>JAVSCE010018967.1:0-560571 GCA_032199065.1 Smutsia gigantea
AGTTTCATATATTAAAAATACAGTTATGTATCTATAGTTCAGCAAAGAGCAATTGGAAAATAAAAAATTTTAAATTACCATTTAAAGTGGCATCAAAACAAATAATTAGGGATATATTTAACAAAATACGTGCTTGACCAATATCCTGAAAACTCTAAAGCATTGTTAAGAGAAATTAAAGGCATATATATGTTCATGGACCAGAAGATTCAATGCCTTTCAGATGTCAGTTCTCTTCCTCAAAATGTTCTACAGAGTCACCATACCATATAAAATACTTACAGTCTTTTTTTCTTTTTTTTTGGTAGAAATTGAGCTGCTTGTAAAATTCACAATAAAATAGAAAGAAAAAAGTATAAGGGAATTAGAATATCCTAAATCATTTCTAAAGAGAAAAACAAAGTTGGAAGACATATACTGCCTCATTTAAAGGGTTTCAATTGTTATAGTAATCAAGACAGTATACATTAGCATAAGAATAAACATAGATAAAGGAAGCAGAAAAGAAAGTCCAGAAATAGACACATGGTGTGATTATATGTATATTACCTATTTTAAAAAAGTACCCAATCATTATCTTACACTATACATAAAAATTAATTCAAAATGTGTCAAAGACTTAAATATAAAAGTTAAAACTATAGAACTTCTCAAAGCAAAAGATTAAAAAGATACAATCTTCGGGACCTTGGTATAGAAAATCTATTAGTAGGTGTAAAAAGTATGAATCACAAAAGAAAATGATAATTGGGCTAGATTGAAATGTAAAACTTTTGCTTATCAAAAAATATCTTTGAAGAAAATAAAGTCATGACACAAAAGACTGAAATTGTGCATGCATGTGTGTATGTATGTGTATTCCAATTACTTATAAGACAACTCTATTAAAAATGAGTGAAAGATTTAAATGAATATTTCACATATGAGGGCATACAAATGACTAATACATACATGAAAATATTCTCACTATTTCTTACCACTGGGGAAATGCAAATTAAATCTTCAATAAGATATGACTACAAACCCCCTAATGATTGAAACTAAAAATGCTGATAATAACAAGTATTGGCAAGAATATAGAGCAACTAGAACTCTCATAAATTGTTTTTAAAAATGCCAAATGATACAACCACTCTGGAATAAATTCTGGAAAATGTGTATATAATTGCATTTATATTTACTATAAACTGCAGTATTTATACTGTCAAGTATTTATTGAAGAGAAAGGAAAACATGTAACTACACAAAACATAGACCTAATATTCATAGCAGCATGAGTTATAGTAGCCAAAAACTAGAAACAAGTGTATATCAGCAAATGTAAGGATAAAGAAGTTCTATTCAGTTGAAAAGTACTCAAAAATAAAAATGAGCAAAGTCCATACAATTAACAATGTGGATTAATTTAAAAAAATATTAAATAAAGTTGAATAAAGTCAATTCAAAAGGTACACACTGTATATTCCACATACACAAAATTCTAGAAAGGACAAATCTAGTTTACAGTTACAAAGAGCATAAAAATGGACCTGGGACCAAGGACAGGAATGGCAGGATAGACTAGGGAAGGGCACAAGGGAATTTTTGGTTGTGGAAGTGTTTGATATCTCTCTTATGGTGTTGGTTACATGAGTATATTTATTGAATATAAATTATACCTTACTAAAATTAATTAAAAATACAATTTCAAGTGTATATAAATATTTCTATTACCTGTCGTATGTTACAAATGAATAACAAGTCTTGCAATGAATTTATCTTGTCCAGAGAACAAGCCACACTATGGTTGAAAGCACACATTTGTCTTTTAAACTTAGAAACAAATTATCCTTCCAAGAAAAATAAAACCACCTTGTAGCCATGTTGGATTTCACTAATTAACTGAGATTGCCTTAAAATTTCATTTTGGTGTAGTAATTTTTTTTCAGTGGTGGGGAGCTGACTACTGAAAAAAAAATAAGGCTGATTTTCATTGATGTGAGGATACTAATAACTTTAAATAACTAGGTGGAGTTCCTCCATAAGATTTCCAAGAACATCAACAAACAGTTATTTAGCCTTCTTGTCTCCTATCTTCTGATGCCTGAAATCTTTTAGTTAGTATTTGTGCCTCCAAGACTTTCTGACTCACTGTGTCATACAAAATTTGCCCCCCTACTAAAGCATCATTTTCCTATGAAATAATTGTTTTGCATCTCTTATTTTAAATCTTTTTCTTTGTAACACTGTTATCTGCTTTATTATGAAAATAATATATGCTTATTACAATTAAATAGTATATAATATATAGTATTTAATAAAAGATAGTATATAAATAAAAAAATGATAGTTTTCTCCTTCCTGTTTTCCTTGAAATAAACACCATTAATAGTTTGCTGTATGATCTTTTCTATGCCTATAGAAATCTAAACACATATGTAAGTTGTACAAACAGGTTAGTAAGCAATTATATTTTGTATAGTATTCTTCAACTTGTTTTTTTATTGAACAGTATAAAGTTGAACATTTTTGTGTGTGTGTGTAAGGTATATAGTTTCTTATTGCTGCAGAGCATTTTACAGTATGCATGAACCACAAAGTCATTCAGCCTTTCACCCATTAATGAACACTTGGTTTGTTTAGGTCTTTTCTATCATAAACAATGCTGCTCTAAACATCTCTCTACATATGTTTTAATTTGCTCATGCTTTTGTTTCTTTGAGGTAGATTCTAGACAGACCTGAGTATGTCCATACATACCTCCAGTTGTTTGCTTACGGCTTTCAAAAATCTCTGTGCATAAGGAAATATTCAATGCAAATCCCTGAGGCTTACTTACCTCCCATGACTCAGATGGAACCCAGTATTTTCCACCTTTAAACAAGCAACCACAGTGACTTTAAAACATTCCTGGAACTACACTTTGGGAAACACTGTTAAAATCTTAATTATCCTGGGAAAGCTGCATAACCTTTTTGAGTTTCAATTTTCTTGTTTTCCCACACTAGAATGTAAATTCCATCAGGGTGAGTTGATTTTATCCATTTAGACCCCTGATGTAGAGCCTAGAACCATGTCTGGCACATCAAAACACACAAGTATTTGATAAGTAAAAAAATGAACAAATCTGTGAAGTGGAACTTATACCTACTGCATAGGATTGCTTTTAGGTTTCAATATAACAATGCATCTAACATTACTGTATTCTGTAGGCATCAATAAATATTAATTCTCTTTTTCCCTTTGAATTTTCAGTATGGCTGTATACAAAATGCCAGCTATTCAATGCATGGTGTTACTGAAAACAAGAATAATTATAATAAAACAAGAAGAAAAATGAGCTTGTCAGTTCAATGACACAAACATCATATGCTTTATTTTTTAATGTAAGGGTTATATAGATCAATCCATACTGTGCCCTTTCTTTTTTTAAATTTAATTTGGTATCATTAATCTACAATGACATGTGCAACATTATGGTTATTAAACTACCCACTACATCAGGTCCCCCCCACCAACCCCATTACAGTCACTGTCCATAAGCATAGTGAGATGCTATAGAATCACTACTTGTCTTCTCTGAGTTGTACAGCCCTCCCCACGCCCCCCCAAATTATGTCTGCTAATTGTAATGCCCTTTTTTCCCCCTTGTCCCTCCCTTCCCGCCCATCCTCCCCAGTCCCTTTCTCTTTGGTAACTATTAGTCCATTCTTGGGTCCTGTGAGTCTGCTGCTGTTTTTTTCTCTTTCAGTTTTTTTCTTTGCTCTTATGCTCCTCATATGAGTGAAATCATTGATACTTGTCCTTTTTGGCTTGGCTTATTTCACTGAGCATAATACCCTCTAGCTCCATTCATGTTGTTGCAAATGGTAGTATTTGTTTTCTTCTTATGGGAAAGCAGGCCAACTATTTTTTTATTCCATCAGTGTAGCTTTCTGCTTCCCTTTAAACTCTTCCCATATTCTTCCCCTCTCCCTGCCAGCTTATGCTGGACCCTCCCACAACCCAAACATCACATATATGGGAAAAGGATTATGTAAGTGAGTTTCTAGAAGGATTTTTCCCGTTTCATTTACTCCAATTTAAAGCTCTGATTCCAAGGAGTTTCTACTTCCTCCCCTCTGTGAAAAGAATTAATAGTGATATAAAGTGGATTAATAAGTGTTTTTTATATGGTGATCATACTAACTAGCTGCCTTTAAGTGTTTTGAAATGTTTTGACTCCTAACTGTGACTTCAATAACTAAAGGAACACATTCAGTTATGATATGGTTGAGAAAGTGATCTATAAACTACAAAGTGTTTTATAAATAAGTTGTATGCTTTCTTTCTATCAGTAATGATTTATTTATTCTCTTTTATGTTTTCCTTTTCATGGAACTTAATTCAAATTCCCAAAAGCACCTAGAATCTCGAGCAACCCGAAAAACTCACAAATTTAGGAATCAGTTTTACATATATTTTCTTGGCCCTCACAATTTCTCCTCTTATCTTATTAGAATAGAGATATCCAAGGACCTTGGCCAAACCTGAGCACAAGTTAGAAGATATGGATCCAAAATTCATCTCTCTCCTAAGTTTATTTAATTTCATTGAACATATATTTTGTAATTTGTAAAATGGCAATGCAATATAAATGTTCTCTTAACCTTCAGAAATAGCCTCAATATGTTATCAGGTTGTATTCTTTTATTAGTTTACATTTTCCTCATTACTATAAGAAGTTTGTATAAAAATATACTGTTATTAGCTTATCCATTGATAATAAAGTTTTTATTGCAAACCTGAGTCTTTTAAAAAAAAAAAGGTCTGCTCAACTGGCCTCACTTAATGATTATAAAAGTGCTTGGTAGATGATTTCCCTCATTTGTGGGGTATAACAACAAAGCAAAACTGAAGGGACAAAATAACAGCAGACTCACAGACTCCAAGAAGGGGCTAACAGTTACCAAAGGGGAGGGGTGGGGGAGAGGGGGGGAAAGGGAGGGAGAAGGGGATTGAGGGGCATTATGATTAGTATACATGGAGAAGACAGTGTAGCACAGAGAAGACAAGTGGTGACTCTGTGGCATCTTACTACACTGATGGGCAGTGACTGCAATTGGGTATGGGGGGGACTCAATAATATGGGTGAATGTAATAACCACATTGTTTTTCTTATGAAAACTTCATAAGAGTGTATATCAATAACACCTTAATAAAAATAAATAAATAAGTAAATAAAGTGCTTGGTATACCATAAAACTCTACACAAATGTAAAACATTTCTATAATACTTATTGAAAGTCTTCTTAACCAGGAGAAATCTGAGAGATTAACAAAAAATGGAGAAGTATCAGTAGAAATCAGTAGATAAATCTATCATTGGCTTTCCAGGCAAGAGGCCAAGTTCATAGATATCAGATAAAATCCAGAAGAAATCACCGAGCCTCCTTGATGAGGAGGTAACAGGCAGTCATTGACACAAGACAATAGCAGACAAGTAACTCTGGAGGTGAGTTCTGATTATGAGAAGAAAGTGTTTGATTGCAGCTGGTTGGATTAAGCTGCCCCAACTGTAACCAGCAAAATAGCTAACAATAGCTAATATGCATGTGGTACTTACAGGACCCAGATACAATGTTAACAATTACAGCCAAACTTTACATGTATTATCTTGTTTTATTCTTAAAAAATCCAATAAAGTGTAGGTACAAATATTTCTTTCATTTTATATGAGGAAATGGAGGCACAGAAGCATTCAGAATCCTCTTCAAGGTCATTATATAAGTCAGAGATAGCAGTACCAGGATATGAACCTTCCTATATGACTGGATCATTCCATATTTACAACAATTTGAGCTGAGGCTTACAATTATTCTCATTATTTTTAATGAAACTAAAGTTAAACTTATCCAGGCCTAGATGTATACAGCAGAGTTTGATTTCCATTGCAGGACTGTCTGACCTCAGACCTCATGTTCTTAATAACTATCATGTTCTTAATAACTAAAGATTTTTCTTTTAGGGAGAAGAGGACAGTCCCAGTTGATCTAGAGGTGCAGCCATTACTTGAAGTGTTTTCAATGTACTCCAAGAGTCTTATCTTCAGAACTGAAATCCCATATCACATATCAGATAGTCCCAATCCTCCCCAAATGGCTTCTCTCCAGCTATTCAAATGTTCTCCCTAGGAAAAAGGACATTTTAGACCATAAGCATTTCAAATGGGATGAAAATGTCAGGCAAGCCATGAAAATATCTGGGAAGTCAATGATCACATAAAACTGACAAAATGGATATAATCCTATAGACTAAATTGAGGAATGTTTTAATTCAACATTTGTTTTATTACATATTCTTAATATTTTTAACGGGTTCCTCAGTTCTTGGCATAATTATATTAAACAGAGTTTATAGAGTTTAATAAAATCTGAGATATAAATATATATTGCTATATTCCTTGACTCAGTTTAAATATCTTGTTACAGAACAAACACAATATGAATTATCTAAAGGACATACATTCCAGAGATTTTAAGGAATCTCATATCTAGGGAGAAGAGGTAAATGCTAATTTTACTAAGTACATATTAGTTATTATTTTCATCCAAAATTAATCTGATAACATATTGAATACATATAGATTGGAAAAGCACTCTGAGAAGGCACCAGGAAAGTATCTCATGAAAACTATCAAGCAGATTTTCCAAAAGTAATATTTTATGATTATGGGACAGAGGAATGCCGTTTCCACAACTGGACAATTGATGGTTAATTGGTAAAAACAGACTAACTTCCACTAGAAATCAGAAAACTGGTAGACTGTTTATATTCAAAGGAGCTCTATTGAAGCTACAGGCCTAAGAAAACATGATAGTGCTTCTGTTTATTTCTGGGTTTCCAAGACAGTTATTGGGAAGAACTACATAATTGATCATTTTTAGCATTATGGAACATTAAGGAAATGTAAATATTAATAACCAATCATTCTAAATCCCTCTCCTATAATAGAGCTGTATTCTCTTTCAGATTTTTAAAAACAACTCCTTGTATTTATTTAGTTACTTAATGGTAAACACTTATTTTGCTTTTTTGGTTAACATGTATTTTACATACATTTTAACACAATTTTCCTATTGATCATTACATACTTTAGTTATTCAGATGTTGCATACTAGGATATGTTGTTCAGGATATTTTCCTTTTTTACCTTCTTTTTATTTGTACTATTGTCACAGTATTTGTGTCTGCGTAATGATTCACTCCCCCATCCAATTAATCACCATTCCTAAAGAGTTTTTGATTCCATATTTCATCACAATGAGACACCATCTGTCATAGATACAACATTATTTTATATAACATCATGAAAACATCAAATGAATCTTTCTTAGCAATTAGAATTTAAATGTGTACTTATTGAAAGGGTCCTCTTAAACTGACTTCATTATAACAAAGATTTTTGTCATATATTTTTTCTATACATGAAAAGGAAAATATAAACAAGGTAAATTGTTATTGTGTAAACTTCTCATTCAGAGTCCAACTTTTCAAAATTACTCTTCCATTCATAGTTTGTCCAAATTATTGTCATTTAAGCTACCAAGAGCATCGGTGATTTAGCACTATATAAAATAGCGGTCCATCTTTGTCTCTTTTGTACCAAGAGGCAGACAGCTATGCTGCAGATTTTGAGGCTGGTGGGCTTCCGACTCCTGACCAAAAGCATCAAAGGAGATAAATGGGACTCCTTACCTCAAATCATCCTTGTTTTTCTAAATTGAAATATTAAGAGATCGCAATTGTCCAGCCATACCCCAGCTATAAAAATAAAATTACAACACTTTCCCAGGCCACTATTAACTAAGTTTATAAGTGTGTGGGCAATGAACTCTTACAACTCCTGCTTGGCTACCAATGTTTTTAAAACACCAGCAATTATTAAGGTGCTTCATCAGTTAATAACCATCAGTTATTAACAATTTGTTATAATGTATGAAAACATGGTATATAATGATAAAATATGGTATTTTTTACATCTGTCTCCCTCATCTTCCCCATTGAAAATGCCCTTTTCCAGGCCTTTCTATTTTAGCCGATCTCTTAGATCTTTTCTGACAGCTCATTTTTTTACATTGCCAACAGAGTGATCTTTCTAGAAGACAAATACAAAGATGTCTTTTTCATTCTCAATATCCCTTACTGCTTACAAGATAAAGAACAAACCTGTTTACATCTCAGTAAGGTGCAACTGCCCCTCAGTTTTATCTCATTCGACTTCACCCTCTACTTTCTTGTTCCAGCCATCCTGAGCTCCTTGTAGATCCCTGGGATATCACTCTATTCCTCACTTGTCTGTGTTTACCCTCTACTGGTACTGGCCTCCTTGCTGAGTGGGATAGGCTAATGCCTACCTACCTCTCAAATGAATCTTGAAGAGAGCACACATGGACCCATAAAGTAGACATCAGTACACTTTCCCCCTCTCAACCAACTGTACTTCTCTGAAACTTACCAAAGAAACTACATTTCTTAAAGCTGAAACCTTAGATTCCTTTTCATTATACTGTTCTTTAGATTTATGCTTGCATACTTAATACTCTGAAATTAAAAAAAAATCCCTCTCCATCGCTAATGAAGAATAGTACCTGACAGCAAAGACTACAGACACTGGGTGGTGGCCTGACTTTTATAGCACAAATCCCTCTTATCATTAGAAAATGTTTCCTATACACTGAGAATTTCCCTGTTCAATGCTAACAGAAACATGACCAAGACGTGAGCTCAGATAAAGAGACACCCGATCCACTGGTCTGGTTTTGATAAGTAGTGCCAAGACAGGCCCTGAGGACCCGCTTACAAAAGGAGAGTGAAGCAAACCCACGTTACTTGCACCTCAGGAAGTGTCCCAGGCACAGACAACAACACAGTCAAGCCTCGGCTCTAAGTTATCCCATGGTTGTACCATTATTTTAAGGGATGTTACAAAATACTTAGAATAGAATTAATCTCTAATTTTAGAAAAACAATACATGTATGGGAGGTAATGTTCTAATGAATTGCCAACCAAGGGGTGGATGTTGGAGGGATTCCAGTTGAACCAAACACACAGGGATGGGACACAATGATATTTAATATCAATTCTACTTTTAAAACCTATTTATCTGACCTCTGATTCCCAGTCTGTCACTCGTCTCCTTCAGTATCTCCATATGTGCTCTGATTCCTGGATGCAAGACCTCAAGTCCTATGGCTGGCAGACTTCTGGCACCGCTGGACTAGAGAACATTCTCGTACCTCTGAAAGTTTCAGACACAACTACCTGTTATGCTTGGCAAGTTCAGAAGTGGCTTCCCTAACCTAATGATCTGTTACAAAATCATCCCTCAGCAACCCATGAAGCCAGGGGAGTGACTGACCACGGCTGTGCAAGTGATCAGAGGCTCACAAAGTTAAAACTCAACAGTATGATCTTAAGCAACTTCACTTAATAGACAAGGACCAATTTAACCATGCTTCCACTGAACTCAATTTACTCCTTTCATAGTGCACAGTAAGCATGGTGCTATAACTATATATTCACACCTGACTTCTCCCTGGATTATAGACTCCTCAAAAATAAGAACTATATACATTTTTCATCTCTAGCATTTAGTATAGGACCTTACACATTAGTATTGGTATGCATAGTACTGAGGGAATTTAGTAAATTCACTAAGTTTACTTAGCAAAATGTAAAATTGATGATTGGAAGAATTCCTTTCAGTTATTTTTTTGGCACACTTCCTAAGGTAAATAAACATATACATTTAGATCTTGAGTAATTAGAAATTTTAAAAATTATACCAGTTCTCTTGCCTGCCTCAAGATTTGGAACAAAGATTATTATTCTAACAGCTATGCTCCCCTGAAAATTAAAAAACAAAACAATTCATTATTTCTCTAATCCAAAATGATATTCTTACTGTTCTTAGCATAGGAACATGCTACCTATTTAATGCAATCAAGGGTTAAATCCAAAATAGTATTATTTATTCCTAGCAGATGTGCCTGGCATTTTCATACAGTTACTGGAAATGTAATGGAGCTTTGAAAAAAACACACCCAATCAAAAGGTAATTACAGTTATTTAAATAATGACAAATCCATCTATGTTAGCCTAATGTGTAATCAACTCTGCTAGCAGACTGTCAAACTCATATTTTAGAAACACTTTTTAAACTCAGCATTTAGAACAAATAAACAAACATGGATCTAATTAGAGTGGGAGGGAAAGGAAGGAAACCAAATTATGCAGATTTGGGGGATTTGACTGTGTTGACCAGAGAAACAAAAAGAAAAGACCTTGTTCATTCTGCTCAGCTCCTATGAGGAGCACCTATCATGCGCACAGTTAGAAGTCTTTCAATACTTGATGATATCGGAGCTGGTTTTCAATGACCATATGTGATTCTCTGGATTTGGGCAAGACTCGTCTGGTCAGTGGCATATAAACAGTTACTTGAAAATGGGTGTGTTTCTGAATACTGTTATTAACACAAAAATGATACAAAGCTCTACCTTAATTTTTCCTTTGAGTGCATGCCTGCCTGGCATTTGCCCATCACACGGATCTCTCCTCAGCAGTCTGACACTTTGAGAGCTTAGCTGCTTACTTTATTATTATTTCACCCTGGGAGATGAGGTAAAGAGAGTACATGCCAAGTTTGTTTCTAAAATGCAAGCAATAAGATAATGGAACAAACATAGAAACCTTCTGCTAGTCAGCAAGTGATAGTCACAAAACATATTAGTTACTGGAAACGTTAACTTGTCATACTGTCTCCCTGAAGAGATAAAGCATTTGAGCCAACGACAATTAGGACCACAAAGAAAAAATGAATGGGTCTTGGGAGTTAATAAGCCAGTGAGAAATAATCTACTGTCTCTTACCTTATAACCTGGGGTTGATGTATCAGGGAAAAACAGACCTTTGCCACTGGTCATAATAGTGTTGTAGGGGATGGGAGCTAAGGTTGCATCCTGATCTGAGTTCTGCTTACAGGCTCAGCAGTTGTCATTCAAATTCATTCCCTTTGATTTTCTCTAGCAAAAGAATTAAGACTAGATCTGTCAAACATAGTATATACCAAGAAATCCCAGTAACATGGCACTCATTACCCTTTTTATATGGAGAGGAAACATTGGGGACAAAGATTGGGAGTTGGAGGAACGGGTGTTTGGTACTATTACTTTCATTTTGTCCAGGGCAACCAAGCGGTGCACTGCAGCTGGCCTGATGTTCTCCAGGGTCCATTATGTACATCTTTCCCCAACTGCACATTCAGAGGCTATCACCACTAAGAGTACACAAACCTCTTGCTCATAATATTCCCAGTAAGGAGCTCCTATAATTTGTCACTTCACTAACTGAACTCCTTTGTTCCCATTCATCTCTATTTTGATTAATGTGGACCCTTAGCATCTTTCCACATCATCTTTACATTAATAATTGAGTTCTTAATTGGTATCTTCCTCCGAAACTCAGTTGAAAGGGAAGTCAGCACCGATTATACATAAATAGGCATGTAATATATAGCAGTGACTTCATAATTCTCTGGTCAAATTAATTCACTTCAATATTAATTGAGTTCACACTATGTACTTAGACTACTAAGTGCTGTGATGTGCTGGGAGACAATTCTTTATGGGTCTCTTGTCCTTTTGTACACCCTGTGAGTGGAGGCACTGACTGTTATTCTAGACTAACTTTTCACAGGTGTTCATAGAATGCACATAGAGATAGTGTCCTCTTCTAGAGTAAAGGACAGATTTGTGTGCTGAACCAGTATAGTAAATATGTCTCCTTCAAGGGCAAAAAATGGCTAGGTTTGCTTTTAAAAGATTTGGGTTTCCAACGCTCAGAAAATGATGTGAATCCACTGTGTACCTTGCATCCTCTTAGGTCTGACTCCACATTGTCCCTCTGGGGCTTAGGAACACAAGAAACTGATGCAAACATGAAGCTTGTGCTATTTGCTGTGCCATGAATAATAAAGTTCTTTATCTCTGACCCAGTAATCACGTATCTTCTGCCAGTATGTGTGAAACTGCGACAGGCCAGCTTGTCAGGGAATAAGTCTGGTAAAATACCAGACCCTTCAGTTCCTGACATGGAGGACTAAAATAAATCTATTCTTGACCTCAAAGAGACCCATAAACTTGTTAAGGATATATGTGATGTATGAATGCATGTAATTAAAAGCATCGAATAGCATATAAACAAAATATATAAAGTGACATCAAATAGTTCAAAAGGGGAAACATTTGTCATTCATATTTGTAATAAATGCTTGAATCTCTCACCATGAAGAAATTTATGGTACAGCATTGCATTTCATTATAAAACCAAGCATTTTATGCCACACAAGCCTCATGCATGATCATGCTTGTTAGACAGGAGTGTTCATCATCTAATTAGTGACAAAGGAACTAATTTAAAGAACCGAGATAGAAAATGACTCAACATAAATCGCTGATTAGAAAAATTAACACTCGTTTTGCTCGACAAAAAACAAAGTGTAGCTTAGTAAAATCTTCTTGCTTAATATAATCAACAATATTAAACATTTCTCCAATTTGTTGAACACCAACTATATGTCAGGTAGTGTCCTAAGTTCTTTATAAGTATTCTTTGTAACATATAGTAACTTCAGATAGGAATTACTGCAAAGAAGAAAATACTGTGGCTCAGAAAATAATTCGTTCAAAATTAATACAGCTACTAAATAGCAGAAAATTGATTCAAATAATAGTAGTCAATTATGAAACACAGTGCCTTACACACACTTTTAATAAAATAAACATATATTGATTGACATGTGCCAGACTCTTCACTCTATCTCTGGACCATTTAGGAAGTTGATAATAAGATTATAGAATTGGGGCTCCAGGTTACCCTTATCACCTCTCAGATGTCAAATAAAGTTAATAAGGAATTTTAAACAGGAGAGCTAGAACACACCTTTATTTTTTCTTCTTTGGGTCTCTAGGACATATATCCCACTCTACTTCCAGGTCTACTCTGAAACGCTCCTTCCTCAGGCACTTAAATTTCCAAACATCTAAATAGTCTGAGAAAAGTGGGCTGGGGTAATGTGGGGAGTTGAGGACAAGGATTGAAGACAGGTGTGCAGTCTCCCAGGGATACTTGCTTTCAGTAGGGGAGCCCCAAGCCATGAGGAGGGCAAGATGTTCAGGGTCCAGGAGTCTCCTTGTTAACTATGAAATAACAATCCACTTCATCTCTTGGAGACCCTGAATCACACAGATCAAAAGTCCTTGCTCCATTTTGGTTTGACCGTATAGACAAACATTGATAAGTATAAATATATTGGGGCTAAAATAATGCACAAGTAGAGAACCAAAAAGCAGTTCTACTTTTTCCTTGAAATGCAAATACAAGAACCCCCAAATACTACAGTGCAGCGCTGTTTATTGCATATATTAGTTTCTGTTTAAATCTCATCTTTTTAACGAGACTTAACCCTAACACTTTAATACAGTAAACTGAGTGTCCTGAACCCTCCACCAAAACTCATTCCTGCCTCAGCACTCCCAGTCCCGCTGATCCCACTTTATTTGTTCTATTTCCATAGTTCTTATGACCATCTTACACATCACAAAATTTAGCTATATTTATTTTTTTATTATCTGTCACCTCTACTAGAATTCAGGCTCCTCAAGGAGCAGACATCTTTATTTTGTTTCCAAATGCGTTGAACAATCCCTGGCACACGGTTGCTCAAAAAATACCATGGGAATGAATGAATGGGTCAACAACTATTAACTATTCACTAATAACTATTATTATTAAGCTCCATTATGTGCCACATGTTACAGCTGCTTTACACACAATATGTTACTTAATTCACAAAATAAATGTATGAGATGGAACTGCCATTACCCCTATTTTATGTTAGTATTGTGAAGTACAGAGATGTTAATTATCTTGCTCCAAAATCATGCACCTAGCAATTATAGAGTTGAAGACTGAATCCGGGGAGTCGGGTTTCAGAGCCAATCCTTCTGATCAGTACATCAATGATTAGTACTCAGAATGGTGAACTAGACCATTTCAAGAAAAGACAAATACTGTGTTCTGAATATTGTAGGAAGGCAGAGATGTATGTAATACATTTTAGAAAAATACTTAAAATTGTTCTAATAAAATACTATTTAGGTATTTTTAATGGACAATTAGTTATCTAGATAGTTAACTTACATGGATTTTTCCATTCCCTCACATTTTTGGTTAATTGCAGAGTTTATGGTCCAGGCTCAAAGTCTAGATTTAGGACTGCAATTTCCATTCTACCTCTAAGGTTGTGTGACCTTGGTCAAGTAGCTTTGACAGTCTAAGTATCGGAATCCTTCCCTACAAAATTAGGTGAACGGATGTGTAGATGACCTCCGAATTTCCTTCCAGTTCTCATATTCTATAATTCTAAGTCTTAGCAAGTCCTGCTATAGTTTTCTATAGCTTTTCCTACCAGGCATTTCAGTTCTGGGCTTTTGCATTTGTTTTTTAGCTCTATTTCCAATTTTCAGCTTTGCGAAGGAGAAGCTAGAGGAGGAATGGTTGGAATTGGTGGGCACTCAATGATCTTTGTGCCTGGGGCACAGGGTGAGAGGCTCTGCAAGTTGTTCTAGTGATTTCTCCTTCATAATCTGGTCAGTTGGAGGTAATTTTATCTTTTTTCCATATTTTTCTCTTTTCTAAGAACTCTTCTGTCTTCTCTTGGAACCATTCACCTTACCACTAAACTCTTTTGCTGTTCACTGGCCTGAAATAACATATCGATTGATATAACTGAATGATAAATATAATGATTACTTCAACAAATCATTGAGTACTTACTACGTACTAGGTAAGCAGTTTACAAACTTTTGGCCTTAGGATCCCTCTACATGCTTATCCAGAACCATTATTCAGCCATAAAAAAGAAAGAAATCCTGCCTTTTGTGACAGTATGGAGAGACCTAGAGGGTATTATGCTAAGTGAAATAAGCCAGGTGGAGAAAGACAAGTACCATAAAATTTCACTTATTTGTGGAATATAAAAACAAAGCAAGACAAAATGAGCAAAATAGCAGTAGACTCACAGACACTGAGAAGTGACGTGGTTACCATGGAGGAAGGGTTGGGGTGGATAAGTGGAAGAGGATCAGGGGGATATAAAAGGGCACAAAAATTCTCAATCATAACATAAGCTGGCCACAGGCATGGTAGCACAGCATGGAGAATATAGCCAATGATTCTGTAACATCTTCCTATGTTGACAGTAACTGCACTATTCAGGGTAAGAATTGAATAATATGGGTAACTGTTGAACCACTGTGTTGTGTGCTTGAAACCAATGTAAAATTGTACATCAACTATACTTCAATAGAAAAAAGAAAAAAATTATGGACCTCCAAAACTTTTGCTTATATGGATTATATCTATAGATATTTACTGTATTAGAAAGTAAAATAGAGAAAAATGTTAATCTATTACTTGATTTTAAAATAGCAACAATATACTCATTACATGTTATTGACATTTTCAAAGAGTGAAAAACAAATAAATTAGTGACAGAAATGGCATTGTTTTACAATTTTGCAAATCTTTTTACTGTCAGTCTTAATATAAAATAGCTCAATTCCTACCTGGCTCTGCATTTAATATTTGTTGCTTTGGGGTTTGTATTTGTTTTCTGGGCTGCTGTGACAAATTATCAGAAACTCGGTGGCTCAAAACAACAGAAATGTATTTCCTTACAGTTCTGGCGGCCAGAAGTTCAACATCAGTTTCATGGGAGTGAAATCAAGGTGTTGGCAGGGAAGTGCTCCCTCTGGAGGCTCTCGAGGAAAATGTGTCCTTTGCCTGTTCAGCTTCTGATGGTTTCAATGGTTCCCATGTCTCTATCTCACATTTTCTTCTCTTTTGTGCATGCTGGATAGTAGCCTTCTGCCTCTCTTATTAAGGACATTTGTGATAGCGTTTAGGGCCCACTGGGATAAATCCAGGATAATCTCTTTATCGCATGATCCTTAACTTAATCACATCTGCACAAGTTTTACTTTCTAAGGTAACATTCACAAGTTCAAAAGACTAGAACATGGACATATCCTTGGGAGCCATTAACAGCCTGCCACAGGGTTGTTATTTTGCTAGAAGTTTATGAAGAAAACCTGGTCTCACACAGATAATGTAGTTTGGGAAAAAGAGTATTTTAACAGCCTTTTCAAAAAATTGTGGACATTCCTCTTTGAAACAACACAAAAACTCAACATGAAAGTAGTTGCTTGAAGGTCTGTTGCAACGTGGAATTTGCAAATATCAGTGTACTCTTCCTACCTGGTTACATTAAAATCACACATCTATATGCACTTTTAATGGCTCTTTAGTTTGTGCATAATTTTATATATAAAATCATGCATTGAGATCTTCCAAATGTTGACACACTTAGACAATATCAAAATTAATATCACCACCAATCTTAAACAGTTCTTGCATATGGGAAATTATCAAATTCTTAGTGGTAGATACATATTTTTCAAAATTCTAATTTTCACTTGAAAGCTCGAATTTTATCAGGGGCAACAGATACTATTAGTTATTTTCCTTGAAGTGACAGACTCCCTATTCTTTTTCAAGAAAACTACTGTTTGTTGATCATTATTTCAATTGAAAATTGTGTTCCGTGCAGAAAAGCAGCTGGTTTATCTTTTTTTTTTTTTTAGTCCTTTTCCTTGAGAAATCTTGGTCGTGTATCAGACCTGCTTTATGTATACTTCCCATTTTGCCACACACCATCTATGTAAAAGAAATGTCCTCAGCGGTCGAGATGTAATAGAATTAAGAATTCTTACTGCTTCATTAAAGATATCCTTATGGGAAACTGGCTCTTTCTCCCCTCTTTTAATGTAAATGTGTGGTGGTGAGGGGTAGTTTGCAGCCTCTGCATTGATTTGTGCCAAGCCACCAGCAGTTTTGCCCAGTATTGCTTTTATACCATTTGTGCAAATATCACATAGTTGTTCCAGGATAAACTATGAGATTTTAAAAAAATTGTTCAGTGTTTTATTTCTGCACCACTTGCATTTATTGCCATGTATTCATATAAAATATTTTCTGCAAGAATTAGTTAATGCTAACACTGGATAATGCTAACATTAGATACAAGCAGAGCAATGAGTCTAGCTACATTTATTATTAGAGAGTTCTTGTCCATCTTAAAAGCAGTGTAATTCTTTAAATGAGATGTTAACTCAGTCTTTATGTTTTCAACTAAATTTCTAATTTGGTGAGTTACTGCTTTCTGTAGTGGTAAGTAGCACTACTTTTTAGAAGATTCTTGAAAACTCAAGCAAGCATGCATTTCATCAATCAATAGAGCGATTTCTTTGATTTTTCATCTAGCAGGCATTCTTCACTCAGTAACATAAAGACTTTATTAGTCTCTCAGCCATCACACACCCTTCTCAGACCAGTGCAATACAGTAATTTAACCTTTAAAATGCTTCAGTGGGTTTTTCACTTCTAGTTTGAAAAGTGGTCACAAAAAAGCTTTGGCTTTTAAAGAGCTTATCGTGTTTAAAATATTCAATTTGTCTTGCCAATGGGTTTCAGCCTGGGGCAAGTTCACTATGGATTCAATGTGACCAAAGAAAGGACAGTAGAACGTTCTTGGGGTGAAAGGGTTATACCCAACTTTATTTCCATGGTGGCAGGTCAGTCACTGAAATGTCGTTCACTCAGAGTGAGTCTGCATGCAGTAAGCCGGTCCCTGTCTCTGGGCCTCTTGGCCTGCACAGCCGTCCTCTGGGCCTCTGCTCTGCTCTCCTGCAGCTTTGCAGCTGTGCCACCGTGGCGCCCAGAGCACTGGGCAGGGCTCTCTGTATAGAGTCAATAATGATGCATTGCCCATACGTGTGTAGTGAGCTAGCCAGCCAGGGCCAGATGAGAATCCTGACCACAGGAACTTTCATTCTACCACACCTTTCCTTTCAACTCAATGATTGCTCTCAAACTAGTGCCTCAACTTAACTGGTACCATAGTAATGCCTGAAAATGTTCTGTTGTGTAAGACAAATAAGGTGAATTATTAACATCTCTAAAGCCAAAGAAAAGAAGCTTTTGTCATATTTTCTTATTTACAGTTTCACTAAGATTCTTCACTTTACCTGGGTCAGAGAATCCTCTGATATTGATGTCAATTCATTTCTTTTCAGCATCTTTAGATGTGGGAGAGTTGATAAAGCAACTTTTCTAATCTCCCTTTTGTAAGCCAGTGAAAGATTCTAAAATTAAAAAAAAAGCTATAAACAAAATTTTATTTTAGAATGAAATATTAAATTCTAGAAGAATACCAGTTTTAGGTAATATTTAAATATTTAAAAAAGTTTTCAATAAATTAATATATATTCTAGCAAAACAACTCAACAAAATGGACTTGTGTTTCTGCAAAGGTGCAAGGACAACTTAGGGACTTCAAAACACCTTTTATTGGATGATTAATGAGGTTATAGAGATTAGGTGTAAATGAAGATAGCTTGTAAGAGCACACTAGAAGTACTGAGGACAAACTGAATTAATTTTTATAGATGCACGTATTTATAGCCTAAATCTTAGAAGATCCTAGAAAACTCAAGCACGTATTTCAACAGTCAATAGAACTGTGTTAAGTCATCTATCCTCTTGAAAACATGTCCGTATATTCCTGAGAGGATGAGCGTGAAAACAGCAAATACCATTTAAGTATTATGAGTAAATATAGTTTGACTTCGTGGATCCCCTGGAAGGAACCCTCAGAAATCGCGAGACCCCATTTTGAGAGCCAGTGTACTAGATTCTGATCTAGGTAGAAGCTGGGGCAATAGTGAATAAGATACACTCGCTAGAAGAAGATAAATGTTTGTGTAGTGGCAACTGTGATCAGTTCTAAAATGGAAAAGACTGGAGCGCTGTGGGAGGGCAGGGCAGGGAGACCGAGCCTTTTCTGACAGGCAGGCGCAGTTCGCTCCACGTCAGTGACCTTTACAGTGCGATCTGCTGAGTGGGAGTGGGCCGGGGCCGGGGGGGTGGCCGCCCGAACACTGGCTCTTCAAATCCCAAGAGAAGAGGGGTGGATGGGAGGAAACAGCGGACATGAGTGCCCCGTACCGGGCGGGCTCTGTACCCTGCAGGGTGGAGCCGCAGCACAGCCGCGCTGTCACTCCACACCACCAGGGTCTCCAGCACCGCCCGGGCCTCGCGAGGCGCCGGGGACCCGCGTCTATTCCGCCCCTCGGGGTGCCGTGAAGGGAGGCGGGCGGATTGCTCGTGGTCGCGCGTACCATGAGTGGTGGCCAAACGGGGGCCAGGAATGTGCACCTGCCGAAGCCGGCTTGGGCAGCGCGGAGGCGGCGAAAGGGAGACCTTGAAGGAAGAAGTGGAAGAGGGACGGGCCTGAGCTGCTCCCTCAGGAGGATCCAGATATGCGCGGGATCCGGGGGTTGCTATCGAAAGCGGGAACGTCAGGTCCAGTTCCTCCACCTGTGCTCAACCTCTGCGCGCAGGCTGGACTAGCGGTTTCCCCAGCGGACTCTCGCGCCCTCTCGCGGCCTCTCTCGAGAACAACACTGTGCTTGTCCACGAGGGACGCGAATAAAGATTTCTTCTTCAAACAAACAGGAAGTGTCTACGGAGGCCGGGCCGGCTGCGGAGCAGGGCCCGGGTATGAGGCCGGGTGGCGACCGCAGCGCGGGCGGCGGCGGCGGCGGCGGCGGCGATGAGCGACATCGTGGAGAAGACGCTGACGGCGCTGCCGGGACTCTTCCTGCAGAACCATTCGGCCGGGGGACCCGCGGCCGCCAAAGCGTCCTTTTCCTCGCGGCTGGGCGGCCTCGTCCGCGGCATCACCTCGCTCACCTCCAAGCACGTAGGTACCCGTTGGGCCGGGAGGTCGGGGCGCGCGAGCTGGGAGGCCCTGGTCTGGCGGCCAGCCTTCTGGGGTCGCCCCTCCGGCGAGGCTCGGGGATTGCGCGCGTGCGGATCCGCCCTTGCGTCCGTCTTCTCGCGTCACTTTTCTACCCGGACTGACAGCGGGAGGCCGGGTGTCCACAGTTGGCCCTGACACTCACTCATTCGTATCTGGGCAAATATCTTTGATCTTTCAGCCTCCATGTGTTTTCCGAATGCTGGAGTGGAAAAGTACCAATGCGTATTTCATAGGTTATTTTTATAATTGAGGTATCAAGCGTGTGAAGATGCCAAGTGTGATGGAAGTGTCAGCATTGTGCATCTTCTACAAAGGTTCTTTCCCTGCTCCTTCAGTTCTTTTCTCTCCCCAGTTTTTTCAGCTGCATGATGTCCCACCCTGGAGCGGACCCTGCCATCTGAACCTGTTGTTGAGTATCTTTAGGGAACTTGAGTTTCTTAGGTTAGACCAACGACTTGGGTAGAGAAAAAGCATACTTCTCCCAAAATTTGCTGAGTAAGTCTCTGCCTCAGATGGGCTTTGGAAATGAGCCCTAATGGAAGTTAGTAAGTTCCTAGAGACTTTTGGTTAGTTATCTCACACGGATTATGTGAGATACTGATTCAAAGCTTAGTTTATATCTTTAAAAAATTGTGTGTTAAGTTATAATTTGTTCAAAGATATTTATGGAAGAGGTTATGTGGTAGACACTGAGAAAACAGAGTAAAAACACCTTTCCTTTTCTCAAGGAATTGATCATTCACTTGGGCTGAAGACAAGTATAAGCAATATGCAATGAAATGTAAGTGCCAGGAGAGAAGAGAAGACAAAGAAAGAAGGAACGTGCTCTGAGGGTATAAAATGTTCTTTTTAAACTGAAATGAGATGATGCTATACTGGATGCTATGTTTCTGCTTCACATTCAGAAATCATTTGTGGATTAATATTGTTTGTCTGAATGTTTTGTCCTTTGGTAATTTTTATGAGATGTTGGATGAAATAAATAAAGTATTTTTGGTCTCAAATTGCAATTTGAAACTGTATATAAAGTACCTGAATGTGGCAGTACTTCACTAGTGTCTCTTGATTAGCCACTTAATGGACATCTGCTCATTCAATGTGTAATTTAAAGATAGCATTAGGTTAACCAAAAGTGGGGCCAATTTTCAAGTGCTTAGAGTGAAAAACAATGCAAACAGTAAAAGTGACCACATTCGTGTATTTATTGTGTGTGAGAGAAAGACAGGAAGTGAGGGGAGGGATGTGAGGAATAAGATGGGATAGAAAAGAAGAATATAGTTTAAGGAAAAAAAGACTGATTTCTGTTTCTGCCTTTTTACCCTATTTCTCTATCCCATGAAGACTTTTTACTTTGAAGGGAAAGGTATGAGAATCTTATCCTGGACCAGTATGTGAAGGATATCTTTTCTACTCTCTCCATTTTCTAACCTGTCCTTAAGGGGTTAGTAACTGAGATAAGAAAAGGGAATAACGGGTTAGCCTGGAAATATTTATTCTCCCCAGGAATGATTCTGAGAGTTGGAGAAAGGCCTTTAGGCAAATCTTAAGCACATCATTTTTATAACTCTCCTTTAAAATAATGTTTCTTTTTTGTCGTAAGTACTATAGATAATATTTTTCCCCTTTAAAAAACACTGTTACAGTTGAAAAAGACAGTTACTCATTCATTTAAATATTTTCACCTTTTCAGGAAGAAGAGAAATTAATCCAGCAGGAACTGAGTAATCTGAAAGCAACTGTTTCTGCTCCTACGACAACACTGGTAAGTTTGCAAAGGCAGTGCCAGCATATTTTGAATTTGAAATTTGGCCCACTGTGGACTTGATGGTGGCATCTAATCGATCAGTTGCTAAAATCTAACTTATCGTATTCCAAATCGGTCATGGGTGGTAGCAAGTCAGATATGAACTTTATTTTATTATTGACTGGTTGCCTTAGAGCAAGACTTGCTTTACCGATGTCAATTCAGTGCCAAGTGATGATAATTTCATAAATGTGGCAGTACTCCTGGAACCCCAGTGTTGATCTTACTGTTTGAATGTTGTGTACTGGGAAAAGGTTAGGATGTATCATTGAAGATAATAATTTCAGGCCTGAATTGATACATTGTAGATCTCTCATTTTACTATTCTACATCTTGGAGTGTAGATTGACTGACAGGGTGGAAAAAATTGTTCTCTTGCTGTAAAATTGGGTATATTACACATCAGCTAAATCAAGGTCCAATTTTTTAAACACTTGGTTCTGTATAATTTGATTTTTCAAACAGCATTCATTCAGCAACTATTTAATGAGCGGCCACTACATGCAGGACACTGGAGGAATGTTGCTACATAAGACCTAGTTTTTTTTCTTTTAATTTTCATGTAGTTAACATATAATGAGGTTTTCCAAGCAACATTTATTTAACAAATATTTAGTAAGTGCCTTTTTTGTGTAAGTCATTGTGGGAATGTTTTCCTTCTAATAAAAATACTGGGGTGCTCATTTTGCATGAATACATTATCATGTACATGAATAACACTTGTAAAGTCTGAGAGAATGTATTTCTTTAGTGAACATAATAATTGGACAAATGAAACTAAAAACATAATCTGATATATTTATATGTATATATGTGTGTATAGATATGTATATATGTGTGTATGTATAAAATCATCGAACTTGGTAGAAATGTTAAGCTGAAATGGTTTCTCTGTTTTTATTTTCTTTGTCTTCCATTTTCTGTCATTGGCATCAGTAAATGTAATTTGTCCCACTACCAGGCATAAATCTGATGTGGGCAGAGTCAGGGTAAATAGTAGTAGTTAGGAAGCCAGAGTTTGGAAGGAAGATTTTATAACTGTGGCTGTCCCAACTCTGGGCAGAGGTGTCTGTCCCATTAGATGGTGGTGTAGAGGTTGGATGACAGAAATTATAAAATGAGTTCCTACGTTGGGGAATGCACTTTCTTCTCCAAAAAATAAGAGAATAACAAAGTTTATGATAAAATTTTGCTTAAATGAAGTTCATAATGACTTTTGAAAAAATCTGAGGTAAACTGTTAGAAAACCAGGGTTGACACTTACTGGCTTCATTGAACACTTTCACTCCTAATTGATATAGAAAACTTCCAGTATCTTTTAAGCTTGTTTTCTCAGTATTTAGTAGTCAGAATTAATGTGCTAATAAATTAACTTCTATCACTTTAAACACAAGTGACCTGAATTAAATCTTATTCCTTAAGATTTTCCTCTGATTTCTTTTTAAACTCTACATATTTGCATGTATATAATATACACCTATAATATATATATAAATGCAACATTAAATATTATTCTTTAAAATATTTTACTGAAATGAATACTGTTGGTAGTTAAGTTTGGGAGCAACTTTTATTTATAAAATATGACTTCAGGTGATTAATTTATATGCTATTCAGTGCCAGGATTAAAGAATTCCCCTGTTAAATAGTACAACATAATAAAAAAAGTCAAAACATTCTATTTATGTATGTAGTTATTGGATATTTTGCTTTTCAGAAAATGATGAAGGAATGTATGGTGAGACTTATATATTGTGAAATGCTTGGATATGATGCTTCCTTTGGCTATATACATGCAATCAAGTTGGCACAACAAGGAAACCTTTTAGAAAAAAGAGTAGGTATGTATGTGTTTAAGACTTTAATACTTAATGTTGTCTTTAAAGTTCCAGCTACTATATAAAATGAAGTGCAGGTATTTAGTATGTTTTTAGAATATTGTCTTGGAATTTCTAAAGCTTTAAAAGATAACACTTCAGAAACTCAAAACCTATGAATGAAGTATGTTTTCCTGATTCATAGCATTTTGGAATTAGGGAGAAGATTAAAAATTGCCTCTTCTTTTGATGGTGGTTAGATGACTATATATATTTGTCAAACTCATTGAGCTATATACACTAAAGTTCATAAGGTGGGTGAATTCTCTTGTATGTAAGTCATACCTCAGTAAAACTGATTTTAAAAAGTCTGTCTACATCAGTTTAATGATGAATTAAACAGGTATGTTTTTTTATAGGATAAAAACTGAAATTGACTTGAGTCATTTTAAATCCTATTTTCAGTTTCACAAATGTTAGCTATGAAGATTAGAGGTATCTTTTAAAATTTTTCATCTCTGTAATCAACCTTAAGGGCTATTAGTAAAAATCTCATTAGGGACTTTAAATCTTCTATTCATAGGTTCAGTTTTATATCAGAATCCCAAGAAGCAGCCATTTTAGACTAACACAGCAGTAGAACATATTCTTTATTCAAAGGAGTTGATAGTATCATGTCACAAGGACCGGCATTCTTCACAAGTCATATTAACCTGTGCTGTCAGATGGAGTTGGGGTGGGAGTTGGTAAAGATTCCAAGGCTATATGTGCACAATATTCTGCCTGTGAACCTCACTCTACCCCAAATACTCTCTGTCTTCTAGATTTGTTGTATTCTTCACTCCAAGTAGAATGTTCTCTGTCTTTCCCTTTCCATATTCCAAGTCAAGTTTTAACTCTTCTGTGATTACTCAGGTGGCTCCTACCATCTGTTATCTTATCTTTTCATATATTAATGTCTTAGCTCCCAAACGAATTCTAAGACTCCTAAAGGTAGGAAATTTTGAAAACAATAGATAGTAAATATTAGATGGATGGTGGTACAGTTATTTTGTACAACTGTTGATATATTCTGCTTCTTAGAATTCCATGTAATTTTTTCATTTTTTAATTTAATTTAATTTAAAAAACATATAAAGCATTAGTGTTCAAAATTAGATTTTATAAAATGATATAATCAGAGAAGTCTTCACTTTCATCTCTAGCTCCTACCCAGTTTGCACCTTACCCCTGTAGATAACTGTTTTAATTAGTTTCTGATTAATCTTTCCATTATTTTTTTTCTGGAAAACAAGCAAATGCATGGGTACATATTCACATACTCATTCTTACACAAGAGACAGTATGCTGTATACATTATTCTATACCTTTTTTTGACACCTCATAACTTTTACACAGTTGCATAATTTTCAGTGGGCGGAGGAATGTACCATAGTTTTTTCAGTCAGGTCCTTTATGGGTGGACATATGGGTTTTTTGTTTTTTGCTCTTATAAATAATGAATAACCTTGTACGTGTGTTATTTCATCGTTATGGAGGCTTATCTTAAAGGAGACCTGAAGAATCATTTTTATTGAGGTTCATGATCTTCCTTGGGAAAATATTTTATTGCCAACTAGAGAGACATGTATCTGCAAGCATCAGATGTTCTTTATGTGTGCTAAGAGTGGAACTTTTTTTTTTTTTCAAGAAAGCATTTAAACCATTATATGTCTTCATTCTAGTACTATTGCCTCATCCACTGTCCTGAGATTTCAAAGGCTAGCTTTGGTGCTTTCTCTGATGAATACCTTCTTGTTTTTTATGTGAATATTTTTTAATAAATAAACTTCAGTACCCATTAAGTTAGGTATTATGTTAGGTGCTTTTTGTTGTGAGATAGTATTTCATATTACAGAGGAGAAAGCTGAGGCTGAGAAGGGTTAAGTCACTTGCCTCAGGTCATAGAGCTGATAAATGGTAGAGCTAGAATGTGAACCCAAATTTCTATGAGTCAAGGCCTATATTCTTACCCTACACTTTGCCCTTAGTCACGTTAAATATACTTCATAATCATAGTTCTTTGTTTTCCTGAAACCTTTTTCAGTTTTGAGTCACTGAATATCTTTCTCCCTGTTTCTGGATTATCAAAACAGGATATTTTTTTGTAGCATAGAATTAAGGTTTCATTGGGATGGTCTTTAGTTTTTTGATCTTGTACCTTGATACTGGTGACTTGGGTATGGGTGTTAACCTTAGCCAGATGAGTTTTCAGCAACCTGGTAAGGCTTAGTCTCTGCTTTAAATGCTGTCCAGGGTTTTGCTCATCTTTTTCTTAGCCTTGGTAGTGCTTTTTTCTCTCAGGATTGTGGGAGTAATAGTTCTGCTCCTCGGACCTTCAGTGATCATATTGCAATGGGTCACACTGCTACTTCTTGGTTGTGAGAATAGAAAGTTTCTAATAGCTTTCCCATGTTCCCCAACAGATACAGACAGTGTAGATGCTGGATAATGATGAGGATAGTTAACATTAAGATCCCTAATGAAAGGGCCAAATAGAGACAAATGAAAAACAATGAGGATGGGAGTCAGGGATTAGGACCCCTAGATAGACTGTATGGAGAGACAGGACAGCATAGGAATTAAAAACATGAACTAACTCTTGCTGTTGGGGTTGAGTCCTGGCTCCACCATATAATAGCTGTAGACCTTGGGCAGTTGCCCTTTTGAGTCTCATTATTGTATTGGGGATTATAAGAATACCTACCTCATACAGTTGTTGCAAGGATTAAACGAGATGAGGCTTATAATGTCCTTGACACATAGTAAAATAAATGTCATCAATGTGAAGGGTAATAGGAAAATGACATGGAGCATTTAGATTCCAGCCACATGGCATATTTCTTAATATTAATGTATTTCCTCAATCTTAAGATGTACTTTTTTATGTTTTAATAATATTAAAATAAAAATGCTTATTCAAATCAGTGAGTGCATTTAGTGTGGTAGACAGTGTTTCTTTCCTTAACAACTGTTATTCATTCAATAGTGTATCTTCAAATGGAGAAAATAAGGGATTGTTTATGGCTTAATATATGATTTACATCACATGGGTTGGTAATTGGTAGCTCATTCAATAAATACAAATATAACTCACTATTAACTGTAGTAGCTAGTAGTTTCTGAATGATTGTATGTTTTCAGCCAGTTTGGTATATATGGGTTGTTTTTTATTTTTTGCTCTTATAACAGTGAATAACCTTGTTCATGTGTTATTTCATAGTTATGGAGGCTTATTAAAGGAGACCTCAAGAGTCATTTTATTGTGATATCTTATAAAAAGATATAATCACAGAAGTCTTACTTTCATCTCTAGCCCCTACCCAGATTGCCCCTTAACAAGCCCTGTAGGTAACTATTTTCATTAGTTTTTGATTAATCTTCCCATTGTTTCTTTTTGCAAAACAAACAAATGCATGGGTACACATTCACATACTCTTTCTACACAAAGGGACAGCAGGCTATATACATTATTCTAGAAAGTGTTAGAAATGTTTTGATTAATTGTGTTGAGATTTGCACAGAAGATATTCCTAATGTCATTTATAGAACTTTAAATTGATACATGGAGCCTGTTTTCCATTTCAGGTATATCCTATTAAATACATAATTTTGAAAGATTTCGGAATAAAAAAACACCTGAAATCTTCCTTGCCAAAGTTTTTGAACTACGTATTTTGCAACTTGTTTTTATGTTTACCTGTCATTGGTATCTTTGACACTTAAATTTTGAAATATATTATTGCTATGTTAAAGTTAAATTTTGGCAGCTAATGAGACTTTTCCTCTCAAATTTTGTAGGTTATTTGGCTGTTTCTTTATTTCTCCATGAAAGTCATGAGCTGTTGCTTCTCCTTGTGAATACAGTTGTAAAGGTATGGTATTTTGTGTGAGTTCATATTAAGTCTTGAATTATTCCTGCAAGCATCTGTCATTTCTCCTCAATTATATTGAATTAGCTATTTTTATAAGAAGGTAGGCTTCCAGAATGGGCTTAGAAAGATCTTTTAGATCAGTTTCTGCACCTGTAAAATGAGGATAGTAATAGAACTTACCAAGTTCTCAGGGTTCAATGAAGCCCTTTTAAGGTAGTAGTTGCTACTGTGCCTCTTATTGTTAAAAAAGCAGAGTTAAAATCATGGCTTAACTCTCCAAACTCTTAGTCAGATGTACTTTTCATGCTGTTGTCTTTTTCTCTGGTATCTGTTCTGAATGGATATAGATATACACTGAATAATTGAAGTCTTTTAAATTCTAAAAATCATTTTAAAGGAGAATAGAGTATAATTGGGTAAATGAACTCTACAGATAATAACACAATTTAATCCACACGATATTTTTCCTGTTAAATGGTAATCAAATTGGTAATAAAGTATAATTGAATTGTTGAGCCTTTTCAAGTTTATCTTGTGTCAGTCTTTTGATAGATTAAGTTTGTGTGTATGTATATAGTACTTTGTGAATGTACTCTATTAAAGGTTACTGGTGGCTTAAATTTTTCCAAGCTTTCAAAAATATATTTTTTTGGTTCTATTAGAATGATTTATAAATTTGTGCATATATAAGTATATTTGAACACATGTATTTTATTGTATATATTCGAGAATTACTTCCTTTTAACCTTCTACTTGTATTACTGATTAACAAGAAAAATTCATAGAAATGTTTTTTTTTTTTAGTTTGGAAAAGTTTCAAAGGCTGTATGTAATAAAGGAGACTGCTTTGGCCAGTGCCAGAGCAGAAATACAGTTTCCTTTTGGATCAGTTGCTTTTGGCTGTATTTATCTCTTGACTCTATATAGACAAATGAAAGAGGGATATTCCTATAAAATATGAGATAAGCTTGAATATACAAAGTAATTATAATTATAAAGTTAGTAGAAAAACATTAGTACGGTATGTAGGATCATTGCAATGTTGAGCTCGCTATCCCTACTTTGAGAATTTGCACTGAATGTTTTCTTTGCTTAATAATTACATCAGGACTTACAGAGCACTAACCTGGTAGAAGTATGTATGGCACTTACTGTCGTCAGCCAGATTTTCCCTCAAGAAATGATTCCAGCTGTTCTTCCATTAATAGAAGATAAACTTCAACATTCTAAGTAAGTAAATTCTTTCTGGATAGGTGTATACACTATACAGTTTAAAATAAAAGTTTATACTAAAAAATTTATTACAACTTTAACTTAATGCTACCAGGGTAGAGCATATTCTTTGACTGCCAGATATAATGCAAAAATCCCTGATAGCATCATCCTTTATTTTTGTGTGGGTTTAAAAAAAGGTTAGGCAGCTTTCTAAAGTTAAACTGAGAGGCAGTGAGGCTGAGTGCAGGGACCTTTGGTCTTCCTTCTACTGGTACCACTAACGGCAGTGGTCCTGTTTTTCCCTTGTCTATATGGGGTTGATTGAAGCTCCTTAGTTCTCACAAAGTTGTTTTGAAGATCAAGTGAAATAATGGAAAGCATTTGGAAAAGGTTCAAGTGCTCTGAATGTAGAGCTTCAGTGTGTTGGGGTTGCTTTTACAGCAAAATAGCAGCATTCAAATTCTTGTAGCAGAATGAATCCAAATAAAACCTTAAGTTGTAGTATGCTGCTTATCTTATCTTGTAAAATTCCTTAGCTGTCTCCCTTAATAGCTTGACTTACTTTTCCCCCACACTTGGAATTATTTTGTTTTTGACCAAGACTCTTAATTTCATCACCTTTAAAGCTAGGAAAAAGTTGCAGTCATTTTCCATTTTTCCTTTGTGATTACAGTATTTTAGTTATACATATATTCTTGATAAAGATTTTTTTGTTACTCATACTTTATGACTAACATACTTCATATGCTTAAGTCCGTATTTTTAGTGTTCTAAGATTATAAAATGTCTACAGTTTGTATTCTTTATGAAATCTTGGACCAGTTGTCTAGCTAAAATAATAACTTTGACTAAGAATTATAGAGTAACTTATAGGTTTTTCAGACTTGTTATGTTTTGTCTGTCAAATCTGTGTTTAGAGCAAATGATGAATATAGATGATTAATTACTGGGAATAAATGATTAGCTTTTCTTAGATAATCATAGGTTGATGTGGTCATAGCAGAGCATATTTTTATATAATTTTTCCTTACCATTTACTGTTTTGTACTGACTCTTTGTATGGAATACTTCTGAGGATTAAATTTTTTCTTGTTGCTTCTCATTTACCCTTTCAATTTTTTCCATATTGCTTACCATTTCAAATCCTCATCTCTCCTGTCTTCTACTAATTAGAGTTTAGATTTTTTGAAAAGCTGCTTCTGTAGCTATGGCCATTCTGAACTCCATGCTATAAAGAGCTAAAGAATATGGCATAGAGATACAGGTAGGCTAGTAGGTGTCACACAGAAGATGTGAGCGAGGGCTTGGTTTTGACTTTTGAATCCCTGGCTGTATTTCAGCATGCCAGACCCAGAGCCTGAATCTAGGTCTCTTGATGTCTTGAGTTAGTACTGCCACTTAGTTACCACCACACCAGGCCTGGGGATTCTGGAGTCTGTTCAGAGTTTGTATTCTTTTTCCTTACGTGATTTACCTAACCCTCTCCCAGAACTAATATTGGTTAACACTCAATTACAATACATTGGGATGTAGCGTACAGTCATCATAGTATTAATACCAATGATAAATCTATTGTTAATCTGAAGGTAGTGAGTTGCTTGTTAATAAAATTTCGCAGAAGCTGGGTGACTATTGTTAGGAATCTTATAAAAGGTATTTTTGAGCAGAACACAGAGGGTTGATTGAATAATCTCAATTTTGAGATTCTGTGATTTTAGGTAACATACATACTTAGAACCCTAATAAAAGGAAATGCTAGTTTTTGTGCCATTTGCTGATGTTGTGAGCACTGCCAGCATAGTCTGCAAATATGCAACACGTAGGAATAGGCATCAGAGTAACAAGGAATGTACTTTCTTGAAAATCACATTATGAATATAGGATAGCAACTCTTTACTTTTGCTTCTTGTGTGCTAGACATTATCTGTTACAAATTTAGAGCAAGACTCATACATACTTTTCATTGTAATGAGGTTTTTGAAACATGAGCTGGGCAAGGAGAGGAATAACATCTTTTAATATGAGTTTCCCTTTACTCCCCTGCCCCCTTAATGTATTTGGAGTATGTTTGCCTATGATATAAAAAAATACGAATATCTGGAATGTTAGAGAGACTTTTAATTTTAATAAAGAGATTGTTCAGTATTACTAGCCGAAATTGCCCCTTACTGATTTAAACTTAATGTTGATTCTTTTCCAAATTTATAGAGAAATGGCTTTCAAAAATAGAATTAGGGAATTAAGGAATCTGTTTATCTTTGTTGTTTTTTCTGGTTTCAAAAGTATTGTATGCTTGTTACCAAAATATTCCATAACTAGAGAAACATATAACATAAACAGTTAAATCCTCTTGAAATTTTACCTCCTAGGTATAGCTACTTTTTATAGATTGGTGGATTAGAATAAAGAAATTAGTAATAAATGAATAATTCTCTCTTTCTTTTTATATTTAAGTAATAGCTGATACTTTGAAATCATCTGGTCCATAATCTTTCAAACTAAAATGCCTGATGATTCAGATGGTTTGTTTAAATTTCATTTTTTATCTTTAGGGAGATTATTCGAAGAAAAGCTGTTCTGGCATTGTACAAATTCCATCTCATTGCTCCTAATCAAGTACAGCATATCCATATTAAGTTTCGGAAAGCACTTTGTGATAGAGATGTTGGGGTCATGGCTGCCTCTTTGCATATATACCTTAGGATGATTAAGGTAAGTTGGGAATTTCAGCAGGTACTGAGCAGTTACCATTAGGAATATATAATTATGGAATTAAAAGAAAACTAACATTTTTCAGTAAAATGATTAACAGTTCAAGTTTTTATTATTGGCATAATTTTTGCCAGTTGTTGATAGCATGAATTGTAGGCACCTTTTTTTTTAAATGCCTCAAGTTTTTCATGTTACAAAAAAAGCACAGAAAAATGGTGGCTATGGAAAGTAAGTGAAAATTTCAGATTTGTGGTTTTTCAAGCAGACTCTCTTTTATACAGCTTCAGCTTACAGAAATAAGGGGAACTGGCGAGGGTGATGCAAGGTATAGACTACAGTGTTAATTCCATACATTGGTATGTGTCAAAGGAGGCAGGAGGCTTGAATGGTATGGTAAAATTTTCTAAATGGTGATATGGGTTTATACTAATTTAGCTCTAGTGTATTGCCTGTAACCCTTTGTATCCAAAAGAATCTATTTGTGAGAGATTTTGTGAGTACCTTCTGACAAAATGGAATATACTGTTGAGTTGAAAATTATAGAACTACAGGTTGTTTTCACGTTTATATAAGTTTGTTCCAAAATAGTATGATATAAATAAATATTTGATATTAAATGTTTTTTCCTCTAACACTTACTAAACTTGAAAGAGCTATTATTTCCCTTCCAAAAATTTGTCCTTGATAATAATAAAAATTATAATGAAGACTCTAAGGTTCATTTTGAGGAATGTATATTTAATTTTCCCAGTCCAAGAGATTAGTCAGATAATCAAGGCACACTGATTCAGAAACACAAACGTGTTTAAATACTGTAGGGTTAATTAATTTTTAGTAGGCTGAGTCACTGATTCTGGGGGTTTGAATGTTTGAGTAGTCTTGTCTGTGCCCTGTGCTCTTCTACGTAGAGCACACTGAGCTCATTTACATGAAAAGTCTTTCTTACAAAGTTCAGAGATTGCAAACAGGCCTTGATTTTCATCACAAGTAGAGATATTACTGCCCCTTTTCACTCTGCCAGTTCTTCTCACTTTTTGATTTAATTACTGGTATTGGCTATTAAAGGTTCTATATTAGATGTAATTATAAGAACTTTTGAAATGTGATTAGACTGTGTGTGGGACAGGTAGGAAGTGGTGAAAGCTTTTTGAGGGATGATTCAGTTTTGGATTGGGTAGCCAGAGGAGCTTCATCATGGAAGATAATTAAACAGATTAGAGTATTGTTTTATTAAATGTGAACTTTGAGTATGAAACATCTATGTCAGCATGTATTAAGTTAGATTTATATGGCATTTTAAACAGGTCTATTTTGTATTTGATAAGACATTATTACTAATGGTAAGTTTTTGTTTTGTTTTGTTTTTGAATGTAGGAGAATCCCTCTGGATATAAAGACTTGACTGGGAGTTTTGTTACAATTTTGAAGCAAGTAGTTGGAGGAAAGCTCCCAGTAGATTTCAACTACCACAGTGTGCCAGCACCATGGCTACAAATTCAGCTCTTGAGAATATTAGGACTTCTAGGAAAAGATGACCAAAGGTAAACTATTCTAAGGAAATTTGATAGTGTTAGGCTTTAGTAAGCTAGAGGTTTCATGATAAGCCAATTGCCCCAATGCTTAATTGGCTTAACAGTGATAGATAAATCACTGTAAGAAGTATATAAATACAGGTTGCTGGGGTAATCCTGGCTGTTTATCTAAATTCTGCTCATAGTGAAAGTGTCTGAAGCTCCGTATCTTTGACCCTTTCTTAATAATTCTAGTTTAGGGGTTTGGAAACTTTTTCTGTAATGGGCCAGATGATAAGTATTTTAGGCTTTACGAGCTGTATGTTGTCTGTTGCAACCATTTCAACTCTGCTGTTGTATAGCTCAAAAGCAGCTATAGGCAGTATGTATATGAATGAGCACAGCTATGTTCCAATAAATACTTTCTATGGACTTTAAAATTTGAATTTCATATAATCTTTGTATGTGATGAAATATTATTATTTTGATTTCTTTTCCAACCATTTAAACATGTAAAAACCATTCTTAATCTGAAGCCATACAGAAACAGACATCCAGTCAGATTAGGCCTGTGGGCTATAGTTTGCTGACTCTTGCTCTGGTTGGATGTGAGCACTCTAACCTTCTTAAATCATTTGCTAGAAATAACTCTTTGAACCAGTCATTTATATTAAACTTTTTATAGGTGTCCATCCAATTTTATATATTTTTTGTAAATTTTATTTTGCTGTAGTTTTTCAATTTTATAGAAAAGTTCCAAGAACAGTACAAGGAGCCCCTTATACCTTTTAACTAGATTCACCAATTATTTGCATTTGCTCTGTCATTCTTTCTCTCTCTGTCTTTATGTCCATGTTTTCACATGTAAAATTTTTTTCTGAACTGTTTGAGAGCAAATCCAACTAGATTTTAGTTACCTTGAGAACAAGGACCATGGCTTGAGTCCTTAATGTGTTTCTGTCTTAAGAAAACATTTGCTCATCAGTTTTCTGACTTCATTAGATATAGTTCTTTTTTAGGCAGCAGGGTACATTTATATTCTGATTCTTTAGCCTACCTACAAAGGGATTGTCCTCCAGGTTGTTGCTCCTCCTGTTGCCTAGTCAGCATCCTGGCAGCTCCGTCTGCCCATGAGCTCCTCATGAGCACTCATTGGGCTGTGTCATTCTTGGTATTGCTGTGTCACTTTTTTTCTGTGTCAATCAGTCTCAACCCCTAGGTTGATTGAAAGCTAGGGTGAAAACCTGGAAGTGATGGAGTGACACACATTAGAAATCTATGTCCTAATTGTGTTTTATTTCATATAACCCAGCCTATCCTGTTGTGGAACTGTAGTGGGAGTTCACTGGAATACTGTTTTAAAATCATGGATTTCATAGTATGCACCCAGACCTCACTGGTCTAAAAAGATCTAACATAATATGTTGTCACAAAGTAACTTTGGAGACATTTAGTGTATTTACTAAATTCATTAACTCATCATCTCATCTCTTTTCTGCTTACTTTCATGGATCAGTTTGGGGAGTACAGAGTCAGAGAGTGCTTATCTTCAAAGAGTTCAGTTAAATAGAAATTGGGCTCAGTGAAATGAATAGAGTGAAACTCCTTTAATAATGTGAAACAATGTTTTCTCCTTTGTTGTCCCAACTTCAATAAGATTTTACATTAACATAAATCTTATATTTCTTAAGACATGATTATCTCAATGTAACAAAGTAAAAATGTTATTTATAACAGGATTCTAATATATTTAATTGAAAGAATTAATTTACTGGAAACATTTTCTTATATTTGTGTTTTTTTTTATATCTGTTGCTGGAATTTTTTGAGTATTTTATATAGCATTCTGTTTCTTAGGTTAACATCTAGCTTGATCATGTCTGCAAATGTTTCCACATTTCATGTGGTTGATTTTGACTATTATGCCAGACATTAGCTTTTAAAATTGAGAAACCGGACTGTTATCTAGGTGGAGTATTACCAAATTTTGGGTGGGTGAGAGGTTGTAATGTCTACTGTTTGATTATTACCTATGAAAGAAATGCACAGTAAAATGAGGGATTTCAGAATATGCTTCTGGATTCTCACTGGATATTTGTACTCCGTCAAGATAGAATAAAAGTACATGCACTTCAAATTTAATGTTATAGCTGTATCTTTGGAAAAAAGCTTTCTGAAAAAGATGTAGTATACATAATAATGTAATCTGGGTAGCCCTAGATCATTTTTATCTTTTTGTTTGTTTTATGGTGTAGTTTCTCTGCAAGACTCTTTTGGATAGTAGTTTTTTTCTATTAATGCTTTTTGAATTTGTGAAACATACAGAAATACCAGCTGAGAAGCTGTAGTTTTCACACTGGCATCTTGGAGTGGACATTTCTAGGCTTGGGGCCAGAGTTCTAGTGCTCTATAAAGTACTGCATTTTCTTACAGTATCTACCTCAGTCTTGTTACTATCACTGTAATCAGTGACCATAAAGATATAGGAATGGCACAAGTCTGTTAATTCTACAAAATGTAATTTCTTTGTATGTATCATAAATGAAAGTTAGAATTTTTTTCTGAAGAACTTAGTGCTGCTCAAAGAAGGACTAGTATCTGAGCTAGACTTTTTTAAAAGCTATGTGGTTAAAGTACACATAATATACTGTCTAGAATGAATTGAAAGTGTGAGGTATTACTTTAATATCTTGAAACAGGTAGAAATATTTTATTACCTAGAAAATTTAAAAAGCTAGTATGTTCATCAAAACAAAACCTGATTTGTAAACTACGTACAGATTGAGGAAAGAGTTGACTGACTTATGTATATCTCTTCATTGTTTAGTCAGTATTGATAAAGCAGGAAGTTAAACTCATGAAAAAGAGCAAATTCTTTAAGAAGTGAAATGCCCATAACTTCATAAAATGAATTTCTTTCACTTCTTTTCTGTAGATCCTCAGTTTTAAAGAGAGAGAAGTTTGAAAAACTATGTTTTATTGGGTTATAATACTATAATTCTACTGCAAATAAAATATCTTTTAAACAGGACAAGTGAATTAATGTATGATGTTCTTGATGAATCCTTACGAAGAGCTGAGTTACATCACAATGTCACATATGGTAGGTAACACATGTAAATACTACTCTAATGACTAACAGTGTTTTTAGTATTACAGCTAATCTGTGTTAGAATACTATAAATTCTGATATAATTTTATATGTTAATTTTAAGGTGGTTCTCTGGTTATTTTTCAATGGATACATTGAATAACTAATAAAAATAATTTGAAATTATGTCACTTTTAAATGTTGACTTACATTCATTATTTTCATTGTCTCTGTTTTTAAAGATGTTCTCTTTTAAGAGAAATTGTCTCTTTATTGAAAATGTTCATCAAGCATCTAATTGACTGTGAAGTTAATCCAGTAGATCAATTCCATCTTTAAGAAGATAGTCCTTAAGTCAGTCTGTCAGCTAGCAGTCAAATATTCCTTAAATTATTATGTTATTTGTTAGGCCTCAGGCAAGATGCTTGGAATACAGCTATGAATAAAACAGTATTATCATTGATCTCACAGATTAGATTGATGGAAAAGGACAGGTGGCATCAGTGTTGGAAAGGAATACTATAGGGTGCTGTGGGAGAATGTAGCAGTTAGCTGAAGAGGAGAACAAAGAAGGTGTTTTTGAAAAAAACTGATATTTAAGAAGACAACTAAAGGATGAGTAAGATATAGATAGATAAGGATATATAGGACATATATGTGGGATAATAACATACTATTTTGTGAAGAGACAATAGCTATTTATATTATATACAACTTAAAAAGTAATTTAGTGTTAGGAGACAAGAGTAAGTTGGAGGAGGAAGGTGGAGAACTGAGAAGAGTAACCAAAAAACTTCCAATTTTAATAGCCTCAGAGGGGAACTCTTCTTTTTTTGATCAATCTGAGAAAGCTCAGTGAAGAAAGTGGGATAGTTGGAGATATTTAGAATGTAGAAGTAAAACAGTTTGCATTTTCATGCTGTGGAGAAGAGCAGTAAAGAGGTATATTGAGAGAGATAACTTAAATGAGAAGTCATTTCTTAATCTGGTAAAATACCATAAAATAGGGGATGAAGAGCATCACTTGTGCTTCCAGACAGTGGTAAACTGTGGATCTTGAAGTCAGTGATTGTAGAAGTGGGAGGTAGACTAGAGGGCAGAAATCAAACTGGTTTAGCAGTAAGAAAAGTGCTTGACAGAGATGCAGTAGGAATAAGGAGAAAGGATTGCATTCACAGAATTAGTACAGGAAAAATAATACACATGGTAATGAATTGGGTTAGTAAATTTTGAAGGATGGAGTTATGTTTTGCATGTATAAATGATAATTAAGGCAGTAAAAGTGGTTTATTCCTTTGCTCAACCAGCATGTTGAATGTCTACATTTTGAATGTCTACAAAACAAAAACTTTATTTGTAAACTAGGTACAGATTGAGGAAAAAGTTGATTGACTTAATGCATTCTTTTATGCTAAGTATGGGGGATTAAAGGAAGAATAAGGTAGACACAGTCCCTGCTCTTTTGAGTATAGTGAACAGTTGATATTATGTAGGACCCTGCTATGCAAAGAGAAGAATAAGGGGCCAGAGATAAGGATAACCCTTATTGAGGCAGATTGTTTGGCTGGGAGCTGTCAGAAGATCCAGAGAAGTATCAGAGTCTTTGCAGGCAGCTAAAGTAAGTTAAAAAATATTGCTTGAGGTAGAACCAGTGTCTAGGATAAAGGTTTGAAAGGCTCTTACAGAATTCTACTTAAGATCAGCTAAGAATCTGCTTTTCCTTTTTTTTTGCAGAATTTTTTTGTAATTGACATGTCAGCCTTAATTTTTTTATTTTTTGAATAGGTAATATATGCCCATGGTTCAAAATTCAAAAGGTACAAAAATGTAGACAGTGAACAGTAAGTGTCCTTTTGACCCTTATCACCCACCACCCAGTCCCCCTTTTTGGAGATAACCGCTGTTACCTGTTCCTTTTGATTTGGAGAATACTGTATACCTGAGGAAGTGTTTTTTAATGTTTTCCACTAGGACACTCTTCTTTTATTAAGATTGCTGGAACCAGCACCAATAATTTGTTTCTTTGTAGGCTGTCAGTCCAGCCTGTCACCCTGCCACAGAAACCTTGCAGTTTCTTTTCTGTTGTTTTATTTTCTTTATTCATCTTTCCATTATTATCCTTTTTTCCCTGTATTTGTATAGATTCATAGCTTATGTTGATTTTATCAATGGTAGAGTGTTCTCTGGTAATCCTAATACAAATATTTTATTGCTTAAGAATGTGAATTTTAAATTATAAAATTATAAGGGCAGGGGCTGTGTCTATCCCAGTATTTGGTACTGGGTTAATCAATAAGTTATATGTTTTAATTGAATTAAAAAGAGAAAGTTATTTTACTTTTATAAGTTGTCTGATTGCATTTCAGACTTAATACTAAACCATATTTTTATGAAAGTTCCATCATTATAACTTACCTTAGTGTCATATCAAGATATAAATAACATCAAAGACATTTATTGAGTATCTACTTTGTGCCAGGCATTGTATAAAATGATACAGAGAATATGAAGAAATGTAAAATGTAATATTTTCCTTCAAGGAATTTACAATATAATGAAAGAGATAACTTATTTGTGAAAACATAATACCAGTAAGGCAGAATGCAAAGGGATGGTATAGGGAATCAATATTATAGGGGTCCAGAGGTGGCACAGATCACTGTGGGCCTGAGGGCACACGTAGGGGCACACAATAGGACCCTGAAAGGTAGGTAGGATTTAAATAGCCAGAAAGGTTGTTGATGGGTGTTGTAGGCAGAGGGAACGTGAGACAAGTTGCACAAGTGGGGATATTAAAATCAGTCTCAGAGAACACTGACTAACCAGGCTAAATAGATGACTCATAGTGGAAGCAGTGGAAAAGTCACACTGTAGAAGTCCTCTCATGGCAGCAAATGAGTTTGGATTTTATAAATACAGGGCTAAGGAAGATCTTTGGGCAGGGTACTGATAAGATGAGAATGGCATTTTAAGTGAACTATTAAGTAAATTGGGAGAATTATATGAAATGAAGTACAAGGGACAGAACCATCAGAAACAGATAGAAATACTTTTCCCCTGTTTTTTTCCCCCACTGAGTGCACCTAAAAACCCTGGATATTATATGTGAAATAAACATAATACTGAAAGGTAGAGAAAGAAAGGCAGACTGGTTAGGTGCCTTGGGATACAAGGAGCTGCACCACAGAGAGTACCCTGGGTTTCTTTTTGCCTCATACACCCCAGGCTGAGCCCTGGAGAGCAAGCAACCTGCAAATGCCAACAGGCACAGACAGAAGCACCCCAAGAAAAATCTGCTCTCTAGCCAAAGGGCTGAGAAGAAAAGGGTAAGCTAGCAAGATAGACTCTTAGACAATAGCTCCTCTATTCCGGCCAAGCCCCACAGAAAACAAACTGTGGCACCCATGGCAGCAAAAGTTAAGTGGAGAGCCAAGATTTCTACCCCTAGCAGGTGTAGCAAGGTGCCCAACTCTCTCACTGGGATGGTGGCAGAGAAGCCAAGAGGGGGCATCAGAATTTTGTCCCTGCCAGGTGTTACGGTCCCCCCAACCCCCACTTACATTGTCAGTGGAGATGATATGAGTAGCCTGGATTTCACATTATGCATGAGAACGGAGTTAATGGGGTATCACTTCCCTCTTCGCTGGGATGGTAGAGGAAGCCTAGTGGAGAGTTGGGGCTTTCACCACTGGTCAGGGACACTGAGGTCACCTCCTCAGTGTCAGTGAAGGCCACACAGGGAGCAGTAACAAGGTGCTCCTCCCTCTCAGGCAGGTGGTATCAGCAAACACTCCCAGCCCCCACCCAGGAGGAACCAGGATTCTCTCCCCATCCCAGTGTCAAAGGAGGCAGAGTGGAGAACTTAGGCTTCTACCCCACTGGGTGGTGCCCCCATCTCCCTGTCAGAGTGGTGTCAGTAGATAGAGACATATTTATTTAAAATGAAAGTAGAGTCTAGTCCAGAAAATAAAGTATCAGTAGAACTTCTTCAAATTTTGTGCATGATCCAACCCAAAATATCTGCAGTAAAACCACAGTGTCACAATTAGAACATTATTAATTTTTAATGTGGTACTTTCTACTGGATGATATTTTGGTTAGGATCTGGGTTGCCCTAGAAGAGTAGACAGAGCTCTACATTGTGTTTTTACATTTAGAAATCTTCAGAAGCACTTTATTTTGGCCACTGAGTGAGGAGGCAGCAGACTGGCTGCCTTTTCATTTATGGACTTATACTCAGTTTTTTGTGGAGTTAGAGAATAAAGGGACTTACAGCCCTAGTGGGAAAAATATAAAACCCATTAAATTCATTTTCCACTAATTTATGTATAGTTTACTCCCAAGTTTATTTTTTGAACTATTTATTTTATCTCTACTGGCTTTTCAGAAATCTTATGAGCATCTAAATATAAAAGTTTAGGTTTTAGATGAATAGTGAGATTTTGTAGTAAAACAGTTTGTTAGCAGGCGAGTTCTGAATGGCAGGAATCCATTAAGGAAAATATGTCAGAGTAGAAATGCAACATCATCATTTTAAATTTTACTTAGGACTGTCCCATTAGTTTAGGATTTGGCAAACTTTCTAAAAAGGGGGCAGACAGTAAATAATTTTAGGCTTTGTAGTTACATAGGTTTTTGTCAAATGGTCTTTTTTTGTTTGTTTTGCTTTTTTAAAACTTTAAAAAAATGTAATTGTACATCTGAAACTAATATTATATGTCAATTATATATCAATTAAAAAATCTAAAAATGATTCTTAGTTCACAGGCTTATAAAAATAGGCCAAGGGCTGCATTTAGTGGTGGTTTGCCTACTCCTGCTTTAGTTGATTATTGACCGAGCTCTCTTTGTTTAGTTCATGACGTCATGAAGTGAACTTTTTTCATAGCATGGAGTAAAGACATTTTTACAGCACAGCATATGACTATACAGAGTACCTTTTTAGTAGGTTCATTACTTTACTTTGTAGATTTCCTTTAAAGTCAGTTCCCTTCTTAAAGAGAAATTTACATTTCTGATTTCTCTCTCTCCTTTTACAGAAAGGGTTTATGTAAAGCTTTTTGCACAAAATTTACGTATGCATCAATTGGTAGGCAACTTACCAGTGTAAAACTTAGCTGGTTGAATATTCAAGATATATCTTGAAGTGTCTGACTCTTAATGTTTTAAGCTTTTGGAAATAGAAAAGGAGTTATGCTGTTAAGGAAGGACACTTGATACGCTTCAACTTGTAGAACAGTTTTTAAATCTGATTTTCTGCTGATTTTAAATCTGCTGATTTTTTCTCATACTGTGATTCCCTAGAATGTGCAGAACTTAATGGTGCCTGGATGATTCTTTACCATGGCAAAGCTCCAGCTTCTTGACTCATGTTCTTTAAAAGAGTGAAAAAATATATTTTTTATAATTTATTTTAGTATCATTAATCTACAATTACATGTGCAACATTATGGTGATTAAACTATTCCCTTCATCAGGTACCCCCCACCAACCCCATTACAGTCACTGTCCATCAGCATAGTGAGATGCCATGGAGTCACTACTTGTCTTCTCTGAGTTGTACAGCCCTCCCCACGCCCCCCCAACATTACATCTGCTAATCGTAATGCCCCTTTTTCCCCCTTGTCCCTCCTTTCCCACCCATCCTACCCAGTCCCTTTCTCTTGGGTAACTATTAGTCTGTTCTTGGGTTCTGTGAATCTGCTGCTGTTTTGATCCTTCAGTTATTTTTTTCTTTGTTCTTATACTCCACATATGAGTGAAATCATTTGGTACTTGTCTTTTTCGGCTTGGCTTATTTCACAGAGCATAATACTCTCTAGCTCCATCCATGTTGTTGCAAATGGTAGGATTTGTTTTCTTCTTATGGCTGTATAATATTCCATTGTGTATATGTACCAGTTCTTCTTTATCCATTCATCTACTGATGGACACTTAGGTTGCTTCCATTTCTTGGCTATTGTAAATAGTGCTGCGATAAACATAGGGGTGCATCTGTCCTTTTCAAACTGCGCTGCTGCATCCTTAGGGTAAATTCCTAGGAGTAGAATTTGTGGGTCAAACGGTATTTCTATTTTGAGTTTTTTGAGGAACCTCCATACTGCTTTCCACAATTGTTGAACTAATTTGCAGTCCCACCAGCAGTGTAGGAGGGTTCCCTTTTCTCCACATCCTCGCCAACATTTGTTGTTGTTTGTGTTTTGGATGTTGGCCATCCTCACTGGTGTGAGGTGATATCTCATTGTGGTTTTAATCTGCATTTCTCTGATGATTAGCGATGTGGAGCATCTTTTCATGTGCCTGTTGGCCATCTGAGTTTCTTCTTTGGAGAAGTGTCTATTCATGTCCTCTGCCCATTTCTTAATTGGATTATTTACTTTATGTTTGTTGAGATGCGTGAGTTCTTTATATATTTTGGATGTCAACCCCTTATCGGATATGGCATGTGTGAATATATTCTCCCATACTGTAGGATGTCTTTTTGTTCTACTGATAGTGTCCTTTGCTATACAGAAGCTTTTCAGCTTGATATAGTCCGACTTGTTCATTTTTGCTTTTGTTTCCCTTGCTCTGGGAGATATGTTCATGAAGAAGTCGCTCATGTTTATGTCCAAGATATTTTTGCCTATGTTTTTTTCTAAGAGTTTTATGGTTTCATGACTTACATTCAGATCTTTGATCCATTCTGAGTTGACTTTTGTGTATGGGGTTAGACTGTAGTCCAGTTTCATTCTCTTACATGTAGCTGTCCAGTTTTTCCAACACCATCTGCTGAAGAGGCTGTCATCTCCCCATTGTATATCCAAGGCTCCTTTATCAAATATGAATTGACTGTATATGTTTGGGTTAATGTTTGGATTCTCTATTCTGTTCCACAGAACTGTGGGTCTGTTTTTGTGCCAATACCAAATTGTCTTGATTACTGTGGCTTTGTAGTAGAGATTGAAGTCAGGGAGCGTAATTCCCCCCGTTTTATTCCTCCTTCTCAGGATTGCTTTGACTATTCGGGGTCTTTTGTGGTTCCATATGAATTTTAGAATTATTTGTTCCAGTTCACTGTAGAAAGCTGTTGGTAGTTTGATAGGGATTGCGTTGAATCTGTAGATTGCTTTAGGTAGTATAGCCATTTTGACAATATTTATTCTACCTAGCCAAGAGCATGGGATGGATTTCCATTTGTTAGTGTCCTCTTTAATTTCTCTTAGGAGTGTCTTGTAGTTTTCAGAGTACAGGTCTTTCACTTACTTCGTTAGGTTTATTCCTAGGTATTTTATTCTTTTTGATGCAATTGTGAATGGAATTGTTTTTCTGATCTCTCTTTCTGTTAGTTCATCATTAGTGTATAGGAAAGCAACAGATTTCTGTGTGTTAATTTTGTATCCTGCCACTTTGCTGAATTCAGATATTAGTTGTAGTAGTTTTGGAGTGGAGTCTTTAGGGTTTTTTATGTACAATACCATGTCATCTGCAAATAGTGACAATTTGACTTCTTTACCAATCTGGATGCCTTGTATGTCTTTATTTTGTCTGATTGCTGTGGCTAGGACCTCCAGTACTATGTTGAATAACAGTGGAGAGAGTGGACATCCCTGTCTTGTTCCCGATCTTAAATGAAAAGCTTTCAGCTTCTTGCTGTTAAGTATGATGTTAGCTGTGGGTTTGTCATATATGGCCTTTATGATGTTGAGATACTTGCCGTCTATACCCATTTTGTTGAGAGTTTTAATCATGAATGGATGCTGAATTTTGTCAAATGCTTTTTCAACATCTATGGTGATGATCATGTGGTTATTGTTCTTCTCTTTGTTGATATGATGGATGATGTTGATGGATTTTCGAGTGTTGTACCATCCTTGCATCCCTGGGATGAATCCCACTTGATCATGGTGTATGATCCTCTTGATGTATTTTTGAATTCGGTTTGCTAATATTTTGTTGAGTATTTTTGCATCTACGTTCATCAGGGATATTGGTCTGTAATTTTCTTTTTTGGTGAGGTCTTTGCCCGGTTTTGGTATTAGAGTGATGCTGGCTTCATAGAATGAGTTTGGAAGTATTCCCTCCTCTTCTACTTTTTGGAAAACTTTAAGGAGAATGGGTGTTATTTGTTCTCTATATGTCTGGTAGAATTCAGAGGTGAATCCATCTGATTCAGGGGTTTTGTTCTTGGGTAGTTTTTTGATTACCGCTTCAATTTTGTTGCTGTTGATTGGTCTGTTTAGTTTTTCTGTTTCTTGTTTGGTCAGTTTTGGAAGGTTGTATTTTTCTAAGAAATTGTCCATTTCTTTTATGTTTTCCAGCTTGTTAGCATATAGATTCTCATAATATTCTCTTATAATTCTTTGTATTTCTGTGGGATCCGTCGTTATTTTTCCTTTCTCATTTCTGATTGTGTTTATGTGTGTAGATTGTCTTTTTCTCTTAATGAGTCTGGCTAGGGGTTTATCTATTTTGTTTATTTTTTCAAAGAAGAGGCTCTTGGTTTCATTGATTTTTTTCTATTGTTTTGTTCCTCTCAATTTTATTTATTTCTTCTCTGATCTTTATTATGTCCCTCCTTCTGGTGACTTTGGGCCTCATTTGTTCTTCTTTTTCCAATTTCAGTAATTGTGTGTTTAGACTATTCATTTGGGAATGTTGTTCCTTCTTTAAATGGGCCTGGATTGCAATATACTTTCCTCTTAGAACTGCCTTCGCTGCGTCCCACAGAAGTTGTGGCTTTGTGTTGTTGTTGTCATTAGTTTCCATATATTCTTTGATTTCTGTTTTGATTTGGTTGTTAACCCATTGATTAATTAGGAGAATGTTGTTACGTCTCCATGTATTTGGGAGCCTTTTTGATTTCTTTCTAAAATTTATTTCTGGTTTTATACCTTTGTGATCTGAGAAGTTGGTTGGTAGAATTTCAATCTTTTTGAATTTACTGAGGTTCTTTTTGTGGCCTAGTATGTGGTCTATTCTGGAAAATGTTCCATGTGCACTTGAGAAGAATGTGTATCCTGTTGCTTTTGGGTGTAGAGTTCTGTAGATGTCTGTTAGGTCCATCTGTTCTAGTGTGTTGTTCAGTGCCTCTGTGTCTTTACTTATTTTCTGTCTGGTTGATCTGTCCTCTGGAGTGAGTGGTGTGTTGAAGTCACCTAAAATGAGTGCATTGCTTTCTGTTTCCTCCTTTAATTCTGTTAGTATTTATTTCACATATGCCGTCGCTCCCGTGTTGGGTGCATATATATTTATAATGGTTATATCCTCTTGTTGGATTGACCCCTTTATCATTATGTAATGTCCTTCTTTATCTCTTGCTACTTTCTTCGTTTTGAAGTCTATTTTGTCTGATACAAGTACTGCAATACCTGCTTTTTTTCTCCTTGTTGTTTGCCTGAAGTATCTTTTTCCATCCCTTCACTTTTAGTCTGTGCATGTCTTTGGGTTTGAGGTGAGTTTCTTGTAGGCAGCATATAGATGGGTCTTACTTTTTAATCCATTCTGTTACTCTGTGTCTTTTGATTGGTGCATTCAGGGTGGTTATCGATAGATATGTCCTTATTACCATTGCTGGCTTTAGATTCGTAGTTACCAAAGGTTCAAGGGTTGCTTCTTTACTATCTAAAAATCTAATTTACCTTTCTTGTTAAGTTATTGTAAACACAGTCTGATGTTTCTTTATTTCTCTCCCTTCTTATTCTTCCTCCTCCATTCTTTATATACTAGGTGTTTTAGTTAGTATTTGGATGGTCTGCTTTCTTCACTATGATTTTATTTTCTCTGGTGATATCTTTTTAGCCTTAGGGGTGCTTCCCTCTAGAGCAGTTCCTTTAAGATGTCCTGTAGAGGTGGTTTATGGGAGGCAAATTCTCTTAGCTTTCGCTTGTCTGGAAATTGTTTAATCCCTCAGTCATATTTAAATGATAATCGTGCTGGATACAATATTCTTGGTTCGAGGCCCTTCTGTTTCATTACATTAAATATATCATGCCATTCTCTTCTGGCCTGTAGGGTTTCTGTTGAGAAGTCTGATGATAGTCTGATGGGTTTTCCTTTGTAGGTGATCTTTTTTCTCTCTCTAGCTGCCTTTAATACTCTGTCCTTATCTTTGATCTTTGCCATTTTAATTATTATGTGTCTTGGTGTTGTCTTCCTTGGGTCCCTTGTGTTGGGATATCTGTGGGCTTCTGTCGACTGTGAGACTATTTCTTTCCCCAGCATGGGGAAGTTTTCAGCAATTATTTCCTCAAAGACACTTTCTACCCCTTTTTCTCTCTCTTCTTCCTCTGGTACTCCTATAATGCGAATATTGCTCCGTTTGGATTGGTCACACAGTCCTCTTAATATTCTTTCATTCCTAGAGATCCTTTTATCTCTCTCTGCCTCAGCTTCTCCGTATTCCAGTTCTCTGATTTCTATTGCATTAACAGTCTCTTGCATCTCATCCAGTCTGCTGCTATGCCCGTCGATCGCTTGTCTCATTTCTGCATTGTCTTTCCTGACTTCCCTCACTTCCTCTGTCAGCTCTTGGATATTTCTCTGTAGATGCATCAGATGGTTATGACTTTTATCCTGAATTTTTTTCTGGAAGATTATGATTTTCCATCCCTTCAGCCTCCCTCTCTGGTGTTGTCTGGGTGAGCTTTGTCTGTACCATTTTCCTCTGTCTTTTCATGGCAGGTGCCACGTATGTCATCTGGGCTCTTTAAGACTTTTAAAAAAAATGAAAAAGAAAATAGGAAGAGAAAGAGAAGAGAAAAAAAGAAGGAAGAGATAGAAAGGAGAAAAAAAGAAAAAAAAGGGGGGAAAAAAAGCCCACTGGGAGTAGATTCTGTATGGATGCTGTAGGTGCTGCTGTTGCTCCACTAGTCTCAGCCACGGCTGTGCTTTTCCACTGGGCCGTTTGCAGCTCTGACTGGGGTGGGAACAAATGGGAGGCTGTTAATCTCTGTGGGAAGTCTGAGTATGGCTACTTTTTCCCAGTTGCCAGGCAAGGGATCCGAAATTCCTCAGGACTCTCAGCCCTCTGGGCTGAATGTGCTGGGACGATTGTAAGATTGCTGAGAAAAGCGTGTGCTTTTCTTTTGTCCCGGCAGCCGGCTGCACGGACCCGGGCGCGTTCCTAGCTCAAAACCTGCACCCTCTGTCTCTCCAATCTCCGCTACACCGTGCGATGTGTGTCAGTGCTCCCGGCGTAGATCACCAGGGCTGGTTATTTCACGGGGTGTACTTCCACTCCCTCCCGGCTCTGAATCCTCTCCTTCCGCCAGTGCCCTGGGGTGGGAGAGTGTTTGGGTGCAGCCGGGACGCGGCTCTATATCTTACCTGCCTCGCAGGGTGCTGAGTCGTCTCAGGTGCAGATGCAGGCTGTGCATTGTCCTGTGTATTCTGGTCTCTCTTTTAGGAATAGTTGTATTCGCTGTATTTTCATAGATATATATGGATTTTTGAGTAGTGGCTCTACTTTGAAATAAATGCTAGAGTATCCTAAAATGATTATGTTGAAATAAACCACATTGAAATAAATGACATACATGGTTTTTGTGTATAAGTGATGCAAAATGCCTGAAAATAAGTTATTCTAAAGCATTCAAGGAGTGTTGGAAATATCTATTTATTGGAACAGTGAATACAGTTGACCCTTGAGCAGTGCAGCAATTAGGGGTGCCAACCTCTCATGCAGTTGAAAATCTAGATAACTTTTGACTCCTCAAAAACTTTTACTAATAGCCTGGAAGCTTTTAGTTGACTAGAGGCTTTACTGATAATATAAATAGTTGATTAACACATATTTTTTATGTTATATATATTACATACTGTATTCTTACAGTAAGCTAAAGAGAAAAGAAAATAATCTGTTTTACAATATTGTACTGTATTTATCAATACCATAAATTTACATCATCTGTTACAAGATGAATCGTCTGTCAGTACCTAACGTCAGTATTTTCTTACATGAGAGAAAACACTGTAGATGGTATATGCATTCCCAGTGGTAGACATCAAAAAGTGAAAATATAATGTGAAAATACATGTTTAATTACATGTGTGATTCATGCATCAATTGTGATTTATGCATCAATAATGAAAAGGCAGCAATATGATAGCTTTATGGTAGCCTAGCATAATCCATACAATTGCTTCACAGTAGCCTAGCCTGTACACTAATGAATGGTTATACAATTTTTATGGCATACAGTATTAAAGTCATATTTATAATACAGTATTGGAAACATTGTTACTTAAAAAAAAACAACACTTACCTGATAAGCATTTCTCCAATTAGGAAAGAGGCATACTGAGTGGTAATATAATTCTTTGAAAGCAAAGTTATTAATAGGAAGAAAATGAACACAGTGTTAATGTTATATTAAATATCCCTCAATTTATGTCTGTGTAAGGATAGGCCACCACTTCCATCAAGGCTCGTACGTGATGTTCCCCACAATGATGGTGGTGACGCAAAATTCACATACAGTTCTTGCTATATATTTATCAGCTTTTCACACACATATGTAACATACAGTTATTAACTGTACAGCATGATCATTATTTACTATTCATTAAGTGGAAGTGGGTCATCATAAAGGTCTTCGTCCTTGTCATCCTCATGTTGAGTAGGCTGAGGAGGAGGAGAAAGAGGAGGGATTGGTTTGCCCATCTCTGGGTGGCAGAGGCAGAAGGGGTGGAGGAGGTAGCAGGAGAGGCAGGCACATTTGATGTAACTTTAGAGAAACAAGTCGTAAATTTTCTGACTTTAATGCTTTTTCATTTCTCTAAAAATGTTTCTATATGGTACCAATTTTTCTTCCACCATTTGCTTTAGTTTCAGTGCCTGTACCCTAGAAGAGTCCATGTCCAAAACTAAATAAAAAGTCTTGAATAATTGAAACCCTTTTGCCAGATTGTCTAATGCCAGTTTTTCTGGTGCTGCTTCTGTATCATCTTCCTCATTGTCTAGCACTGGTTTGGAAGCATTCATCTCCATCAAGTTGTCATCTGTTAATTCCTCTGCTGTGGTGTCTGCTCTGGAATTTCATCAGGATCTGTATCTTGAAACCCTTCACTCCCCACCTTTTTTTTTTTTCCATATCCACAACCTCTTTCATGATTTCCTGGATTGGCTCTGTCATAAATCCTGGGAAGTCATGCACAACATCTGGGCACATTTTCTCCAGCAGGAATTTATTGTTTTGGGCTTGATGGCTTTCACAGCTTTTTCTATAGAATAATGGCATCTTCGATGGTGTAATCTTTACAGACTTTCATGATGTTCTCTCTGTTGGTATTCTCTTCCATAGCATTGACAATCCTTTCCATAGAGTATCGTGTATAATGAGCGTTAAAGGTTCTAATGACCCCCTGGTCTAGAGACTGAATTAGAGATGTGTTGGGAGCAAGTGGACTACTTCACCACCTATGGTGTTGAACTCATGGATTTCTGGGTGCCCTGGGGTATTGTCCAATATCAAAGGAATTTAAAAAAGCAGTCCCTCACTTGGAAGATACTTCTGACTTGAAGGACAGTGCATTGATGGAATCAGTCTAGGAAAAGGGTTCTCATCCAGGCCTTCTTGTTGTGCAGCCAAAAGACTGGGACCTGGTATTTATTTCTTCCCTTCCAGGCTTGGGGGTTAGCAGCTCTATAAATAAGGGCAGTCCTGATCGTAAACCTGACTGTATTTACACAGAACAGTGGAGTTAGCCTATCCCTTCCTGCTTTAAATTCTGGAGCTCGCTTCTCTTCCTTACTAGTGAATGTCCTTTGTGGCATTTTTTTCCCCCCGAGAATAGGGTGCTTTCATCTGCATTATCAACCTGTTCAGGCAGTTATCTTTCTCAGTGATTTGCTTAATGGCATCTGGGAACTTGTCTGCTGCCTCTTGGTTACAGAAACTGTTTATCCTGTTGTCTTGACATTTTTAAAGCTAAACTTCTTTCTAAAATTATAAACCGTCCTTTGCTGGTATTGAAGTCTCCAGTTTAGCTCCTTTGCCTTAAGTTGTCATTTAATTACTTTGCTTTTTCTTGAATCTTAGATTCTTTAGGTACGTGTTTCTTACAGTAATGCCGTACCCATGTAAAAGCTGCATTTTCAATATGAGATAAGGTATTTTGTAAAAAGTGTAATGTCACACCTGCTGGTGGAGCTGCAGCAACAGCTTCATGAATTTCCTTTTCTTTTTTTACAATGGTACTTATGCTGGATTCACTTATCTTGAAATGGTGGGCAACCACAGCTGCAGACCTCAATCTATGGCACATAGTTATATAGTTATTTAATACTGCATCTTTAGGTTTGTTTATATTTCTCTTGACTGAGAATGGTGCTGTGTACAGTCTGTTTGTTTAAGATTTGATAACTTTTAACTTTTTATAATAGATGTGTATATTTATGGTAGTAAATGATAAAGTGGACAAGTGTCTACATAGGTCTTATGCATCCATGACATACCTAGCTTTTTCTTTATTTTTTCGATATTTATCAGCTACGTGGTTCGTCTGTGCGTTTTTTTCAAGTTCTTAATCTCCAAAACATTTTCCGACATATTTATTGAAAATATATCCACCTGTAAGTGGACCCATGCAGTTCAAACCTATGTTGTTCAAGGGTCAACTGTGTATTACTTATGTTTCCATTAGAATGTGAGCTTCTTGAGGGCAGGGGTTTTTGTCTCTCTTGTTCATTGCTGTATATATACTAGAAAATGCCTGGCACATAGGAGGTGTTCAGTAAATAAATACTTATTGTGTGAATGAATATGTCATTCTTATCTATTAATATATAGAATTTTCTTTAAATTGTATTGTGGTAACATAATCCTAGTAATTATGTAAGCCTCAAACAGTAAAGTTCATATCTTTGAAATTTTTCCATAAATAAGAATTGTGATTAAAACTGACCTTCCAATAGTTTGTTTTTTATAAGTTCTACCCAGATTTGTTCATTTATTATGCCTTAACATGATCCCTGACATTTTGTATTTTCTTTCTCTAGCTATTCTGTTTGAATGTGTACATACAGTCTATTCTATTTATCCTAAATCAGAATTACTTGAGAAGGCTGCCAAGTGCATTGGAAAATTTGTTCTCTCACCTAAAATAAATCTCAAATATTTAGGTAAGATGATTGGTTCTTTAGACAGAAATTACAAAGAGAGCTTTTGAAATTTGCTGGATATTTCTTTCAAGTCACTTTTATAATCTTTACTTTTAGGACTGAAGGCTCTTACCTATGTTATCCAACAGGATCCCACTTTGGCTCTTCAACACCAGATGACAATAATTGAATGCTTAGACCATCCTGATCCCATTATTAAAAGAGAGGTAAACTGGCATTTTGAATAGTGTACATGAGGTGTTACAAATTTTAAACATTTTGTTGGTATCATGGAGAGAAAATGGTGGGCAGTATGTATGTGGGTGTGTGTACACACACATGTGTTTTATCTTTTGAGTGCATTTTATTCTTTCTACTAAACTTTAAGGAACTTATCTAAAAAGTACTTGTGTCAGCATCCATAGGAATGATTTTAAATCATGAGTTGGAGTAGTTAGGTTTAATTATCTGTATGTATTCATCAGTATCTTTTTGGTCCAAGAACTCTACCAATAGGAGACCTGAATTTTATTTCCAGGTCCTCCTATTAGTATAATTTTTAAATGTAAATTTTGATGATTAGTATTTTTTCATTTTTCTCCTTAACATCTCTAAAATGGGCTAATGTAGTACCTATTAAATATGTAGAAATGTTGAAAGAATTAATAAAGATAGCCCTAAAATAATTTGAGCTTCTTGGAAGTAAAGGTGTTTAGTTCATTTAATTTTTTCAACTTTTTCCTTCTGTTAAATTGCTTCAGTGTCTACATGACTATTTTTTTTCATTCTTATATAGAGAAAATCACTCTATTACCATCATTTAAAATGGCATATGGGACCCAGTTAAGAAGAGTGGATAGTTTTATTTCTGATTTTAAAAATAATAAAGATAAAAAGAATCTTGTAAACATCTAAATTACTTAAAAGCAGTTTATTGAGAGAACGCTGTATTGCATTAAACTAGTATAATTTTTAAAGAATAATAAATTTTGAATTTTAAAAGTTACTTTTTGAAACATTTTTGAGAAGTTGCCATCTACGTATTATACATATATATATTTGCAGGCATAATTTTGATCTTCTGAAAATTGTCACCTGCCTTGAATCAGTCTGGGAAGTTTACAGATTTCTCTGTGTAGGTATAGTAGAAAAAGTGAGAAGGTGTCAAGGGACAATAACAATAATTATACAGCTCTTTCACTTTGAACAGACATAGAACATGCATTTTCTTTGTGTGGTTGACTACTAAATTGAACAGAGTTGACTAAGGTATAATTTTCTTATTGGTGTATTTAACTATTGGACTTCATTTAAAAATGAGATCTGTTTGGTCCATTACCTGTGGTGAGAAAAGTGGTTTGAATTCTTTAGGGAAGGTACTGAGTATAGGTGGTGCCCCAGGAAGGCACTGTAGTATTGTCTCCTCAATGCCACGGTTATTTCTGACCTCTCTCAGTAATTATATGGCAAGAACTTTGGTCTTTAGATATGGAGTAACCTGTTTCTTGGGGATGGACTCCCCTGTTACCTGTTTGATTACCTTTCTTTCATATAGAGAGAAAGAAGGCAAGAAGGGACTAAGAGAAAAGACCTCTAGCCATGGAATTCCTAATTGCATACCCCATTCAGTCCTGGAAATTCTTAAGTTCATGGTCTTAGAGTAGGAAATAAATACGGTGTAGATTATTTACAAAAATATAGCATACAATTTAGGGTCTGAGGGAGCATGTCTGAAGCAGCTTCATATACTGAAAGCTATTGATGGGGGGGCCTTTGTATTTACAGATTTTAAATAGAGTTAAGGATGAACTGAAACAGCTCAAAATCTTTTCTTCTTTCTACTTGAAGTATGACTAGGATTGAAAAATTAGAAAGAGCTGTAAAGATAGTTTGAACAAGTTTGACAAGTAGGATATGTGGAAATTCTCTTGCGGCTAATCTTTTTAATCCTAAAACACCAGTAAATGATACTTAAGTTTTACCCTTTGTCTCATATTGATCTCTAGGAATAATGATACTTTTAGAACCTTAATGTAGGGTCTTAGAAAGCCAGCCAAATGGGAGCTTACTTTGGTATTTTCATCTTATTTGAGGTGGCAAGAGTCATATTTCTCAGCACTGCGAAAGATATAAAATGATTCTTTTCATTATATCTGAGATTCTGTACAGAGGCTGTGCTAGGCTTTGAAGCACTTGAGCCACCAACCTTTGTCCTTCCATTTGGGGCTATTTGCTCAGCTGACAAACACACCTAAGTGTTGTTTTGTGTTTGGGTAGTATGGAAAATACAGTTCGTCATATGGGGATGTATGTGTGTATACACAGGCATAAGTAATGTAGCTTTAAGAAGCTGTTATATATTTAGACAATAGATTATAAATCATTTAACTTTTTAGTCTTTACATGGCCTGTTATGTAGGAATGTAAGATCATAATTGTTTATATTAATTGAAGGCTGTTAGCCTTTGGAATTGATCATCATTCTTTTTTTTTATTAAGATATCATTGATATACAATCTTATGAAGGTTTCACATGAGCAACATTGTGGTTACTACATTCACCCATATTATCAAGTCCCCCACACACACCCCATTGCAGTCACTGTCCATCAGCATAGTAAGAGATCATCATTCATTTTTTGACAATAGTTTTGCTTTTCTTAAGTTTTATTTCAGTTAAAGTGTGCATTTCTCCAGCACCTTCTAACTGACTGCCCAGTGGATCTATGTAAATGTGGGAGAATCAACTATGTTATAAAGCTATATGTTGCTGTAGTTGCTGGTGTTATCATGTATAGTTTTATAATACCATTTCAATTTCTCTTTCTTAAATAGACTCTGGAACTTCTTTACAGAATTACAAATGCACAGAATATAACAGTGATTGTCCAGAAAATGCTTGAGTATTTACATCAGAGCAAAGAGGAGTATATTATCGTGAATTTGGTTGGCAAAATAGCTGAGCTGGCTGAGAAATATCCTTCAAAATGATTGGTATAGACATTGTCACTGCAAATTGAGTCCAGAGACCCAGCTATAACTTCCATTCCTGATATTCAAATCTCTCTCATTGTGAAAAACCCAAATTTGTGTAGACATACTTCTTAAGGAATGGCTTTTTTCTTGGTTCTTTTCATTCTGTTGGTCAATATTATGAGCAGGAGTCTATAGGCGCCTCTGCTTGATTCCTTTCAGTTCCTGCCTGTCCTTGACTTTCTTTTCTGAGTAAGTTCTTGTTGGTTTGTGCCAGGGGTGGAGGGGGATCAGGACGGTAAAATTTATCCTTTGCATTATTTATGCTGAAAATTGTCACAATAAAGTAGTTGAAGATTCTATTCACATGTTACTTTCTTTCATATTTATTTTTCACAAGTCAGGGGACGTTTACAGATAACAGGGGAATCCCATTCTTTTTTAAGATGTCTGTTGTTTAAATCTAAGAAAGAATGAGTGAATAATGTTAATCAAATTATCTTAGAAATTGCTTAAATATAGTTACATCCTAGCCAGTGCTATAGCTCTGACCAGCAGAATAATAGAATTTTAGATCTGAAAATGAATAATAGAAAACAGGTTAATTTGTTCAAGCCGGCACACCACAACATTTAGCCTCTCTGAGATATATATTTTTTTCCATGACTGATTTGTCTTTAGTTAGCTGGAACATTTCTTTCAGTTATTTCACGTTTTTTGGGTGGCTGTTATGTGCAAGGCATCATGCTAGATAAAGCAACATGAACTTAGTTTATTAAGTTTATTAAATAAGCTTTTACTGAATACTTGTTTTATATAAAATGAGTATAGAACATTTATTGACAAGTTAAAGGCAAAAATGCTGAACTACGATGAATTGTTATTTTCTAAAAGGTTAATACAGGAAAGATAATTTTAATAAGTGGTATTTGGAACGGTACTTGTTCTTAACACTGTGGACACATATGCTCCTGATAATGCATGGTTCATTCAGACAATGAATGCTGTGTTTTCTGTGGGAGGAGATGTAATGCATCCTGATATTCCCAATAACTTCCTAAGACTGCTAGCAGAAGGTTAGTGAATGATTGCATTCTGTAAGGATTTTAAAATTAAATGTTTTTATTGCAGAGTCCTTAAAGAATTTAGTGGAAACTAAAATGATGTATCAATTTGTTTGTAGGTTTTGATGATGAAACAGAAGATCAACAATTAAGGCTTTATGCAGTTCAGTCTTATCTCACTTTACTAGATGTGGAAAATGTGTTCTATCCACAGAGATTTCTTCAAGTTATGAGTTGGGTGAGCAAATTACATTAAGTCATAAATGTTTATAACATTTTTTTTATAAAATGAGATGCTAACAGTATATTTCTTTTGAAATCATTCTGCTCTACTCACCTGGCTCCTTCAGCTGTCAGTTTTCCTTCCCACTGTCTACCTTTAGTCACTTAGTTATCTACATGTCTTCATTCTTCCTGCCATCTCATTTGTCTAGTCTTTTAAATGTGGGTATTTGTTTAGATAATCTGTTATCTGTGATACATTTGTTGTGTTTTCTGTGTGAACCTGTATTTGAATGTGAATACTCATGTGTCTGTGTTATATTAGTTTTCTATTGCTGCATAATAATTTACCACAAACCCAGTGCTTTAAATAACACAGATGTATTACCTCATAGTTTTTGTGGGTCAGGAGTCTAGGCATGGCTTAGCTGGGTTCTCTGCTTAGGGTTTCTCAGTGTTGCAGTCAAAGTGTTGGCTGGGCTGCCATCTCTTTGAAGCTGGACTCCTGAAGGATCCACATTCAAGCTCATGTGTGGTTATAGGCAGAAATAAGTTTCTTGCAGCTATAGGACTGAAGGTTTGAGGATCAGACTCAACTGTAGGCCACGTTTAGCTCCTAGAGCTGCCCTCAGTTTCTTGCCATGTGGGCCTCCCACCATAGCCGCCTGCTTCATCAGAGTCGGCAAGGGAGACCATCTCTGCAAGATGAAGGGCACAACTTTATGTAATACAGTCACATGTAATTGCATATTTTCTTCACCTTTGTGTATTCTTTCTGTGCATATAAGTGAGTGTTTCTTTAGGGAGTACAGCTGCTGGGTATGTAAGATATGCACATTTTAATGTTTTAGAGTTTTGCCACATTTTAGCATGTTAACTTAAGTTTTAGCTAGACTTTTATTTAAGAATTTTGTTTTCGTATCTACGGAGAGTTGAAAGACTAGTATAACAAATACCTCTGCACTTCTCATTTAGGTTCCCAGTTAATATTTTTAACCACCTTTGCTTTACTATATCTACATCTCTATCTATATCTAGGTCTGCCTATGTACATACAGCTTGTTTTCCTGAGCCATTTAAAATTGAGTTGCAGACATGAAACTTCACTAATAAAAAGTTTAATATGAATCTCCTAAGAGTGACAGTGTTCTAGATAACCATAAAACCATTATTACACCTAAGAAATGTAACATTAATTCATTAATACCACCTAATACACAGTCCATACTTAGATTTATCCAGTTGTCCAAAAAATGTCTCGTTTGGCTGTTGTTCTATTCCTCTCAGTCCCCAATCCAGTCAGGGTTCACAAATTGCATTTAGTTAATGTCTTTTTAGCCCCTTTTATTTTATGATTATAAAATTTCTTTTTGTTTTCATGACTTTGATTTTTTTTAGATGAATACTGTTGACTTGTAGAATGTCCACTGTTCTGAATGTGTTTATTTCTGGTTCAGTTAAACATTTTTAGCACGACTATGTTGGCAATATTGTGGACTTGCCACTTCATCATCAGAATGCATGTAATGACAGTTCCTCTGATTACTGGTGATTGTAAGTTTTTTTGTTTGGTTAAGATGGTGACCATCAGATCTCTCCATCATTAAAGGTGCCCTTTCTCCTTAGTAATTTATAACTGATCTGTGAGGTGATTCTGTAAGGTGTGTGATCATCTTTTCCTCAACTATCAATGCAACAGTTTTAGCATTGATATAATCCTTGCCTAAGTGGGATATTATATTTGGTGACCATTTGTTTTTTCCCTCCATAAACATGAATTTATGAATATATGTGAATATATGTCACTCCATATATTTAGAGTGTTTTTATTTCTACAGCATACAAATTCTGTACATGTTTTCTAGATTTATACTTACATGTTTCATTTTTCTGTAGAGCGGTAGTAAATATATTTTAAATTTTGGTTTCCACATATTTGTTGCAAGTATATACAAATACAATTGATTTTTGTATTTTGGACTTATACTCTGCAATCTTGCTGAGCTCACTTTTAAACTATGATTTTTTTGTAGATTTCTTAAGAGGTTGTTAAGCATTTATGCATCTCAATTCATGAGGGATATTGGTCTGTAGTTTTCATTTTTTTCTAGTCTATTTGTTTTGGTATCAAGGTAATACTGGCTCCATAAAATGAGTTGGGAGTGTTCTTTCCTCTTTTTTTCTGGAAAAATTGTGTAGAAGACTGTTGTTCAGTTTTTTTTGTTTGTTTGTTGTTGTTCAGTTTTTAAGTGTTTGGAAAATTTCCTGTATCTTTCCTATTACTGAATTCTAGTTTGATTCCATTGTTCTCAGAGAAAATACCCTATGATTTCAGTTCTATTAAATTTGTTGAGGTTTGTTTTATGGCCTAACATATGGTCTGTTTTGTTATATGTTCAATGGGTGCTTGAAGAGAATAGGTATACTGCTATTGTTGGGTGGTGTGTTGTGTAAATGTTGATTAAGTTCTTTCAGTGATATTGTTGAGAAAGGGGTGTTGAAATCTCTAAGTATGTGGCCTTCACTGCCACTGTGGAGGGGTGACCTCATTATTGCTGAGCAGTGGGAAAAGTGCTGACTCTCCACTAGGTTTCTCTTGACACCAGTCCAGCAGAGAGGGGCAGGGGTGCCTCTTTAATACCTGGGTGGAGGTGAAGTTCACACTTCCTGTGTGTCTTCACGGACACTGCAGAGGAGTGAGCCTCTCTTCCGCTTGGTGAGGGTGAAAGTCCTGGCTCCCCACTCAGCCTTTACCATCACCAACCATCCTTTTCGGGGTATTGGGGTGCCTCTGAAAGCCTGGTAGTGGTGGAAGTCTTGGCTTCCTACTAGCCTTTGCTGGTGTGGGTGGGTCTGCAGTTCTTTCTGGTATGGAGCTTGAGAGGATTACAAGGGTTATTGTCTAAATATTTTCTGTCTTCTTGGATCTTTGGCTAGAGTGAGGGCTTTTCTTGGGGTCTTTTTGTCTGTGCTCGTTGATGTTTCCAGTTGCTGATTCTCTAGTACCCAGTCTCAGGTGTATGACGCAACAGACACATACTGTAGTATTCCTTCAGTCTCCAGGTCCTTAGCGACCTTCCTTTTTTTGTCCACTTCTCAGGGTTTTTTTATGTATGTTTTATATATAACATCACATTTTTAGGTGTACCTAGTGGGGAGAATAGGGGAAAAAAGGCATCTACTCTGTTTTCCCAGGCAGTAAAAGTACATTGGTTTTTGAATTGGGATTAGGTTACCTACTCTTCTGGAACTATTTTCCATCTTTTATTGAACCATTCAAAAATTATCGTACTATTTAAAGAATATCTTAATCTTATTACCCTTTATCTTTAATTTATTTAAGAAATATCTTAATATCTTACTATATAAATTATCTTACTATTTAGTTCTGTTTCTTTTTTTTCCTCCTCCTGTGGCTAGCTCTTAATCTTCCCTTGCCTATCACTTCACCTCCCTTTTTTTTTTTCTTGCTGGTACCAATATTACACCAAAGACATGAAAAAACTCCATAAATACCACTTAGGAAAGATATCACACTTCATTAATTATCAGTTTATTAAGAATTCTTAGACCAATAGCACTGTATATCACCTGAATAAGCTAGATGTTAGAAAAAGGATGTGTAACATCAGTGTTCCTCCAAGTCTCTTCTGTGAATCAGCTGATGCTTTTTCAAAATGTGTCTTGTAGATCCCACCACAGCCATACTAAATCAGAATATCTGGGGATAGGGCCCAGAAATCTGTATTTTTATGTAATAGACCTCTGTTGACTGTTATGCATACTGGCATGTGAGAACCACTTGCATTTAACTGCTTACTGGAAAATAGTAACAATGTGACAGCTTGTAAAACTAACACAAAACCTGTAAGTTTAGAGGAGAACTAACTTGTAAAGGTATGCTGCTTTATATATTGTTAGTGATATAGATGTGGAAAACATTTTTACATTGAGTTCCAAATCTTGGTATAATTTTGAACCTAAAATGTACAGTTGTATCTTTGTCTCATAACCATGAAAATCTGTTTAATCTAGATTAAATGTACTCTAGCAGTAGGCACTTTGTTTAGATTTCCAAGTATAGTTTGCTGTAAAAGTTGATATTTGTATATAAATATATCTTTGTTTTAATCATAGGTGTTAGGGGAGTATTCCTACCTCTTAGATAAGGAAACACCAGAGGAAGTTGTAATTAAGCTCTACAAGTTACTTATGAATGACTCCGTTTCTTCAGAAACCAAAGCCTGGTTAATTGCTGCTGTGACCAAGTTGACACCCCAAGCACACTCTTCTAACATAGTTGAGAGATTAATCCAGGACTTTACTGTATCTTTGGATACTTGTATAAGACAGCATGCATTTGAATTAAAACATTTGCATGAGAATGTGGAACTCATGAGGAGCGTGCTTCCAGTTGATAAGAGTTGTGAAGATATGGTGGTAAGACATTTGTGTTACATATTTTTAAAAACTGCACTGTCTTCATGCAGAATAATTCTTGCATTTGTGATGTATCTGTAATATATCAAAATATAGTTTCTGTAGCACTTAAGATGAAGGTTGGAGTTTTTCACACCTAGTATGAGAGAGAATTTGAGAGCTTTTGTTCAGTAGTAATCCTGAATAGTCAGGAATAGAAATGTCTCTTCTGGAGAACTGCAGTGAACGGATTTATTTGCTGTGACAATGTCTTTTAAAATATAATAATTCAAGAATGTTTTATTTTTATCTCTTTTGAACTTCTCTGTCATATTTTATTATTCTATTTTCTTTGAGAATATAAAAAAATAATTCTGCATTTTATTTTGTTCCTCTACTGTCTAAATTCTTTACCATTTGGAACCTGATCACCTGTCTTTCCTTCTCCCACCTACTTTCAGCCACCACTCCTTTTAACCCAAAATTCTCAGCTACTATTCACCCTCTGAATTCATACCAGTCTTTTCCTCAGATTGGTGTTAAATCAGAAAAGTTCCAAAAGGAAGCCAGATTTGTTCAAATTTGTATGTGTTATAGATGTACAGTTAAGAAAGAGGAGAGGATGGGCAGTTTTCCCACTAATTCTGACTAAGATTTTCATGTCTTGTATTTATTTTGAAACTTTGTTCATTCTTTCAAGACGTCAGAGTCACAGGCCTTGCTTTAACATTTGGTAGGCATTTTAGAGATGTTTATTGAAATGATGAATAAAGTTGCTATACATAGTATTAGACTAGAAAGTAACTGTACTTCCCCTTTGCCCCAGTAAAAGATTATGATGATGACAAAACTTCATCTCTTAAGAATCTTATTAAAACTAACTCTTTCCAAATGCAGAGTGTGACATGGCACTTAAATGTTTAAGAATTGCCTGCTGTTCTAAATTATCTGAGCTGTTTGCATACACTTAGCTAAATCAGGAGAAGCAAATCTATGGTTTCTAAGGTCATTACTGCTATATCCTCTTGTGTATATCTCACTTTTCTTTTTCCCCTCATTTTTTCTTTACTTCTTCTCCCTTTACTCTTTCTTCATCTCTTATTTCTTTTCTTTTAATGACTCTCTGCCTTTCTGTTCTTGCTGAAATTAATTAATTTTCCATAGATTTGTGAAAAACATATTTAGATAGAAGGCAATAGGATAGTTCAATCAGAGTCACTGTTGGAGGCTGCATAAGATGTCCACATCTTATCCCTGGAACCTGTGCATATGTTACCTTGCATGGTAAAAGGAACTAGGTGTTGTTAAGTTAGGGATTTTGCAATAGGGAGATTATTCTGAATTATCTGAGTGGTCATCACAAGGGGCCTTATAAAAGTAAGGCAGAGAAGAGAAGGCAAAGTAATCATAGAAGCAGAGATTGGAGTCATGTGGCCACAAGCCATGGAGTGCTGGCAGCCCCTAGAAGCTGGAAGAGACAAGGAACTTACTCTCTGGTGCTTCCAGAAGGAACTAGCCTTGCCAACACCTGGTTTTAGCTCCCAGCAGCCAACAGATACAAACACCATAGCTCATAGTGTGTGTTATTTTCTCCTTTAATAGGTTACAAGTCTCATAATGGTAGGAACTCTTTCTTTTTCTTAATCAGAGCATCGGAAATGATGCCCTAACATATTGGATGCTCAAAAATGTATTTTGCATTGCAGTGAAATTAAGAATAACTGCAAATGACTTACATTGTTAAATTCTTAGCTGAATGATTCAATTATAGATGATTCAGAAAGCTAGAGAGTTGGGTAACAGTTTTAGAATGGAAATTCTGATTTTCACTTAATTGTTTTTAGGATATATGGGCTGAAATTACTTATGTGAATGTACAATCTACTCTTTAGTATAAACGTTTTTAATTCCATCTTTTGCTTCATTTTGATATAGGTAGATGCTTCCTTATCTTTTCTGGATGGTTTTGTGGCTGAAGAACTCACTCAGGGGGCAGCACCTTACAAACCTCACCACCAACGGGAGGAGGAAAAGCTTTCTCAGGAAAAAGGTAATATCTCATGGGTTTATAAGAAGCTAGATTGTAGGGATGACTTTTTTATTCAATCGATATTATAGTCACATAAGTAAATAACTAAAAATATTTGCTTTTATTATCCTCTTGAAATCTGCTTGTGACTTGTTTATCCTAATAGGCCTTTAGATAGCTAGAAAAAGTGTAGCCTTGAGGTATTCCCAAGGTCATAGGTTCCATATATGTAGTGTCTAAAATAAGACAGCCATCCTGGAATTTTGAGAGAACTTAAAGGTAGAATTATGATATTGATCACTCTACTGGAGGGCTGACTATACTAGTGTGAGCATAGCTGCAGAAAGATTTTAGAAAAACTGTGGTTACTATGGACTAGTGAGTTTCATTTTCATTCTGAGAAGTTTTATATATCGAGTGTGTGTTAGAATGCTTCCTCCAACAAAATATCTGGTCAGTGTGAAGTTAGGAATAGCTCAGAAGGAGGAAAGAATAACTTTACATTTATGAAATGTAGCCTGTCAGGGAAGTCTTCTGTCATGATTTTGGTAAAGATATAAAGTCATTGTTTTTAGGATATGTTAGTTAGTCCATTATTATTTTCTACTGCACATTGATTCTTCTGTATCATCCACTTAGCTAACAGCCCTAAGCATTAAACTTGGCATTTATTTAGTACTCTTGGGATTATGTGTTGTTTCCTTGGAGGAGGCAGTATGATACAGTGGCTGAGAGTGCAGCTCTGGCATCAGTGTACCTGATTTCTTACCTGGCTCTGTCATTTCCTATGTTTGTAAGCTCGGGTAAATGTGTGGCAGACCCTTTGCCAGTTTCCTCATTTGTAAAATGAGGCTAATTACAGAAGTTCACATTTATATTTTCTGAGATTTTTTTTATGATTGCAGAAGGCCCTTTATATTATAATCCAGACAGTCTGAAAAGAGAAATGAGCCAGTTAGGATTAGGTTTTCCTGAATAACGTATTAGAGAGCAAATAAACAAAGGAGGGCCTTACATGAGGCAGAAGATTATTGCTATTTCCTTTTAAAGAAATCCAGAGGTAGGCAACCTAGGATTGATGATGGCTTCATGAATATGAAAGAAAAGAGAGAAGAAAGGTGTTTTTTCTTCTGGGAGGATTTTCCAGGATTTTTAAAGCACCTCATACAGCCTAGTACATAGTAATTGATAAATGGGAGGATTTTTCCCACAAGTTGTTCACAAAATGTGTGCATAATTTCACTGGGCAGAACTCAGTCACATGGCAAAGGAATCTGGAAAAGTTTCATTTCGTTTCTGGGTGGCCATGTACCTAGCTAAGAACCAAGGGTTTATTACTTAGAGGAGGAGAATGGATATTAGCATCTGTCCTATCAATAACAATATGAGTTTTCATGGCTCTGATTGAATTCATTTAGGTATACAGAATCAAAGGAATCTAAACCTCAGTGAACCTTGTTCTTTGTCAGTAGGGAGATTTCACATCGAGGGCTCCCATCAGTCCATTTGGTACAGGAATGTACCTGAGAGCATTTTGTTAAGCAAAAACATGGTCCTCTCTTCATTCATAGTTCATTAAACATTTTTGCATGAGATCAGCTTTTCAGTGGAACTGGTTTGTCAGTTGTGCTTAATTGCATCCTTTTTATAATTTCTAAAGGAAGTTGAAAAAGGTAAAAAGATAAAAATGAAGGACTGTTGTTCAACTAATAATATGAAGACTGTAGTAGACATCTAATAAATCATAGCTGTTTTATTATTATTACTATAAATATTTGATTAAGTAATTACCAAAGTCCCTTCTAGTTTAAAAAATGTCACTGGCTTCTATGTCTTCAGTTATTTGATTTCTAGAGTGAATGGTAACTTTGGTAATTTTTTCTTTTTTTTTCCATAATTTTGCTTTAAGTATGAACCTCTGTTATTGTTTTAAAATTCTAGTCCTCAATTTTGAACCATATGGACTCTCCTTTTCTTCATCTGGCTTCACTGGACGACAGTCTCCTGCTGGCATTTCTCTTGGTTCAGATGTATCTGGGAATAGTGCAGAGACAGGGCTGAAAGAGTAAGTTCCTTTCTTATTAAAATTGAGAACATGGGAGTGTTTAAATGTCTTTGAATGTAGAAGGGTTCCTGAAAGCTAAATTCTGCATGGGCTGTTATTTTTGTTTATTGCTCTGAAGGTGTTGATATTGTACAGTCTGTCTTCACACTTTAAAAGAGCTTGCTCGCTTCCAAGACAGCATAGGATATATGTAGATCAGAACTTATATGCCTGGGTGAGTATTCAGCACAACATTCTACATTCTTTGTAATCTACTTCTTATAACCATCTCATTGGAAAATTGACAAATACAGAGATGAACATAAAGTAAGGTGACTGACTTTACTTGAGGAAGCATTTACTTTGCTCCAAATGCTTTCAGAAAATTGGTGATGCATTTGTCTAAATGTCTTATGTGGAGCCAAGTCTTCATCCATTTTAGGTAGATTTTGATTCTGGAAGTATAAATAAGTTACTTTTATAAACACAAGTTAATAAAATGAGTTAATGTATGTAAAGTGCCTCATACAGCCTAGTACGTAGTAATTAATAAATGGTAGCTGCTATTATTAGTAATAATATCATTGTTATAATTGTTATCCAAAAGCTGAATTTACCAAGTTAGTGATCAATCTGGGTAGCCTTGGTCAGTATACTGATATTACAAAAGTAATGAAAATGGCTTTCTTATTTGTGAAGGAGCTTCTTCTAAAAGAGTTCAAAAACAATAATGGCAGCATTGTTGCAATAAATGCAATAAAATCTCAAAGGTGACAACTTTGAAAGATGACATTTGAATATTGAGTTCTCATATGTTCATTAAAGAGTCAGTCATCTTATTTTATGTCCATATTTCCATGTGTCAGTCTTCCAGTGAAAAAGTGACAAAGTATTTATCAGAAGAATGACACATAGATCATGAGGAATGCAGAATGAGGAATGTAGAAGGATATGCTGTATAAAATGGCCTAAGTTCAAATTCTCTTTCTAAGCTTCTGTTTCCTGCTCTGTTGATGCCCTTTTCTTTCCTAGACATTTAATTTTGCTGTTCCTAGCATGGGGAGCAGATACATTTTGTGTCAGCATGTGATGGTGAAGGGGATAGCAATTAAGTGTTCCAGACAGGAACCAGAGAGGCAAGGGAAAGAGAGACAGGAACCCTACAAACCCAGGGAGGAGATTTAGTCCCTTTTACCTGCACAACAGGTGACAGCATCTGCTTTTTTAGTATTGAACTAGGATCTGGGAGACTTGGCAGGGCCTTGTAAATCATACACACACGTACTACCCTCAGAGAAGTAACATTTGACAAAGCTGCTAAGGGATTGTATGTATGCTGTATTATCATAAAATGGAACGTGAAGTGTGAATTTAACATTTCTTTCCAAAGGGGACTACAGCTCACACATTATTTGAGATTAGGAGCCTGTGTGGTAGTTGGTGAGGTGAATCAACTTTAGAGAGGAGACAGTCAGTGTTCTGCAGTCTCTGGCAAGCTGAGAATAAGGTAGTAGCAAACCCAATTTAGAATTTCTTACCTTAATCCCTATTAGGTGGCAGCACCATACCTCAGTGGGAATTCCTAGAGCTGAATTAAAGTATATTCCTAATCTTTTGAAGGTTGCTTGGCCAGAATTTACACCTGTGTTTGAATGGTCTGATTAAAAAACAATATAAAGGTATACCATATAAAACCACAAACTATATTATTATTATTGTCAAAATCCAGGCAAAGATGACTATGTTTAAAAAGACTTCTTTTACAATATATGTCATATCATAAAGAGGCCCTCTGCTACTCTTATTTATTCTGCTTTTTAGACTATCTATATGTAATGCATGACAGATAATATGTTGTTAATAGGCATGTATGCAGATGAAATAAGCCAGAAAATCTTTAAGATAGCTTGTGGCTCCTTTTAGGCTTTCTTCCCCTTTGCCATTTTTCCTGTTGTTGTGTTGGGTTCCCTGGGAAGGCCATTCCCAGATGGCATTTAGCATGCAGAATCTTAAAGAGTGCCTCTGGGAGTGCCCTATGGGAGGAAGGGGAAGAAGCAGGTTTGGGCAGAGGAAGAAGTCACAGTGCAATGCAGTTCCAGCGACAGCCTCTGCTGACCCAGTTGGGATCCCTGAAGCTAAGTGGCCCTTGAGAGTTGTCCTGAGTTGGGCCAAAATGGGTGGCCAGGACTCTATTCTTCTGTTCACTAGTCACTGTATGTGGGCTCTCCCAGGAAGGGGTGCAATCTTCAGTAAGGTGGCCCTCTGCCCCTAACGCGATCCCTGAGGGGGCTGCACTCCCAGCAGCTGGGGCAACAAGTCCTTCATTGAAGGGGAATCTGATGGAGTATCCCAGTGCCCACTGCACCTGCCTTTTTTTTTAACTAATATTTAATTATTTACTAGTAAAACTTGGAGATTTGCTTTTTCTTTTCCTTAATAATTAAAAGATACGTTCTGGTAAACGGCGTTACAGAAACACTGTAACTGTGTTGTGAGCATTCACGAATCCCTTTAGGCTGCTGCCGCTGAGAATGCTGTAGATACTGAGGGTCATTGTAGTGGTTCCCTTGACCACTTTTGGATCTGCCTGTGCAAAGGCAACAACCAGTTTTCTTCTAAGAGGTTTGACACATAGCTAACGGTTTTTATTTTTTAAAAAACTTGTTAGAAAACTCTTGGTATCTAAAAAAGAGGGATAAAGGAAGATATTTGTAAAGGAACATTCAGCAGTGAAATTCATTGAGGAAGAATGGACTAATTCCTTGTTGGGCACTCTTTATTAACATTCAGATTTTCTTTTACCCAGTTAGTACTTAATAGCATTAGTTCTTCACTCATAAAAAGTATAGGTACCTGTTTTCATTTATGGCATAATACAGAAAATCAAATAGATCATGATTCCAACAAACCAGAAGGGAATTATTATGAGTATGAATATTTCTGAGTCTTTCTTTTGGATTCATTTCATGATCTGCCTGTTTTGTAATACAGATTTTTAAAATGCTATTTTGGACCTTCACAGGGATGCTTAAATAAGCAAGAATACATAGTTCTTATATGAAAACAATAGAGGCAGTCTTTGGCTGTTTCACTCTGTACTTACGATTATGTTAGTCACTCCAGATTCACAGTTGTAACTTTCTGGACAACAGTAGGTGAGTCCAAATTCTATCACTACTTGAATTCTTCTTCATCTCAGGTATAAAAGGGTCAGATATAAGAAACTCCTAACCTCCATGCTTTTTCCAAAAATCTTACTTTTTAAATAAAAGTACAATTATAATAGTTGTAAGTGTTGCTAGTGTTCACATTAAGAAAACATTTTGGATTAAAAGTAAGTTTATATTAAAAGTGGATTTGAATGTTTTTTATTTTTTTGTTTTTTGCTTTTGACAGCATTTTATTTAGTGAACTAATGTAGAGTTAACTTCATTGAGTGATTATAGTTAAGAAACTTAAGAGTCATTTCTGGTCTTTAACCCATCAGAATTAAAAAGAAATTTGTTGAAGTCAAAGGGAAGAGAACTGATTTACAGTACTATTTTTGGACAATTTATTCAAGCAATTAAATGAAAATTAAATGATCTGAAATTTTTAACTAAGTCTAGAGTTCTGTTACCTTAATCCTTCAACTGGAGGGTGTGGGGGAGGCTGGCTGTAACTAGAATAAAATCTAGAGATAAAGATTTACTTCTAGCATATAGAATCTAATATGAAAGCTGTTTCTAAAAGGCCATGGCAGTGATGTATTTTTAAAAATGCCTCAAAAAAGTAATTACTTAGCAATTATTTAAATTGACTTGATTTCATTGTCAATCTCCATAGGACAAATAGCTTGAAATTGGAAGGAATAAAGAAATTGTGGGGGAAAGAGGGCTATCTTCCCAAGAAGGAAGGCAAAACTGGTGATGAAACTGAAGCTCCATCTATTCCTCAAGAGAGTAAAATGATGGAAAATGTAGATCAAACTATAACAAACAAGGATCAATCTCATGTCCTTGCCCAATCTAAAGAGGAGAAGGAAAAGCAGCTGCTGGCATCATCATTATTTGTTGGGCTAGGATCAGAAAGTACCATCAATTTGGTAAGTAATCAGTTATATTCTGCTGAGAATCTGTGTCTCCTGTTTTGTACAAAAAAATTAGCTTTACCAAAGCTCTTGGCTGTCATGTGCATGCATGGTGGGAAATGGTTTCCCCAGCTCCAGCCAGCAGTGACACTCATTTTATATTTCTGTAAGAGAAATCTGATCAGTTCAGCTTGAGTCAGACGTTCTTTTCATCTAGTCACCTAGGGCAAGGGTCAGGGTCCAAATAAAGTTACAAATATGACCACGGGTACTCTCACCCCTGTGGGTGGATATGACAGTTCTCAATGGGGAGGGGCTTGATGAAAACATTGTCAGTAATACCAGCTCAACAGTATTAATATGTCTATGGAAAAAGTACTTGTCAAAATAGTATTTTTAATAATAAAAAAGAGGAATCAATTTAAGTGTCTAACAGTAGGTGAATGGGTACATAGTCAGAATATTACTCAATCATTAAAAAATGATAAATACTGCATTATAAAATAAAAATGAGATATTGAGCAAAAAAGACAGAATATAAAGTTAATTTACTGTTTATAGTCATTAAGAAGATAAGAAACTGAAAGGAATTATGTAAAAATGAAAATTATATTCAAGCATTATGATTATGATGATTTTCAAAACTTCTATGCTGATATATTATTCTTACAGTAAAAGAATAAAAAATTAGAGTGAAGGATAGGTTCTATTTTTGAGCATCTGTAGAATTTCATGTAATTTTTTGTGTGTTGGGCTGATGAACCTGCCTAGGACAAAATTGTGATTAGAGCCACATTTTTTAAAGTTTTACATCATCTCAGTTCTTTCACCCTCCCCTCCCTGGGTGGAATTTCCCCTCCATTTCGGACCAGAGTAGGCCAGACCCTAAGCAGCACTCTGCCAGTGTTTCTCTCTTTTCCAGACCCCATTTCTGTCAGACTTGATAGTCACTTCTAAGAAAAAACAAATTCAGCCTACAGATGTTAATAAGAACATATCTCAATGTGGTCTCAGTCAACACTTACATTTCCACAGCAAAGTGACTGATGTTGGGTCTTTGCATTGTTGCAGCAGGCTGTGGTGAGGGTACCAGTGGGTGCTCTGGCACTGATGGGGCAAGTTCTCAGTGCATCAAGTGTCAGAGGGCACCCACTCTGTGGAGCCCTGATCTGTGAACCTCACTGCTGGTGCTGAAGGATTCCTGCCTTCTCGGCAGAGGGCATAGCTTTCAGGTAGTCTTTCTTAGGAGAACCTTTAGGAAAGCAAATTAATTTCCAGAGTATTTTGCAGTGGGCTTGAAATCAGAAATGTAACTAGTGTGGTTCTCCATTTAAGTTATGCTAAATCCTTTTGTGGTACTCCCTGGCTATCACTGGAATAGTCAAGAAAAACTGGAGTGTATTTCCCTGTTTTATGTTTATAGGACCCTGAATTACCCTCCACTTCAGATTTTCTTTGGTCACTAGGGCAGGGCAGACAGGATTGGCACAGATTGGTTATGCTCCATCTGTAGCATGCATCCTTTTGGATGGGCTGCTTTTCTCTAGCAATCCTATTCTCTTCCAATTTTTCTAATATTCAAGGTTTTCAGTTACATAGATCAAGGCTATGTTGATATATTTCACTTTAGCTTTATTTTTAGGTCTGTGGTCCACTTTGAGTTAATTTGTTTTACATTGTTCACTGTATGGATCAAGTTTCTTTTTCTCTCATCTTTCTCTTTTATTTCGCCTTCATTTTTTTAAGCTTAAATTTCAGATAAACAATGGGTAATTTTTTAAAAATTTATTTTGGTATCATTAATCTACAATTACATGTGCAACATTATGATTATTAAACTACCCACTTCATCAGGTCCCCCCCACCAACCCCATTACAGTCACTGTCCATAAGCGTAGTGAGATGCTATAGAATCACTACTTGTCTTCTCTGAGTTGTACCGCCCTCCCCATGCCCCCCCAACATTACATCTGCTAATCATAATGCCCCTTTTTCCCCCTTATCCCTCCCTTACCACCCATCCTCTCCAGTCCCTTTCCCTTTGGTAACTGTTAGTCCATTCTTGGGTTCTGTGAGTCTGCTGCTGTTTTTTTCTTTCAGTTTTTTTTTTTCTTTGCTCTTATGCTCCACATATGAGTGAAATCTGATACTTGTCTTTTTCGGCTTGGTTTATTTCACTGAGCATAATACCCTCTAGCTCCATCCATGTTGTTGCAAATGGTAGGATTTGTTTTCTTCTTATGGCTGAATAATATTCCATTGTGTATATGTACCACCTCTTCTTTATCCATTCATCTACTGATGGACACTTAGGTTGCTTCCATTTCTTGGCTATTGTAAATAGTGCTGCGATAAACATAGGGGTGCATCTGTCTTTTTCAAACTGTGCTGCTGCATTCTTAGGGTAAATTCCTAGGAGTGGGATTCCTGGGTCAAATGGTATTTCTATTTTGAGTTTTTTGAGGAACCTCCATACTGCTTTCCACAATGGTTGAACTCACCTTCATTTTTTAAAAGACATTTTCTCTGGGTAATGAAATTCTAGGTTGATGGTTTCTTTTCTTTGTAAATGTTTTAACAAAGATTTCACTCCACTGTCTTCTGGCTTGTGTTGCTTCTGATGAGCAGCCAATTAGAACAGAAGAAAAGATCATTAAACTTGAAGATAAAAAAAGAAAATATCCAAAATAAAACACACAAAAAAAGGCCAAACAACCAACTAACAAAAATAAAGCCAGAGCATCAGTGACCTAAGGAATGGTATTGAGTAGTCTAATACACAGCTCCCTTGAGTTCCACAGCTACTGGAAATGGAAGTTCTTCACTCATTCCTCCCACCCTTCCTCACTTGTTTTTGTGTTAATAGAACGTTAGTTCTTGCTTGATGACTTCTGAGTTGAAAGATAAGACAAACTCAACTGCTAAGAGTTGGAAGACATGTTGGAACTTGAGGGACTTGAGTGGGTATGGAGGGGACCTAGAAATCTGGTTAACTAGAATCATGTGAAGGGGACCACACACTGTTAAGGCCCCCAGGAAGATGGAGACATGGACATAGAGTATGCCAGTCTGCTGCACAGATTTTAGGTAGAACTTTATGAGCCATGGGGACACTTGAGCCATCACTCTTCTTACAGAGACTCACAGACCACTCCTCACGAGGGCTAGCTCAAGGGTGGCAGATTTGCCATTCCCATCTCCTGAGTCTGCCCTAGTCACTTAAAGAATTCTCTCCCGCTGTGTGTGTGTCAGCCACTGCCAGATGACTCTTGAGGTGAAACTAGTTGTTTTCACGTTTATTAACACAACAACCATAGAATCATGATTATTATAGATTACAGAACCGGAATTTGAGCCTTTCCTGTATTTGAGGGTATCTTAACTTCTACAGGACAACTCTAGAAACTCAAGAAATGGCTAGGTTTCTCCCTGGTCTTAATTTGTGCAGTTCTGTACTTTGGTATTCTGAAATCTAACCAGTGTTTTTAATGAGAAATAAGATTTAGCTAATGGTTTAAAATTATGTAGCTGTCAGAATTTTAGGGCTTAATATATTATTCATCTCTGATTCTTTATTAATCTGTGTTTTATAGATAGAACCTTAGCAAGTTAGCAGATTGCTCATTTGAAATTATAGAGAAATGTTTAAAACTCATGATTAGTAGAATGGTTTGTTTTTATATTATTGTTTTACTTTTGCAGCTGGGAAAAGCAGATAGTGTCTCTCACAAGTTCAGAAGGAAATCAAAAGTCAAGGAAACCAGAAGTGGAGAAACAACCAGTGCTCATAACATGAGCTGTCCTTCTTTTAGTTCTTCAAGTGCAACTTACAAAGAAGATTATTGTTTGGATACTTTGCAGGATAGAGGAGACAAAGAATTAAATACATTTTCTCTTAATTCAGAACTTTTGGATTCTGAGTCACTCACAGAACTGCCCTTGGTTGAGAAACTTGCAAATTGCAGGCTCTCTACACCTACACCTTCTTTGTTTGCTGATAACATGGAAGTTTTTCACCCTCCTCAAGCCACTGCAGCCTCTGTTGCCAGTGAAATCTCTTTAGCTTCTTCCTTGTTGGAAGATACTACTGAGCACATGTATTCGGGTGTTGTGGAAGTCTGTAATAATGAAACCGTATCAGTATCTTCTTACAAAATTTGGAAGGAGGATTGTTTATTGGTGGTCTGGTCAGTTTCTAATAAGAGTGGTTCGGAGTTGAAAAGTGCTAACTTAGAAATTGCTCCTGCAGAAAATTTCCAGGTAAGACAGTAAGTGGTTTCTTATTTCTGCCTTAAATGGACAATGTTTACTTTCTGTTTCTGCTGTTGGCTCTTCTGATGGTTTATAAATTTCTTCATATCCTTCTTTCTTCTTCAGTAAAATAAAGTAAAGGTGAGACAGGTTTTTAAAATTATTTTTAGTAGGGACAAATTATTCAAAAAGAGACAAGGAAACATAATAAAGATTGTGTTGGGAAAGGTCATAAATACAAAAGTAAGTTTCTATGGAGCACAGTAGTTTAAAAATGTAGACTTTTGACTCAGACTGCTTGGCTTTAAATCTTGCTTCTGCTGTTTATTAGCTATGTTACGTGGTCAAGTTATGTAACTTCTGTGGCTTTGAGTTTCCTCGCAGAGGAAATGAAGGTATTAATAGTATGTGCCTGTTGCTGTGAGTTAATATCTGTAAAATGCTTGCAACAGTACATGGCACATGGGAAGTGTTACTGTGTTGTTTTCACTGTCTTTTCTGTTAACCTGAACTCTTCAAATGTCTCATTCACTCTTGCCATACACACTGAGGCAAAATCCTCAAGTTAACAAAGCCAGAACATCAAGGAGTAAGAATATTGAAGGACAAATGTGTTTGCTGTCTATTGCCTTTTTCTCTCACTGATTTGTTATTCTGTACTGAGTGCTCAGGCATCGATTCGGTTGCCTCCCCAGCTCCCAACAGACTGCCACTGTGATTTCTGCAAGTATGCTTAGTTGCATTATTGTATGGATGTCCTTGGTGGAGTTATAAAGAGATTTGACCAGTAGATCAGTATTCCACAAAACCAGACCAATTTGTTCTATGAACTAATGGGGCCACTGACCAGGGAAGTTCCTGACCTAGATGTGCATTAGAATCACCTGTGGAACTTAAAAAACTCCAACTCCATTGTCTGAGCTTTACCGCCAGAGCTTGAATTAAGGATATAGAGTAAGAAGGAAAGACACCTGTATTTTTTTTTAACTCTCCTAGTCCTAAAAATCTGGGTGTCCTAACAAGGCTTGAGAACTACAGGACTAGAGTTAAATAATTTTTTTGTTGTTAAATTTTACAGAGTTTTCATTCTAATGCCATTTATTACATAGTTTTGAACTGCGTACTATTATTTTTTAGTTATCTCTGCTAGTGGATTTTTCTCAAGTGAAGTCAGTCATTTTCATAATGTGGTTTGTTATTAATGTCTCACAGTGGTGTGCTTTTGTACCACCTAAATTTAACAGAAAATTGGTATTCATACAATAGTCTGTATTGACCCCTTCTGGAACACTTTTATTATTTTTACTTACAGATCACTGAGCAACCTGGATGCTGCTTGCCTGTAAGAGAAGCAGAAAGCACCAAAAACTTTCAGTATAGTGTGCAGATGGAAAAACCTTTTACAGAAGGCAGTCTTTCTGGTTTTATAAATTACCAAATGATGGACACTCATTCTGTTCAGCTTGAATTTTCAGTAAACTTATCACTATTAGATTTCATTAGGTAAATATTTTCTGGAATTTTAATTCAGGTTATTCATTCTTTCAGCAAATACGTATTAGGCCTTTTCTCTAGGCAGAAGCACTATGCTGAGTGCTAGGGACTGTAATAATTCAAAACTAGGCACAGTCCCTACCCTTAGAGAGCATCAATCTAGGGAGGAGATAACTGAGGAATCATGTAAATGCATGTGTAATTGTGAATTGTGCTATGTGAGAAAGCAAATGGTACAATGACTAGTTATAATATGGGACCCAATTTAGGATGGGGTTGGTTAGTGATCTTGGAAAATTTCTGAAAGTAATATTACTGTTTAAACTGAAGTAACTTCAGTGATTCTGCATGGTTTTTTTTTTAAAAGCTTTTCCAAGTTTCTCTCATTTGTATTTCATTTATTTGATTAATTCTTTTATAAAATCTGTTCATTAAGCTTTAGAATCTGCAAGAAAACTATTCAACAAAGTCATTAAACATTTATTAGACATACAGTAAGTGGTGTCATACTAGGCACTACAGTGTTACCAAAATAATTGAAAACAATCTATTAACTCCTCTGCTGTCATTTAGTTTTGAGAATATATTGTACTGTACTCACACATCTTTTAAAATGAAGATGCCTGGACCAAGAATGTAGAATACCAATGAAACTGTGAACATTTTTTAACCTTCACACACGCTCTTCTGTTACACTGCTGTAATTTTGGTAGTCTTTAAAATGTTTTACTAAAAACATGTCTCAGTTGGTTAGAGTATGTAAATATGCCTATGGTGCTTTATAAGATAGAATCCAGCCTTCACAGAGTTAATGATTATGAGGGTATATCCTATGGTGACCATTAGGAATTGAAGAAGCACTATATATATATATATATAATACAAACAGTTCTTCTGTGTTTATTAATAAAATCCTGTGTATTTTTAAAAAGTAGTTTTCTGAATCATAAAACTAACACATAGTTTTTAAAAAATTCAAATGCTATTGAAAAATGTAAGTAAAATATGAAAGTTTCTTATAATTCCACCCCTAGAGACACCCAGTATTAACTATTTGATCTTCAGTCTCATGAACCATCTCAAAAGTACATTGTTAAAATTCTGTCTCTTGGTCTTAATTTACTTAAGGTGCTGGGTCTTTGTATTCATACCCTTGTACATGTGTTTGATAGAGTGTCTCATTCCCAAATCCAAAGTATACATGAAAGAGAAAAGTTTTATATTTGAGTGATTCATGAAATTACTTGGTAAAATTTTACTGAAATGACTAATAGTAAGAAAAAGGGAGAACTGGGTGACTTATTGAAAAGACATTTGCACTTTAATGATAGCCCCTGCTTTTAGTATTTTCATCATGTTGGAGGGTGATGGTAAACATTCTAATCATACTAGGTTTAAAAACCTAAATATTGTAACCCTAGATTTACGATAATTATGTTTCTTCCCAGGAGTTATTTGAAATGTATTTGTTTATTTGTTTAGAATAATTTCATTCTTTTGGACATAAATCTAATTTTAAAAATTATTTTCAGACCATTGAAAATCTCAACTGAAAACTTTGGCAAACTCTGGTTGTCCTACGCAAATGATGTGAAGCAAAATGTAAAAATGTCAGAATCTCAAGCTGCTCTGCCTTCTGTCTTGAAGACCCTGCAGCAGGAACTAAGACTTCATGTTGTTGAAATTATAGGTTCGTAGAGTTATGAAAAGGCAATCCTGAATTTATAGGGACTTTCTCACAGCTAGAACACAAATCAACTTTTACAAGTGTCAGATTTGTTAGAGTTACATTTCCTGTTATGAATATCTTTCTGATGAATGTGTTGTTTAGACTTTATTAGGTAAGTGTATTCATGTTGGTGAACAGCCATTGCCACCATCATCTGCAGAGATTTTCCTTCTTCCTAAGTAAAACTCTGTACCCATTAAACATGAACTTCCCATCCCCTTCTTTCTCCAGCTCCTGGCAAACACCGTTCAGTTTTCTGTGTGTATGAATTTGACTGCTGTAGGTACCTCATATAGTGGAATCATAACAATATTTGTCCTTTTGTGACTGGCTTATTTCACTTAGTATGTCTTCAAGGTTGATCCATGTTGTAGCATGCATCAAAATTTCCTTCCTTTTAAAAACTTAATACCATTCCATTGTGTGAATACACCAGGTTTTGTTTATCCATTCATCTGTCAATGGACATTTGGGTTGCTTCCACCTTTTGGCTGTTGTGAATATGGGTGTACAAATATTTGTGTTCAGGTCCCAGCTTTCAGTTCTTTTGGTTATATACCCAGAACTAGAATTGCTGGATCGTATAGTAACTCTATTTAATTTTTGGAGAAATCGCCATGTTGTTTTCCGTAGTAACTGTTCATTTACATTCCCAATAGCAATGCAAAATGATAATTTCTTCATATCTTCATCAATAGTTTTATTTATTTATTTTATATTTGCCATCCTAATTGGTGTGAAGTAGTATTTCACTGTGGTTTTAATTTGCATTTCCTTAATGACCAGTGTTGTTGAATATCTTTTTATGTGCTTATTGGCCACTTGTGTATCTTTGGAGAAATGTCTATGAAAGTCCTTTTGTATTAAAGGATTTTTAATTCTCCTTTTGTTATAGGTAATGAAGGGCTGTTGGCTTGTCAGCTGCTTCCATCCATCCCCTGCTTGCTGCATTTCCGAGTTCATGGTGATGTATTAGCCCTGTGGTTCAGATCTTCCTGCTCTACTCTTCCTGACTATTTACTGTATCAGTGTCAAAAGGTGATAGAGGGATCCTAGCAGAACCTCTGCTTTTATTTCACTGCACCAAAATAAACAGTTTACATAGATAAATTTATTTACCAAAGGAAAAAGAACTCATGGTACTGCTGATGAAAATAGGGATTATTACAAACTATTGTTTTATGTGGTTTCTTTTTGATTCTTGATCAAGAAACTTCCCCCAAAAACTGTATCCCTAACCTTTTACTCAGGATTGTACAGTATGTTTAAGTCCCAGAAAGTGACCTAAGCTAATGTTATAAACTGCTAATAATTTATATATCACTTAGTGTCGAGGGACTGAAAATATTTATTTTGTTATAAGTAATTTTATAGCAGATTTACTCTAATGCTAGCTGATTGGTGGTAAAGCCAAGTCTCAGTTCTCTGCATTGTTGGAGATGAGACATGGAATTGATAATCCCAAACCTAATTCATATTTGGCTTTGGAATGCAGTGTATGCTTTTTGGTAGGTAAGTCATTACTTTCAAGTATGTTTGGCTTAGATCAGTGTTGAACTAAGATGGCACAGCACATGCTAACAGTTCGGGAGATCTGTGAGCATGCTGGATATTGGGGGGAGGCAATCTATGATACAGCTTTTACAAATAATCGCATATAATATGGCTACAAAATTTGTTTTCCACTTGCATTTGTTTTTAAAATTCAGAATTTAGAGTGAATCACTTCATTCTTATTTTTAAAATTCAGAGTTATTTACATAATATTATCATACAGAAACAAAACCCCATAAGAGCACACAGTAGTAAAGCACACAGATGTAAAAGGACTTTCTAGTTATGGCAGATATCTTAGTCAGTTACCACTTGGGTCCTTTGACAACTTAAAATTTGTGATTAGAGTATAAATGACAAAACCATCCTTCCTGGCCTTTAAATCCAATACTCCCCATGGATACAGCTGAAGGCGTGATTAAGTGTATCATATAGGGTCTTCAGTAAAATGTATCATTTTCATGTTATAGTTGTCCCTGTTTGGCTTCTATCAGAATTATTATCAGTGAAAGAAGAGGTTAAGCCTAATATGAATGAGGACTGGAATTTTGAGATTGTATATTAATGTTAAAAACTGAAATAATATTTTATAAAACCTATGGTGCTGTGGAAAATATTTCTTATTTCACTTTTCTGACACTTCATCATGGAAATATTTGGGTAATATAATTTTAAGTCATTGCAGTTAATACTCTGGTTAATTGGTACTTTTTGTCACCCAGGTGTGGAATTCTGATTTAAGTTATCATAATCATAGCTGATAAAGATGCTAAGGGGATTCCCTAGGGCTGGTAGGTTTCATTAGTCATTTGTGTCTGGTGTATTCCTCCCTGAAAACAAAAGCAGTGTTTTAAAAGTTAATCTTTAAGTTACTGATTTAAAACAAATGTAATAGTGATTTCATGCCTTTAAAAACATACGCAGTAAAACCTTGCTACAAGAGCAATTGTAAGTGACTGGGATTTCCTGTATAGGTTTCTCCTTTTCAGTAGAAGATCAGATTCATCTTCAAGCTCCCAACATTGCCATGGTGAAGTGAATGTGCTGTCTCTGGGAGTGTGGACACTGGTGGCTAGACTCATCAGCTTCTGCTTCATTCCTACCTCTGTTAGCAGAACCCCCTGCCCCACCTGATCCTGCTATTATCTGACAAAGAGATAGGAAGTGCCTTCTCATTTTGCGGAGGAACACAGTATGTGGCAAAGGAGGTGCTCCAGATTTTTGTGTTCTTACTTGTGTGTGTTTGGGTGATCTCCAAGGCTGGGTCAGGTGTGGAGCAGTGGGGATAAGGTGCCCAGCAGGCAGATGGGCAGCTTCTTGGGGAAAGATTACAATGAGCTGCTGTGCTACTGTGTTGCAAGGGTGTTGATGAGTGGCAGCAAGTTGTCATGAAAGACATGCTTGGCTAACAGAAGTAATGGTGGGAGATATGTAATGCAGGTTAGGCCTGGGAGCATGGGGGTCTTCCAAAGGGAACGTGGTGTCACTCTTGTTTTTTCTGAGCCCACTAAATAAAAATTAGGGTAGCAAGGTTTCTACTGAAATGTTCAGTGGAATGTTTACAAGTTTTATATTTTTATGGTTTTAAAAACAGTAATAGTAAGATAGAGTAGATTTTAAAGAATATCAGAGCAGTATATATTCTGCCTAAACTAACTCAATGTTTTAAGTTCTAAATCAGGCACCACCAACTTTTTTTGCATTGTAGATATTTTTGTGGGTGGATCATCTCTACCTTAGAGTCATAATTTAGCCAAGTGAAAGGGCAGCATCTGGAGTAAAAGCTGTGGTGGGGGGGCTACCCAACTGTGTGAGTTCTGTCCTGGGCATCTTGCCCTGACAGTGCAGGTGGCAGCAGGTGTGAATTGGATAGAATAAAGGCAGACGAGACAGAAAAGCCTTGAGAGCAGGTGAAGGAAGAAGGCTCAGGCTCCCACCAGCATAGTCCGTGTGGAGACAGGCAGGTCAGACTCAGGGGAAAGCAGACCCTGAGCAAGGGTCCTTCTAAGGAAAGTTAGATAAGCTGAGCAGTTACCAAGTGCTAAGTGCCAAGCATGCCACAGCGTAGGCTGAGGAAGAGCATTATTTTAAACAATATTGTACTGTCATCTACCAAAACAATTGTGGTGAAAATGCAGTATTTTATTTTTTCCTTTATTTCGTGTTAGTAATATTTTAAAATATTGAGCTCTTTGTCTTATTTCTTATTGATAAATGTGGTCTTTCATGATTATGAGCCACTGAAAGTGTACTGAACCTATACATGTCTTTAAGATGTTTTGCTGTGTTAAAATATTAGGAAGGAAAAATGCAAATGAATAATAGACATTAATTACCTTATTTTGGAGTTGAATTCTGTAATTTGAAAAAATTCAGTTAAACATGTAATAAATACAAAGTGATCTATATTGTTCTTTATTTTTTATTATTCAAATAGCTGAAAAATAATAACATTCAATAATTTGATAGGCATTAGCTGAAAAGAGCAGAAGCAATTGGAATGGATGAAAAGAGTCTCATTACAGCCCCCAAGAATGGTCTAATTTGTTAAAAGCAAAGATATTGCTGTTCCTGTATGATGTTCAGAGGGCAGTGAATGTATGATGTTGTAGGCGTCAGGCAGCTTACAGCATGGATTGATCCTCAGGTGCCGGTGCATATTCCCGGCTTTCTTTTTCTTTTTTTTCTTTTGGTATTATTAATGTACAATTACATGAGCAACATTAAGGTTACTAGACCTCCCTATTATCAAGTCCCCACCACATACCCCATTACAGTCACAACAGCGTAGTAAGATGTCCATCAGCATAGTAAGATGCTATAGAATCACTACTTGTCTTCTCTGTGTTATACTGCCTTCCCTGTATCCACCCACACTCATATTATGTGTGCTATTCGTACTACCCCTTTTTCCTCCTTATCCCTGCCTTCCCACTCATTTTCCCCAGTGCCTTTCCCTTTGGTAACTGTTAGTCCATTCTTGGGTTCTGTGAGTCTGCTACTGTTTTGTTCCTTTAGTTTTTTCTTTGTTCTTATACTCCACAGATGAGTGAAATCATTTGATGCTTGTCTTTTTCCGCCTGGCTTATTTCATTGAGCATAATACCCTCTAGCTCCATCCATGTTGTTGCAAATGGTAGGATTTGTTTTCTTCTTATGGCTGAATAATATTCCATTGTGTATATGTACCACATCTTTTTATCCATTCATCTACTGATGGACACTTAGGTTGCTTCCATTTCTTGGCTATTGTAAATAGTGCTGTGATAAACATAGGGGTGCATCTGTCTTTTTCAAACTGGGCTGCTGCATTCTTAGGGTAAATTCCTAGGAGTGGAATTCCTGGGTCAAATGGTATTTCTATTTTGAGTTTTTTGAGGAACATCCATACTGCTTTCCACAATGGTTGAACTAATTTACATTCCCACCAGCAGTGTAGGAGGGTTCCCCTTTCTCCACATCCTTGCCAACATTTGTTGTTGTTTGTCTTTTGGATGGTGGCCATCCTAACTGGTGTGAGGTGATATCTCATTGTAGTTTTAATTTGCACTTCTCTGATGATTAGCGATGTGGAGCATCTTTTCATGTGCCTGTTGGCTATCTGAATTTCTTCTTTGGAGAAGTGTCTGTTCAGCTCCTCTGCCCATTTTTTAATTGGCTTATTTGCTTTTTGTTTGTTGAGGTGCATGAGCTCTTTCTATAATTTGGATGTCAACCCCTTATTGGATATGTCATTTATGAATATATTCTCCCATACTGTAGTATGTCTTTTTGTTCTACTGATGGTGTCCTTTGTTGTACAGAAGCTTTTCAGCTTGATATAGTCCGACTTGTTCATTTTTGCTTTTGTTTCCCTTGCCCAGGGAGATATGTTCATGAAGAAGTCTCTCATGTTTATGCCCAAGAGATTTTTGCCTATGTTTTTTTCTAAGAGTTTTATGGTTTCCTGACTTACATTCAGGTCTTTGATCCATTTTGAGTTTACTTTTGTATATGGTGTTAGACAATAATCCAGTTTCATTTTCTTACATGTAGCTGTCCAGTTTTGCCAACACCAGCTGTTGAAGAGGCTGTCATTTCATATTCCCTGCTTTCATCGTAGCCTGACTAGAACATTCAAAGCAGTGTTCTGTTTCTATAGTGTCCTCTCCTTATAGTTGCCTCAAAATGCAAGAAATAAGGTAAGTCAGATGGAGGCTCAGTGACCGAAGACTCAGTCTCCTGGTCGTCTCTGCATTGTGTAGCCTAAAGCGCAAAGCTAGATTAGAAATGGCATTTAAGTCTCACTGATTTAGCTTCTTGTTGGCTATCTTGTATAGCAGGAAAAAAGGTCTGAGACTTGAAGCCCCATCTTTGGGGCCCTGAAGGTAAAAGGAGATTTAAATGTGGCACACCCACTGCAGTAATTGAAAAGAAGGGGCTCTTGAAGGGAGGGGTGGCCTGCAGCCGAATAGGCCAGTATTAATGGTTGTATAAAAATTACTTGTTTATGTGTGTGCATAATGATTAGAGACTATGAGCTTTTTATGGTTAGGGAACATCTATTTTCGTGTTTCTTTTGCCTGGTACATAATAGACACTTGGTTATAGGCTCTCGGTTTATTGAATGCATGTCTAAAGAGACCTGTCCCTTCAAAATAAGTAATCTGAAACCAGGTAATATCCAGAGATTAATTTTAGTAATCCTGTGGCTCTCCCAGAAGTAAAGTGATCTGATCTAGTTTATAGACATAAATCAGCAGAAAGGGGCTCTGGTAAAAATGGCTTATGGCAGTTTATACCAGGTGGGAGAAAGGCTGCATGACTGCTTGGTGAGAGCCTTACCAGCCTAAAGGCTAAGTCTTCCGAGAACTTGCCGTGCCGTGTAAGAGATCTCTGAAAATACAGTGTGGTTACAGACTGAAGTTACGACTTGGAGGAGGAGAACTTCCCTGTATTATGGCAGATATCCATAAAGCCTTACTGATCTTATGAGAACTTGTTCTGAGACAGCAGTGGACATTTGATCACTGAAATTAAAGATAGGGAGCTAATGAACATGACAAGGAAGATCTACCAGCTAAGTTAGCATCACCTATTTCTTTAGAAAGGTGAGCACTATGGGAGGGGCAACTATACATTAATAAGGTCAACAGCATCATGAAAGTTGGGAAAGAACTTTATTCCCTCTGGGATAAAGCAACAGGAAAAGGAGTTACTTACAAGGAAATGGTTTGATTTGCATCACACAGGAAGCTTTATTGTAGGTGCTTGTATCCAGGGTAGGAGGGTACCCAAAAGATGAGTCCAGAGACCCCTGAGAACCTAAAGATTGTGGCCTGGATACAGAGCAGATGGGACTTGATGTGGGGAAAATGCAGATGATGTCATATACCATGAATTTCATGCAACACCCATAATGCTGAAAAAATAGTGGGTCCTTGTAAGTGGTTGCAGCTAGATTGTAGGCTTTTCTATGGAAAAGTCAATTTCCTTTAGTTATTTTAAACTATTTTCCTAAATGAATGAGTACTGTCCCTTTCTCCAAAACATTACATTGCCAATACCATTCAATGGCTGACCTCAGGAAGTTTTTCCTTGAAGAGTTCTGGTAGGACATGCGTCAGATGGGTAGAGACTAGAGCCCAGAGGTTATTTGTGTATCAGTGGGAGAAAAGGACTTAATCTGTTTAATTGTACATCTCTGCTCCTTATGTCATGTGACAAGTGGAAAGTGACAGAGGCAAAGCTTATATGTTTTTAGAGGGAGGCATTTGGTTTGAATTGCTACCACAGAATTTAATGTGAGTGGAACAAGCTGTTTCCCATTGATGATAAACCAAGGTATAAGAATTTATTTTTTCATCTTAGTAGACTGATTAATGATTGAAGGGGTTAAATAGAAGAGTTACTTGAGCTGTGAGAAAGATGAAATGATTTGAACCCAAATATTGCATTGTGTAGATAATCTTCATCTGCAGAAGTGTTGTGTCTTTTGTTATTCGTATGGAGTCTTTTTGAGCACACCTGAGTTTATGCTAATGAGGTGGCTTAGAGTGGGGTCCCTAGATGGCAGGGTGGGGCTGGTCACCAGAAATACCAGGTGATTAGAGAGTTGGGACTTTCAGCCGCACCCAGCTACTTCTGGGAAGGGGAAGGGTGTGGGGGGACTGGAAATTAAGCTCTAAAAATCTCTTGAAAAACAGGATTGATGAACTTCCATGCTGATGATGCATCCCAGTTCCGTGGGGACAGAAGTTCCTGTGCTCAGTACTCTTTTGGACCTTGCACTATATGCCTCTTCAGCTGGCTGTTTTTGAATTGTGGCTAGTAAGAATTGAGATGTGTTCTAAGTGTAGAATAAGCATTGGATTTCAAAGACTTAGTGCAAAAAGAGTAAAATAATTTTTTTAAATGATACTGAAATTATTATTTATATTAGACTAAATAAAACATTATCAAAATTAATTTTACCTGTTTTTGTTTTTAATATGGCTACTAGAAAATATGAATTTACATATGTGACTGCATTATATTTCTATTGGACAGTATTGTCCTTAACCTAATTTTCAACCAAGATATCAATTTATGGTCCTATAAAGATCAAATCTGAAGAAAACAATATGTGTTTATTTTCTACCTTCCTTCCTGCTAATGCCAACATTAAATCTGTTATTCTTAAACTTTAATAGCAATTCAGAGAGAATTATGTCTTCTTAAAAGGAAGAATTTCCCTCCACTTCTGGAAGAATTTGTTCTTCCAGAATAGATTGGCATCTATTTGTTTTTGTCTTTGTCTCTTTTCTATATCTAACTTAACTTTGTCCAAACTGCTATTAATGTGTTCTTCAACTCAGATATAATATTTTTCATCTCCAGAGATTCCATTTAGATCTTTTCTATATCTTCAATTTCTTTATCATACTCATGTTTTCTCCTGCTTTCTTAAATATATGGAATGTATTTTTAATAGGTATTGTAATGTCCTTGTTGGATAATTCTGTCATCTCCATCATTTCTGTTTCTGTTTATATTGATTGCACTTTTTTCCTGGTTCTTGGTTATATTTTCCTGCCTTTTTCCATGCCTGGTAATTTTTTACCAGATGCCAGATACTGTGAATTTCACCCGACTGGGTGCTGTGTCTTACACAGTGCTGGAGTTTGTTCTAGTGCACAGTTAAGTTACTAGGCATTAGTTTGCTCATTTCAGAACCTGCCTTTAACCTTTATTAGGCTGGGGCCAGAGCAGTCTTTAGGATTAATTTATTCCTTCCAAGGCCATACCCTTCTGAGGATTCTACTTCTGTATCATGAGGCCACTCATGCTGATGGAAACGAGATTTCCATCACAAATTCTAGCCACCCTGGCCTCCCTGAAGTCTTAGGATTTTTCCTCCCTTATCCTGTGCCCTAGAAATTGCTTCAGGGTATAAGCTGGGACAATCACAGGGCTTGACTTGTTTCAAAGAAATCAAAGTCTTGTGCTGGTTGTTTTTCATATCTAAAAATCATGATTTTGTATAAATTTTCCAGTTTCCATGTTGTTTAAGGCAGGAGGTTAAGTCCAGTCCTTGTTACTTTTGGTCAGAATAGGTAGTACCCTAACTAGGTTTTAATTCTATGAAGGACATTTTTCTAATCTATTCTAGGAAACTCCTGTCGCACTTGATCAAAATTACTACAGAATTTGGAAGGAAGAGGCATTTTTCACTCTTTGTAGACACAGAGCCCTCCTTTGTATGTTTTAGGTTTGGCCATGTTATTAAAGATAATGTACCTATAATTCGGAAATGCAGTTCGTTTCAAAAGGAACAGCCCCTTATTGTGGCAGCTGAAATTTTGGTTTCAGAAAGCAGAGTGGAGTAGAAAATGACTCCTTAAATCTTCCCATTCTCTGAAGAATTGCATCAACAGACACTGCTGGACAGGCCAGGAGGGCACAAGCAGAGGCCTTTGCTGGAGCAGCCCAGGCTAAGAACTCTGGGTAGGCCAGCCCCAGCTGAACTCTCCCCAGCCCTGGGAGTGGTATTTGGGAATGTTCTTTGTAGGCGAATACTGTAGACTTTGAACTGCTGATTTGGCTATGTATAATAGGGGTTTTTTTCTGAGGAGAGCAGGGCCGTGCTGGGAGAGGGTTGTTGTTTTTTAAATAAAGTTTCCTTCTGTGGACATCAAACTTACTAATGTTGAAATGCTGTCAGCTTCTGGGCTGTCCAGCAGTCTCATTGCCAACCTCTTCCTTGAATTTCAGGGGCATAAATCAGTAAAGTAGGATATCCCTGAAGAGGTTATCCCTGTAATATCCTGGGTCTTATCAGTATTGGAATTTTTCCTTGTTAGAGAATTTCATTTTAAATGAAGTGATTCTCAATTAGATTATTTCTTGGTTTAAGTACTGTTACTTGTCTGAGTTCCTCATGTTGAAGTTGGCTGCAAAAGTCATTGCAAGTGTGTCCTTTGTTCATAGAACATCAGTAGTGGCCCTGCCATCACTTTGTCTTCTCAGATCAGGGCAGACGTTGCAATCGGTCACATCGCCCCTGACCCTGTGTTCCACCATGAATTAGTCTGAGTTGCACATGAAGTGAAACCTATTTGTCCTCTCTGTCTTAAGTAGTGTGTAATTAATTTATAACCTCCTCTCCCACATTAGGGGATTCCCATCTTGTAGACTGCACGTACCTTTCAACCTTACCTCTCCATATAATTTATCTCCTATTTACAGTAGTTCTTTACTCCCAAAAGACCTTCAAGGAAAAGTGATTTATTATCACAACAATAAGGAAAACAGTGCTACTGGATCAGAAGCTGTTCTAAACACTATTGTGTGCCTGATCTCTCCAAACCCTTGATTTTATTTTCCTATGTTATTGATGAAGAAACAGGCTCAGAGCACTTAAATAACTTGCGCAAGACCATACAGATAATTAGCAGTAGAGTTAGGACTTAGAGATTTTATGATTGTCCTTGAATATCCATCCCTGGTCTATTACTTCATTTTCCCTTTTTTTCCTTCTATACCTTGTGGCTTTGCTGAGGAGTAGCTGGTTCTTTGGGAGTTCTGCCAATTGGAAGGTGCCATAACTTCTGTGAGCAGATTGACAAGCCTGTCACAGAGAGGAACTGCTTTTTCTGCTGGAGAGAGAGACATTTTGCTTTTGCTTTTCTTGGTTAATTCCAGATTTGAAGCCATTCTGAATGCTGAAAAGTCCACCTAGTCTAAAGAAAATTAAGAAACTATAGTAATTTGTTTGTATGTTAGATTGATTTGGCAGTTGGGTCAGGAAATAAAGCATTATTTAATTTAATTGAAGCAGGCAGTTTTGAAGCCAGAAGGAAACTATTTTCAACAAGTTTATCATTGATGATTGATTGTACACTGTTTTTTTTTTGGTATTAGAAAAGTAATCATCACCAAAAATGAGTTTACAAAAATGAGTGTTAAGCAGATTAATCCACCATATACAGATACACACAAACATACACATGCACATAGGTATATATATTATTATGTAATGAAATAAACATGTTTGAAATTAACTACTTTATTTATATACGTGAAATACCTTTTTTAAGTTAATGAATTATTTTAGCCATGTCAACTTGGGACCCTCTGAATATAAAGTTTCTCAGCCAGTGTGCCCTGACTGCTTCCAACAGGGCATAGTGTAGAATCATCAGATAATCAGCTCCTGTCCACAGTGCTAGGAGCAAGTCCAGGGCTGCAGGACCAGAGTTCAGGGGGTAAGTATTTCTGTCAGGGGCAGTGCCAGATGACTGAGGTCTGATGGGAGGTTTTACTATCTGGTCAGGAGAAGAGATGGTGTGACTGACAGTCCCAGAAGCCTAGTGAGGAGGTGGGGCAGGCACCAGTTGTTAAGTCAGGCTTTGCACAGTTCTCCCCAGAACCCATGATAGAGACCAGAGGGGGAGACCCTTGGAGGATTGGGGTTACAGGATCACAGCATAGAATCAACAATTGGTGGTATTTTTTCTCTGTTGGACACCCAGAGCTGACAACACTTTAACATTTCTTCCTTCCTCTCTCCCTCCTTTCCTTCCTTCGTCATTTGAGAGCCTTTTATAGATCAGTCACAGTGCTAGCTCCTGGGTAATAATACTGGGTCCTTGCCCTTGGGGAGTGCCTGGTTTGGAGGAGCTATCTGGATGGCATAGTGTGTGGAAGTGGGGAAACAGGTAACTGCAAGACCCCCACAAGGGGTTCAGAGGAGACCTTCTCCTCAGGAAGGATGTGTAGTATCTTGGTTCTTTGGGGTACAAAGGATTGTTTCTTTCTAAGCAGGGTGACCATATAATTTATGGTGGAAACAAACTGAATGGGAACTTTAAATATAATTTAAATTATAACATTTTTGAAATATTAATTGATCAAGAATTGGTTCATTATATTGGTGGATTAATAAAATAGGTGAAATAAAAAGCTCTTTCCAACAAAGTTTTGGAAAAAACATAACAAATATGTTAACATCAAGGCAAAAGCAAATGTCTTTATACTGACTATCTGACCGTTTAACAGGTTACATAAGCAGAATTATTTTCTTGGAATACATTCCCATTTCTTAGCCATTTCTATTCCCAACACATCAAACGAGTTTTTTCTAAAGAACGCAGCTATATCTTACTAGTTTTTTTTCTTAAAATTGTCTGCAATTTTCTTTGAAGTTGCATTTTGTAGTTAATAAGTTTGAAATTGTTGATACTATTTTCTGAAGACCATACCGCCTAAATTTTAGCATTTTTTTAATTGAAATATAATTCACATAACATAAAAACTATAATTTTAAAGTGTACAGTTCTGTGATTTTTAGTATATTAACTATTTTGTACAATCATCACCACTAATTTCCATCAACCCAAAAAGAAACCTTTTGCCTATTAGCAGTCCCACTTTCCCCCTCCCCATAGCCTCTGGCAACCACTAATATTCTTTCTGTCTCTGTGGATTTGCCTATTTTGGACATTTTGTAAAAATGGAATAATATCATATATAGCCTTTTGAGTCTGGCTTCTTTCACTTAGCATAATGTATTCCAGGTTCATCCATGTTGTAGCATGTAACAATTCTTCATTCCTTTTTATGACCAGATAGTATTCCGTTGTGTGGATGTGCCACATTTTGTTTGTCCACTTTAGTTGATGGCCATCTGGATTGTTTCCACTTTTTGGCTATTACAAGTAATTACCAAGAATATGAACATTTGTGTACACATTTTGACATAAATGTATGTTTTCAGTTCTCCTGGGTATATACCTACAAGTGGAATTGCTGGGTCATATGGTAACTCTACATAAGATTTTTTTTGAGGAACTGCCACACTGTTTCCCACCGTGACTGCACCATTACATTCCCGCCAGCAATGTAAGAGAGTTGAGTGCAGCCTGAGATAAGACATGCTTACAACCCGGGAGCAACAGAAACCACTCTTTACCTGGGCAGGTGACAATGACCAGACCCATTTATATTCAGCTTTGGCTGCCTCACTGCAGGGCCAGTCCGCCCTTAAACAGCCATCCAGAAATTCCTTAGAGGAAGGAGTAATGTCAAACAAAGTGTTTTATAGTGAGGGATTCTTCCCCTAAAAGTAGCGATTACTCAAAATAGGCATCCAACACATTCATTTATGATTTGCTATAAATATGAGCACCAGCAGTATTGTCTTTGTATGAAGAGTTGACTTTCTGTGCTTTAGAAAGTTACAGCCTCATAAATACCTATGAGTATACTACTTCATCTGCTCTCATAATTTGTCTGTTCCAACAGAGTTTTGGCCAATTTTAGAAGTTTCCATATAAATGTATGAATGGTAAGAAAAAAATGAAAGCAGAACAAAATGAGATCAGGTGTCACATTTAATCCACAAATATTATGATAGAATATGAAATTGCTTTATGGGTGGCTAAAGTAAGTCTTCTTGGTGGGAAAGGAGATGATGTTATATATATTGCCACCAGTCTAAAAAGAAAATATACCTGAATAGGGAATGCAAGGAGTAGGCATTTTAGAACATCTGTATTTTCTCAAGTTATGATGTCCATCTTTATAAATGATTTGGTTTTGTCCTAAAATACTAGACCCAGCACATTTATGTATATATAAATTTATATTGACACTTCCAGAGTAACCAAAAATGTTATTTTGTAACACTCAATGCCCTGTGACACATCTAAAAGTGGGTCATAAAAGAAAATCAATTCTGAAATGCAGTTGGTTCCCATCTATTGTGAAATCATTCAGGTGAAAATGAACAGTTTGATCTGACTCTGTGAAGGTGTTAATTAAGGGAGCAGTTACGGAAATGGGTTAACAAATATTACTAACTCCAATTTTTTTCTTTTTTGTAATGGTGTTAGCTCAAGGAACATTTTGGATAGTGAATACCAGTGGTTAATACCTTTTAAATGCTTCCTGCTGGGGAGTTTGTACTTGCTCTCATCCTGGTTTCAGTGGAAACTCAGCAACTTCTGGTCTCTCTTACAAAGAACAATTGGCTTACAAAGAAAGAAGGTGGAGTTAGGAACATTCACAAGCAAATATACCCAACAATCACTGTAAGGCATATAGGGAAACACACTAGATATTCTTGAAAGTTTGGAGGTTGAAGGTGAGGCACAGTAACTCACTATAGAACCTCATGGAACTCAAGGGACCATTTCTGAGATAAACACCCTTATTCAAATGCCACACACTGTTTCCCTAAACAGAGAGACTTGAGGCCCTGCAGTTTTTATGCTGGAGCAAAAGATTTGGGTCAGAACCAAAGTTTTAAAGACTTTTTTGAAGAAGTTCAAAGATTCATTGGTCAGCAGCCAAGTGTGGTCTGATTTGTTTGCATTTCCTCTGGGAACTCACAGGCAAGTGAGGAATTGGCCAGCCATGGACTGTGAGGGTCACCCACTCCCCTGTGGGCCTTTTCTTCCTGGGTGGGGGAGGAGAGTCAGGGGGAACCTGTTCCCTACAAAGGCCTGGCTTAGCAGCCCAGTCAGCAGCCCTCTCCTGGGTGCAGGGGCCTACAGTCTATTCTGACATCAGTACAGCAGTAAGTAGTCCAGAAATGAGACCAACATCACTCAGAGGGTGACAGGCAGCAAGGGGGAGAGGTGGGAATCGAAACATCACCACTTTCGCCCTCCACCAGTGGTGGTCAGGGGACCTACTCCAGGCTCCAAGGCATCAAGCATGGATGCCTGTGGGCTGATTTTCCTTGTTAAAGTTGTTGGGTATATTAAGTTTGCCAGGAATCTTTCAAGCAGTCCTGTTGTTTGTAGTTAATTCAGAGTTTTGGAAAACTTGACAACTGCATTTGACTTTAAAAAATGAAAAAAATTTTGCTATAGTTTTGGGAATTAGAAAGGAAGATGGTTATGCTCCACATGTGTGTACACATACACATAGCATAAAGATACCTCTCTTTTTCTTGGGGTTTTTATTGCAAAATTGAGCAACAATATGAAAGGGTATATGATTGCAAAAAGACGAGGAGGAGTTAGATTTATAGAGGTTGGTCTTTGGTTCTCCTGGACTAATGAATCCTTACCTGTGGCTGATGCCCATTGCTGAGCAGAATTAATGTGCCTTTGAAAGGTTTTAGCCCATTCACAGGCTGGAGCAGGACAGCTAGAGGTCACACGTAAATAGCCATGATAGTGCATGGGGTGAGGAGGCAGGAGAACCAAGAGTGAATGTGTCATTGAGGATTCTGGGGCAGTGGTTGAGTAGGAAGCACCAAGAATCTGTCTCCTCAGCTAGACAATTGTACTGGCAAAATATGATATAACTATTTTAGAACTCTGGAGTTTATCCAATAAGGCTTGCAACTTCTAGAGGGAGGCTTGGCTGGTTAATTTTGGTTAACTTCAGCTCTTAGCACAGTAGTAGCTACCCATCCCTCATCCCTAGCCACATGCCTGGCAGCTATGCACATGTTCCTATAGTAGTTTATGCATAGTTTGGAGGAACCAGGGTGGGCAGAAAGTACCCTGACCTCCAACTATCAGGGATCTGTGCTCTGATCAATGATTGCCTCTTCTGATCACAGGTGCAGGCAGAAAGGCAGGTGACATTGCTTCTGCACCTTCCACCACTGTTGCAAGCCCCTCCTCCTCCAGCTGAAGTGACTTCCAGGGGATTTAAAGGGCTGGTGCCCCTCCTCCTTCATATTTCTCTTTTTTCCCTTTTGAGAGTCAGCTATTAAACAGTGGGACATTGAAAAAGCAACTGTATATATGGGGAAAATTAGAAAATGACTGTTCATGCCCAGGGTAAAGGGCAGGCTCAGAAAAGACATGAGAAGACCTTATGTTTATATCTCAGGCTGATCCTTGGCACAGAGACAGTCTACAGCAATTAAAAAAAAAACAATAAGAACAGTAAAAAAAAAAAAAGAAAGAAAATCCTGGGGAGGGAGATAATCTGATTGCCAGAGTTACCATATTATTAGATTGTCAGATGTCTGGTTTTCAACAAAAGAAAATCACCAGGCATGCAAAGAAATAGTAAAGGATGGTCCGTTCAAAGGAAAAAAAGTCAACAGAAACTGTGCCTGAAAAAGACTTGATGGCAGAGTTACTAGATGACTTTGAAACAGCTGTCTTAATGATGCTCAGAGAACTAGGGGAAGATTCAGAGAAGGTCAAGAAAATGATGTAGGAGCAAAATAGAAATATCAATATATAGAAAACCTAAAAGTGAACCAAAAAAAAAATCCAAGAGCTAAAAAGCACAGTAACTGAAATGAAAATTTCACTGTAGGGATTCAGAGACAGACTTGAGCAGACAGAAGAAAGAATCAACAAACTTGAACATAGTACAATGGACAACATGCTCTTAAAAATAGAACACAAAGAACTCACAAGGGAAATTAACAAATACTTAGAAATGAATGAAAACAAAAACACAAGCTAAACCTTAGAGGATGTAGTGATAAAGGGAAAAATATATAGCTATTAATGCTTGCATTAAGAAAGAAGATCACAAATCAACAACCTAAGCTTACAACGTAAGGAACTAGAAAAAGAACAGACTAAATCCAAAGCCAGCAGAAGGAATGAAAATGAAGATTAGAGCAGAGATAAAATTGAGATATACGAACCATAGAGAAAATCAGTGAAACCAAAAATTGGTTCTTTGAAAGATCAACAGAATTGACAAGTCTCTAGTTAGAGGTACTAAGAAAAAAAGTCTCAAATTACTAAAGTCGGAAATGAAAGTGGGGGATATTACTAGCAATTCTATAGAAATACAAATGATACATGTAAGAAACGTGCTATCTGTGATACAAGAGAGTACTATGAACAATTGTACACCAACAAACTGGATAACTTAGATGAAAATGGGCAATTTTTTAGAAACAAAACCTACCAAGATTAAAAATAAAGAAATAGAAAAATGAAAGAGACTGATAAGTAGTAAGGAGATTGAGTCCCTAATAAAAAAAAAATGTGAAAAAGAAAATTCCAAGGCCTGATGGCTCCACTGGTGAATTTTGCCAAACATTTAAAGAAGAATGAATACCAATACTTTCCAAAACTCTCTCAAACAACTGAAGAGAAAGGAACACTTTCTAACTCACTCTATGAGACCAGCATTACACTGGCCCCAAATCCAAAGACTACAAGAAAAGAAAGCACAGGCCAATATCCCTTGTGAATATGCAAAAATCTTCAACAAAATACTAGCAAGCAGAATTCATCAGCTTATTAAAGAGATTGTATACCATGACCAAGTGGGATTTATTTCTGAAATCCTGAAATTTAAACATGGTTCAACCTATGAAAATTAATCAGTGTAATATAACACATTAACAGGATGAAGAAGAAACCCACATGATCATCTCAGTTGACACAAAATTTGACAAAATTCTGCACCCTTTCAAAGTAAAAACACTCAGCAAGCTAGGACTAGAAGGAAATTAACATAACAGAAGTCCTATATGATACAGTTAACATCACACTCAGTGGTGAAAGTCAAAGCTTTTCCTCTAAGATGAGGAAAAAGGCAAGAATGCCTGCCTTTGCTACTTGTATTCAACATAATACTGGAAGTTGTAACCACAGCAGTTAGGCAAGAAAAATAAATAAAATGCATCCGATTGGAAAAGGAGAAGTCAAATTATCTCTGTTCACAGGTGATATGATCTTACATGTAGAAAACCCTAAAGATTACATACAATAACCCTGTTACAACTACAGGTGAATTCAGCAAAGTAGCATGATACAAAGTCAACACACAAAAATCAGTTTCATTTCCATACACTAACAATGATGAACAATCTGAAAAGGAAATTATGGAAACAATTCCATTTATAATAGCATTAAAAAGAATAGGAGTTAACCAAGGAGATGAAAGACTTGTGTAATAAGAACTCCCAATAAAGTGTGAATAAAGTGAACTTTTGAATTAACTTTGATTTGGCTCAAAGACATAAATGTAAGACCTAAAACTATAAAATTCTTAGAAGAAAACTGAGCAAAAACTTCATGGTATTGGATTTGGAAATGATGTCTTCAATATGACACCAAAGGCACAGGCAACAGAGGAAGAAGTTGGATTTCATGAAAACTTGAAAATTCTTTGTGTCAAAAGACACTGCCAACAGAGTAAAAAGGCAACCAATAGAATAGGAGAAAATATTTGCAAATCTTACATCTGATAAGGAATAATATCCAGAATATATAGAGAATTCCTAAAACTCAACAAGAAAATCGGTGCAATTCAAAAGTGGATGAAGTACTTGAGTAGACATTTCTCCAAAGAAGATATACAAACGGCCAATAAGCATATGAAAATGCTTAACATCACTATTAAGGAAATAGAAGTCAAAAACCACAATGAAATGCTATCTCATACCCATTAGGATGGCTACTATCAAAAAAAAATAACAAATATTGGTGAGGATGTGGAGAAATTAGAACACTTGTGCACTGTTGGTGGCAGTGTGAAATGGTACAGCTGCCATGGAAAACAGTATAGTGGTTTCTCAAAAGATTAAAAATAGAATTACCATATCATCCAGTAATTCCACTTCTGGGTATATCCCCAAAAGAAAGCAGGGTCTCAAAGAGGTACTTGTGCACCCATGTTCACAGCAGTACTATTCACAATAGCTAAAACATGTTAGCAACCCAAATGCACATCAGTGGATGAAAAGATACACAAAATGTATATGTGCAGTGGAATATTGTACAGCCTTCGAAGGAAATTGATACATGCTCCAACATGGATGAATCTTGAGGACATCATGCTAATGAAATAAATCACCAAAAGATAAATACATGAGATGCTTAGTCAAATTCAGAAACAGAAAATAGAATGGTGGTTGCGAAGGGCTAGGGGGAGAGGAATGGGGAGTTACTGTTTAATGGGTACAGAGTTTCATTTGTATGCGATGAAAAGAATTTCTGAAGATGGATGGTTGTGAAGGTTGCACAAGTGAATGTATTTAATACCACTGAACTGTACACTTAAAAATAGTAAAGATGGTTAATTTTATGTTAGGTAAACTACAGTAAAAAATGGGGAGAAAAAGGGAATGTGCCTGACATGGAGAAGCAAGAGGAAAACGCAAGTTCCCTGCCCCTGACAAATAAATGATGAGAAAAGGGGCCTCCATCTACTTGGAATGGAGAGAAGCACCTCATTGATTTCTACGCACTTGAGTTTGGTGAATAGTCAGGGTATGTGGCCTGATAACCTGAACCGTCACCTGGTTGTACTGAGCCTCTTTTTGAGGTGCTGAAAATGTTCTAAAATTGAGTGTGGTTATGGTTGCTCATACCTGAATATACCAAAATCCACTAAATTTTACACTTTGAATGGGTGAATAGTGTGTTTTGTTAATTATATCTCAACAAAGCTGGTTTTTTAAAAAGTCATTTCATATCATGGGTGCATGGAACACACTGAAGACACATGTTAAAGATGTTCCAAAGAATGCGGTTTTATATATGGATAACAATAGTGCTCTTTCAGGGGTGCAGTGGCAGCGTGTCCATACGCTTGGTAAAGGAACATGAAAGATGTCTCATACAGTACAGGGGGAAGAAAAAGATCTGAAAAACCCATAAAATGGCCCATTTGTTGGCGGGATGGTTTTATTAATATATTTTAAAACAATTTGATAATTTCTTATAATATTTGACACAACTCAGTAATGACTTTGCTCATTACTCTCTTATCTCTACAGAGATACATTATGGAGTCTGACACACTTCAGTTTGAAATGTATGTCTCAGTAGAGGGTCAGTCCTGACATTGAATTCCTGCCAGCACCAGCTAAGCTGGAGACTGACTACTTGGGCCCACATTGTCCAGTTCTCTGGTCTTTATGGAGTCCTGGTTTTACCTTGCATTTTCTGGCTTAAAGCTTTTCCTCTCAGAAATCATGAACTTAGATTAACGATTCAAAGTCCTGAAGGAGATCATTGAGGAGTCATTTCTCAGTCTATTTGGAAGCTATTGCTTCATTTAAATAATGAAAAGCTTCCCTTCTGAGCAACCTACGACACTGAAATACCCAGAGCTTCTCTTCTAAGCTGTTCAGAAGACAGAACTATGGAACTGGAAGGATTCTTAGATACATGGTGCAACTCTGTTTACAGTTGAGGCAACTGAGGCCCAAGAAAGGCAAAGTGAAAGGAAATCCCCATGTGGTGGGGGAACTAAGACGAAACCTTCTGAGCTGTGGCTCATTCCATGTTCTACACTTTGAGCTGCCTATGAAAGCTGAAAACAAAACGCAGTACATCCATCTCCCTTGTCTCCCTAAAACCAAATCCAAAAATCTATTTCTAAAATCAAGTTGTAGCTGTTTTTGTAGAGCAGGGGCAGCCCATCCCATCACTGAGGGAATATGACCCTTTTGGTGGGGAAGTTGCTGCTCTGAGAGGTGGAAGAAGGCCAGTCACTGTGGGGACCAGCCACAGTCTCCTCCTCCCAAGTGACAGGACCTGGAAGAATGCTCCTTCCCCTCTACAACATAACTGAATTGCTCCTTCCCCACCATCCTCCAGCACTTGCTCTGTGCCAAGCTCTGGCTCCCACCCAGCTCCTCCTTGGGAGCCAAATACCAGACGCCCTTGTCCTAGGCACTGGTCCAGAATGGCCTTAGCAGTCAGCAAAGAGGAACTCTATCACAGCCTGGGGGGCCTGGCTGCCTGGGTGGGTGGCCAGGACCCTTCCTCGCAGAGACCTTGCCCCAGCCCCAGCAAAGGAAGGGAAAGGACTTGGTGCAATGGTACTCTGGCGGGTGGGAGGTGAGAGAGTGCTTGCTCTGGCTGATTCCTCTTCTGCAGCTGGGAGGAATTCCATGCCACAGGATCTGGGTACCACATGCCTTAAATTCAGCCAATGAATTAGTCCCTGGGATTCTGGAACCCCACACTCTTGATGCCTGGGACTCTGCACTCCAGCAGATGAAGCTGGAGCTGGGACAGAGTGAGCGGGTACAGGTGACTTTTCTTTGCAAGGAGGCTTTTTAAGGTTTCTCCTCTATTCTCTTCCTTGGGAGGACCAGTGCCTGGTGTGTCCAGCAATGACCTCTCTTCTACCTTTGAGATTTATTAGTAGGATTGCCAAGACAGTTGGTCAATTCTTTGATTTATATGTAGTCACTTTTCCTGGCCAGTTTCAAAGGGCAGTCAGGACATGTGGGAGGCCACCTTTTTCTGCAGCAGGCCTGTGTGTCTCCCAGACACTGGTTCACCCATTAATCTTTGAGCCCCCACACGTGAGTCACCATCAAGGGCAGAGTGACATTATCTGTAAGCCTACACTTTCATATGTTGTAGCAACCTTTCTCAAAATTGAGAACTCACAGACCTCTAAGCTATTCCTGCAGACCCCTAGGGGATGCCAGGCCTCACTGGAGAAATACATTCAGTTAAATTCTTTCACTTGAGTTGATCAGTTTAATATGAATGACATTGTAAACATGAAGAGAGACCCCAAAGCTAGATAAATACCTGGCTGTAGTCTTGCCACTAGCTTCAGAAGGTGCTTAATGTTGATTTTGATTGTTTTTTAAAGTTGTCAGAATGAAACAAAAACCTAAAACTCCTTTTAGAACTCATGGCCTCTTTTCTCTCCCTCCCACCACCATGAACTCACAGGGATTCCTAGATGCCATTTTGAGGAAGAGGGTTGTAGAAGAGTCTTTCCCACTAATAAGCAAGACCTTCTTAGGAGGGAGCAGGAGGTAGGCCCCATAGTCCACTGAGACTATAGGAGGGAAAGTGATCATACAATGCTGAGTTGGGAGGGCCTTCAAGACCATATGATTTGTGACTCCATTGTCCACATCCCAGTCCATTACCAGACAGCAGCTAATGCAGTGTTCTCGTAGCCAAAGTGAGCTGTTCTAGAATTCCACTGATTGGTTTTGCTCTTGACATCTGGAGCCACGTTGAATTGAAAAACAAACAAAAACGAATGGCGTAGAGGGCATGTAAGCCTGATTTGATTCTTTCTTTTCTTTATAAATGGATACAAGAAGTTCATCGAGCAGCCAGTGAATGTACTGATTTGCTTCTGAAAAATGTACAGATGGGGGAGATGGGAGTTTGGAGGGGAAGCACAGATGGAGAAGTCTTTTCATTTTGATTTGTCATTGAGCAGAGACCTGGAATTGCTGAGGGGGTCAAGACTCGCAGATGTGAACACAGGGAGGAAGAGTAATACAGACACATGGCAGGCCCAGCCGGCAGTCAGTGTGTTTCCACAGGGTTCAGATACACGAAGGAGTCAGAACCGGGGGAGGCCAGGAACTTCAGCACAAGTCCTTCGTGTCCTACCGTGGGGACAAAGATGAGTGCTCAGGGATGGCTGAACACCCACAGATGTTTCCAGATGACTGCGGCAAGCTACTCCTGCCCCCCTCTCCTTAAAGTGTGAGTCCTGTCTCTCTCCCTGAGCTGTGTCTTCTTTTGAAATCAGTTTTCTTTCAGGTGCTAGGTAAATGAAAATATCCTAACTTTACTTTTGTGGATTCTCATTACTGAAAATTTTGTGCAGTTCTGAGCACAAACACACATCTATGGAGTCCTGGTTTTGAAAGTACTTGCTGGCCTCTGTCCTATCTTTTTCATGCCAAACAGCTTTTCCGGGCCCCTACATGATGTTAGAGTCCTCAGGATAAACCAAGAATGAAATTGTTCCTTTGATCTCTAGATTGTCATGTTAAGTATTTGGAATTTGCAAGCTTTTCAGCTGGTTCAGGAGACGCAGTTATCACTTGAATTTACTGCCAACTGTATATTTGAAAGGTATACCTGGGATCGGTTTTGGTTATTTTTAGAGGTGTGGTGGGTAGCCCAGCTCTCCCGGCTACTGCTGGTGGGCTTGAGATAACCCAGCTGGCCCTGCTGTGGCCGGCGAGCCCCTTGTCTGTGCTGGGGGGAAGCCCAGAGCCATTGAATGAGTCCTGGCCTCTGCTGTTGTGCTTGCTGAGACCTGCTGTTGGAAGTGCTGGGTCTTCTCTGGTCCGAACAAGGAGGACCCAGTTTCCTTAGGGACTCATGAGCTGCCAGAACCTGCTTAGCCCACCTTTGCCGCCTCTGCTGTGCTGTGGCCTGCAGAGCGGGGAGAGCCTGCAACCCTTTTTGGCTGGGGATCCTGCCTGCTTCCCTGCTCTGTTGCAGATGACAAGAAGACAGTTCCACCCATTCCTTTTGGGTCTGATTGGCCTGGATAGGTTCACCTACTTAATGAAAAAAGAACCTACTACCAAAACCATCCCTCAAATTAGAAAGCAGTCCTTAACCAGATGAGTACACCAAGGCAGGCATTGAGGACGCTGTATGTGAAAATCTGCTGGGCTGCTTGCTGCTTATCAGGCTGTTCCCATGATCACTGCCTGGGTGACCAGCGACCTGCCCAGATATGCACAGGCAGTAGTGTTCAGTCTTTGGATCTTTGAGGAGGGGCTAGACCATGTTTGTCAGATATGGAGAACAGAGGCTGACTATTCCCTATTCCTTACTGGATATCCTTCCTATGAACTAATTTTGTGAGCTGGTGGCTGAAGAACTTAACTGGATGGTTCACACTTAGGTTGACATGGGAGCCAGTTAAGGTTGAATGGCCACTGTCAGTTCAGGGCATGTTGCTTCACACCCTCCCACAAATCCATTTCTTGATGCTCCTGTCAGAGAGAGACCACCGGGTGGGATGAACCCATGGGGATGAACTAAAGTGGTATTTTTACATTGTCACCCAATACAAGAGAAACATAGCGGGACAGGAGGTGATGTAGGGAGAGCAAGTCTAATGTGGTATGTGTCCTCTAGACAACATGAAAGGCAGTAAATACATCATTCTGATATCTGTTAAGACTATGATGAAAAGAAGTCGGAAGTCAGTGTTAAAGTGAGCCCGAGAGACACCCGGAGAAGGTAGTCACCATGTCCACGAGCTGGCTGCCTGCTCACCGGGAGCGCAGGCCCCACCCCGTGGGCGCTTCCGCTGGGGCTTCTTCCCTTTAGCGCCTGGGGGTGCAGCTTTCCCTTACTCTTCATTTTGTTCTTTTCATACCCTTTATTCTTAACACTGTATCTAACTCCAAGGAATTTTATTTTTGAATCACAACTCCAAAACCTGTTGTTTGAAGGGTAGTTTCAATTTATTAACGAACCAGAGAAAACACAACAAAATGACTGTGAAAGACCAAGAAAGCCAGATAGGGGTAGGGATTCATTCTGTCCAACTCTCTGGTGCATGCCAGAATAAACCCTTCCCGTGCCTCACAGATAGTGTAGATGGGGGAGGCAGGTCCTGCAGGGGGAGCACAGTTCTCTGCTTCCGTGTTATTGGGGAACTTTCCCTCCACCCACTCCAGGAAAGTTTACCTCTGCAGGATCATAAACCTGCACATCGAGGACCTAAAAAACACAGCTTTTCAAAAACATTTTTCCAGTTTGCAGCTATACTTTTTCACACCTTTGGATTCATTTTTATTTTGTATGAAACAGAACACCTAGAGACAGATTGCAAACCCAGCCCATTAGATACTATTGTTCTTTCCTGCTGCTTAATAGTCTAGATCCAGGTTGATCCCTCTCACACTCTGAAGAGAAAATAGCAAGACCTTACATTAGAGTTTTCAAAAGCATGAACATACATCATCAAAGCTGATCCTCGTAGCAGCCCTGGGAGGCAGGCAGGCAGCCATGATGGTTCCTGGATGCAGAAGATGGAGTTGTAACTACTGGAGCTGGGAACCAAATCCATGTCCTCCAACTCCTGGTCCAGAACACTTTCCACTCCACAAGATGGACTGAGCCCACCTTGATGAGCAGGGCAGCCTTGCTGCTTAGAACAGATGAAATGTCCTTTGGGCTTGCCAACAAGGTATTTTTAAGTACAGGCCTCATCAGCAAGCTCAGGGGATAAACACATCTGAGCTTATTCAGCATCAACATCAGGTAGGTGACTAGGACAGAACATGGGTGTCTTTGACAAGGGTTTCTTTTTGTTTTCTTGATTCTCAACTGGACTGTTTCGGGTGCTGTAACTTGAACGCAGCAAAGTCCAGAAGGAGGGAAGGCATTCAAAGGACTTTCTCATCCAGCAATTTATTGATTCCTTCACAAATCCTCTTGAGGTTGGGCCTACAGTCTCCATCCAGACTATAAAGGGCAGAGAGGAACTCCACATCAGCAAAGTGGTTAAAGACATGGTTGATGCGCCCATGGGTCCTGGGCGTCAGGTGTCGCTGCACCAGTTCATGCACCAGGTCCTTGCATTCGTGTAGGAGCTTGGAGAGCACGTTCCTATCAAAGGTGTATTCCACCTCATAGAAACTGACGATGGTCATGGCAGTCTGGTTCAGCTTCTTCCTGAACTTTTCCACAATAACAACCTCCTCCTGGCTGAACTGGTTGTTCCGGTACAGGATCCCAATTTTGATCGCCACCTTGATTAAGTCTTTCATGATCTTGTGGGCTTCCTTCTTGTTGTGGGTGTGCTCTTTGGTGACTTTGTAGAGCTCATCAAAGATCTCACTGCTGGTGTCATCAATCAACATGTTGGCCACGGTTTTGCTGGCTATTTTGCTCAGAATCTTCTTCTGGGCTTGAAGGGCAAGGCTCTTTGAACTAAAAACATCAGGACCTATAGTAAGGAAAGAAAGAAAAGTTAAGAGAAATATGAGAACCATTTATTATGTTTCTGAAAGTGAAACACACTCATTTGAACTTACGTTCTTAGAGCAAAACCCATTCCTTTATAGCCCACAACTCCCTAACTAAACCCCATCCCAGCCCAGGGTTGCTCCACTGTCCTCTCCACATGACATGCTTGTTTGCCCTCTTGAACTTTCCTTATTGCACTCTTTCCTCTCTGGAAGTGGTCTCCTCTGTCCAGGCCAAATATCACCTTTTTGGACCTTCCTCATGCATAAAGCCTTCCTGATTTTATTAGCTCACAGAACTCTCCACAATGGCTGTTGCATTGGAAACCAGTTTTGCAAATTATCCAGGAATAAACTGTTGCTTAATGACAAGGATGTAGCACCAATCCCAACTCCATTCCCAGGGCAGACATGGGTGGTTGATCCTGGTAGTCTCTTTGAGTCTCAGAATCCATATTTCATGAGTCTAAGATGTATTTTTTTCACGCTTGATATCTTGGAAATTGGAATGTCTTATAGTCACTGTTGCCAGGTGACCGTTGTGCTGTGGTTGTTATTACCTGTGTGTGCATCAGTTTGCACAACAGGAGCCAGAGATTTTGGCAAGTCAAGAGCGCTGCCCCACCAGTGCTCTAAATTGGCATAGAGAACAGCACTTTGGACACACAGACACCCACAACTCCAAGTTGTAAAGAAGTTTAGAAAAACCAAAGGCAATTTATTTCCCTACTATTTTTCAGTTTATGAATGCATGAGAGCAATATATGTTAAAAAATAACACTATGTCTAAGTCCAAAAGGGATCTTTCAATAAATAAAAAAATTCTAAGTAATAAGAAAGCAATCATTCACAACCGAATTGGCAGCACTTTCTTTCTTAAGAGCACATAAAACAGCATCTTACAATTGGTGGTGTCTTAGAGTTGATGAAATATTCCATGAAGTCACCACTTAGCTGATTGCTAATATTTGAAATGAAACTCACTGGCCATCCATACTCTATAGGATGTATACACATTATTTTTAACCTTCCCAAGGAGATTCAAGTTGCCTGAGGGCAGAGACAATGTTTCCCACAGCACCTAGCTTGGTTCTAGACATAGGTAGAATAGTGTCTGCAAAGTAAAATATCAAAAAAATATTGCAGAAGGAGAAAGTAGTAAAATACAGAGCACTTACACTAAAAAAAGAATTTCCTTTGAAAACTGAGGGCCCTCTAGAATCCCTAGAGCTTTTGTCCAGTGCTCTGGCCACACAGAAGTCATGTGATAGGCAGATGGCCAAACATGCCAGCTTCTGCAATCCTTGTTGGTCCCTTCCCATCTTGTATCCCACCCCCTCTGTCCATCCTGGACTCATTCCCTCAGTGGACAGCATGGTTAATCTTGCAGACAGACTCAAGGAACACTCTAACATAATTTAGATATGGGCCCAGGTGCTTCCTCCACCCGCGTGCCCCCTCATGACTGCCCCAGTCTTGTTCCCTCAGCCCTGGGTCCTTGCAGGACAGCTACTTCTGCCCTCAGACTTCTTCCAGCTGCAGGCCCCTAGATGGGGGTCACTGTGACGGCATTGCCATGGCCTCCCCAACCCCAGGAACCTCTCTCCCTAAAGTTTGAGCCCATAAAATCTCCAAGCAACTTCAGAGCCAAGTGATCCCAACATGGGCAGGTATGTCTTGACTCTACCATGAGAAAGCCTGTCTACCTCATTAATGTCCTCCAGAGTTTGCGACAAAAAATATTCTTGCTCCGTTTGACCACCTACTGTAGTCACTTGACTTTTGTGTGAACAACCTTTGTTCCAAAAACATCAAAGTTTGTCTTCCAAACACAAGTATTTACAAGCATGGAGGATGTTCAGAAGATGGTGCTGTATGCTTTGAGGTCAATTCCAAAGGAATTAAAGACTTCTGAGTAGTGGCCTGATCACTGAAATTAGTGTATGCCTCCTCAGGTGATTTTTTCTGGCAGGAACAAGGGAATCTAGATGGGTCCTTTTTGGAATATAAAAACGAGTCATTTCTCTGTAGACACAGCTCCTAAAAACTATCTGAAACTAAGGTATTTTAAAAAGCTTTCTAGAAATGCAGCACACATGCGTTTATACAGAAGCAACAGATCAAATAAATAAGTGTCCACTAGAACATAAGCTCTGTGAGAGCAGGGACTTGTGTTTAAGCCCTCCTGCACATTCAGGGCCTAGCGCACTGTCGGCACCTGGCCAGTATTGGTGGATGGAAGGGAGTGCTGGCCTGTGCCAGGCACTAACAGCTGAAGGAAGCTGGCATTTTTCGTGGGGTTTCCCTGCTGGCCTCGTTCTAAACACTGCTCTTTCCCGAACATTTTTCTCTGGAGCAGTGGCCATCATAACTTTTGTTCATATACTCCCAGAAGCATTTTGAAAAACTATGTACTTCCTTGCATATTCTTTTGACAGCAAGTATTTTTCACCTTAAGATTAGTTATAATTTGTAAGTAGAATTTCTAGGTATTATACATATTGATATTTTTAAATTAACCCATTAAATCATTCTTTTAAATGTGTCCAATGTAACAAATACTACAGCGATGTAACACCCATTATTGTCCATTTAAAAAAGGAGCAAGCTCTTCTTTAAAAATTAGAGACGTCACATTTTCTTTTTTCTCTTTAAAATTGTATCTCTATTCTGTGACATTTTAACTTAAGTGTTAATGCTTAAAAATGTTTTATTTACTCAATTCATCATAATTTCCTGCAGTCAAAGGATGCATATAAATTGAGATTTAAATTAAAAGAAGATTCCAGTGACCATAAATCTCTAAGCCTTAAGGAATTTCTTCCTGAGTTATCATTTTAATTACTTTGAGTACAATATAAAGTATTAAAAATTTGATACTTAGTAAACATAAAAATTAAAGTTTTATTGGCAATACACCTCTAAATGAAAGGTCATATCACCTTGATTAAAAGAGGCATTGCCAGAGCTTCACATCATCCTTTTGTCTGACCAGGGAGGTTTTGTACCCCTGGGTAATAGGTGGTCCCAGTAAGCCTCTTTAGTGAGAACTCCATGACAGAAACGGTGGAAAGAAGGAAGGTTGACCATTCTTTGACCTCAGGTAAGTTTAGAGAAGAGTATATGTATTGAAGTGAGAGGAATTGGATCTATGAATTGATTGCCTCAAAACTTTCCTTGTCTGCACAACACATGGAAAGTCCCTGGACTCTTGGCGTTGTACACCCGTCTGAATCCTCTCTGGTAAGAGTGGCAGCATTCCATGAGATGTCAAGAGGTGTTTTTTTTGTGGGAGAATAAAGATTTTCTTGATCAAATACGCTTAGAAAATGCTGGGTTAAGCAATGTTAAATAGATTATTTTCCTGGGAGATTTAAAAAATATTCCTTTAATACATTAAGATGTTTTATCAACTCTCAATGAGGGGTAGGGATGGTAGGCAGAATAATGGCCACCCAAAGATGTCCACAGACTAGTCCCTGGAACCTGTGAGTATGTTACCTTACCTGGCAAAAAAGACTTTGTGGATGTCATTAAATGGAGGAGTTTGGATGGAGAAATTATCCTGGTTTATTCAGGGAGCCCAGTGTAATCACAAGGGTCTTTTTAAGTGAAAGAGGGAAACAAGCGAGAATGAGAGTTAGAGAAGGGGGTACAATGGGGGAAGCAGATGGTCAAATGATGTGAGCTTTGCAGACGGAGGAGGGAGCCACCAGCCAAGCAATGGGAGCCACTTCTAGAAGCTGGAAAAGGCAAGGGAATGGACTCTTCCCGAGGGCCTCCAGAATAAAAATGCAGCCCCACTGAAATGCTGATTTTAGTCCTATAAACCCATTCAGGATTTCTGAGCTTCAGAGCTGTAAGATGATAAATTTGTGCTGTTTTAACCCTTTAATTTGCTACAGTAGCAACAGGAAATAATTCAGGTGGGTAGAATTGTGATGTAGCATTTCCCAAATTTATTTGTTCAGTGAACTCTTTGTCTTCAGAGTAGAGTGACCAACTACCTAGTGCGTCAGGATTGAGGGCGTTCCCATATAGCAGGTGTTCATTGCTAAAACTGGAAAAGTTCCAGGCAAATTGGGACAAGTTGGTCACCCTCTTCCTGAGCCATTAGCAATGCATATATCATTGACCTAAGAAATGAAGAACACAGATAAATAACAAAGAAAAAATTTCAGAGGCTAGAAGAATATAATACATACCCAATATTTAAGGCACTATCATCTCAGAAGGTAGGCTGTACACCCATGTTTGCCATGTTTACCAACTCTGTCGACTTGCTTTTTAATTCTAGAGTCATCCTTAATCCCTTTTTATCCATTTTAGGTCAAAGTCCCTTTGTTCCTTGGTTTCTTTGCAGTTATTGAGCATTTACTATTTGGCTCTGTATGAAGTGCTATAGGGGAAATCTTCCAAAAAGTATTCAGTTGGGTCCCACTCTGACTATGGCCCTGCAGGGATGTGAGATACAGACAAATGAAACAATGTACAGAAACGTGGAGTAGCCCAAATTGACATGAGCGAGAACAGCTGTAGGGAGCCCAAGGTGGACTTGCATGTGGATAGATGGGGATGGCTATGATGTTAGGAAGTGGTTTCTAAAGTCATAGATAGAGGCCAATACTTTTCCCCAAATCACCAAGGCCTTGGGTGGTTTTCCTGATGTTTTCAGCCATCTCCATTGTATAAGAATGTGTTACTGTGGATAAAATGAGAGTTCCTGTGGCCAGGATTCTCACATGGCCCTGGTTGATTAGCTCACTGCACATCTTTGGGAAATACATGGCTTTTGACTCTATATAAAGAGCTCTGCCCAGTGCTCTGTGCGTGACACGGTGGCAAGGCTGCAAGGCTGCAGGAGAGCAGAGGCTGGAGTGGTGGCAGCACCGAGGACAGAGACTCAGAGGATGGCTGTGCAGGATGACTGTGCAGAGAGGCCCAGAGGACGGCTGTGTGGGACGACTGTGCAGAGAGGCCCAGAGGACGGCTGTGTGGGATGACTGTGCAGAGAGGCCCAGAGGACGGCTGTGTGGGACAACTGTGCAGACAGAGGAGACCAGAGGCAAGACCGGCTTGCTGCATACAGACTCGCTCTGAGTGAACGGGATTTTGGTGACTGACCTGCCATCTGGAAATAAAGTTGGGTATAACCCTTTCACCCCAAGAACAGTTTGCTGTCAATTTCTTTGGTCACATTGAATCCATAGCAAACTTGCCCAGGGCTGAAACCCATTGGCAAGACAGTTATCACCTACAAGGGGATTTGGGGTATAAGTTTCTATGGTGAGAGCTCAGAAGGATCACAGATACAGCATATCTAAAGCCTTGAAGATGAAGAGCCTAGAGCAGAGGAACCTAAGTGTTATTGGTCATCAGAATCATCAGAAAAATTTTAGGGAAAAGCAACAAAGAACAGCAAAGTAGATTCACACACTCTCCCGAGACTGCCAGCATCAAAGTTGTCAAGAGTTGGGCTTGTAAGCCAAGCTCCCTCTGTGATTCTGACATGCTGCATGTAGGACCCAGTGATCATGACCAGCCCCCATGTGTATCTGGTAGAATGCTCGTCCTGCAGATGTTCTAGGAAAGAAGACTCTGTGGTCAGTTAAATGGGTTTGTAGAAGACTATATATTATGGCTGGCCCTTGATGATTTGTCATACCAGGTAGCTTATTAAAGACATTGAGAAGTCCTGCAGTAAAGATACCTGTGTAGTTTTGTTTAGTCTACCACTCCTCAAAGGTCCTTCCTGGACCTTACATAATCTGTACATACACACATGCATATATATCTGTGTGTAAACACTACATTCTGTGGTATACATTATGGGGAATGCTGGGACAGGACAAAGAGAAACAAAGACACTCTGGTCAACTTGTACAACTCCCTAGATTAGTGGGGGAGGGTGGGGAGACACCACTGTTCTAACACGCATGCACGATTAAAGGGAGAGTGTGTGCACGGAGGGAGAGCCAGTGAGGCTGTCCTTTTCAAGACTTTTTTGCACATGGAAATCTTGGGCTTGCTTCCTCCCATCCAGCCTCCTGTAGAGGGCCGCGATGGTGACCCGTCAGGGAGGAACACTGCAGGCCAAGAGCAAGAGAGGAGCTTTGGGAGCCAAGGTCAGGAGCGCACTTGGGATATTTGGGGAAACGGGCCCAACTAGTGGGCACATGTTGTTTTGGGGAAACACCAAGAGATGTAAGTTAGAGCTTCACAAACACTGTTCTCTTATTCCTGTGCACAAGTCTTAGGGAGGCTCTTTTGACCAGGGGTAATTCTCTTAACCATGTTTGCACAGAAGTTCCCATTCCCTATCCATGAAAGGTAATGGGTCATTCACAGTAACTCAGAATCTCTGAGAGTGCAGATAAGGACATGATTACACTGCTACTGTATAGCACACTTGGCCAGCACAATGAGACAAGAATGAGGAGGCTGCAGAATTTATCCTTGGAGAATGGCTTCCTTAAACAAAGATTGATAGGGGGGCTAAATTGAAAGGAATATGAAATCAGTGCTCTAAGAATAAGCACTCTTAGGACATTTACAGGGAAAGGAAAAGTACCGAAATTATGTGGGGAGAATGGCGTGACAGTGGTAGTGAATTGGTTTGGAAAGAGAAAGCAAGACGCGATTTAAGTGGGCCCGTCACTGCATGGAACAGTGCAGGGGCCAGCCCGAGTTGATGCGTCTCTAAGTGATGTTCAGCCATAATACAAGTGATGTTTCCATATTTCTAGAAAACTTTAAGCTCTCCCAGATGGTGAAATGCCAACCTAGTGGTGAAAAACAGCAGGAAGAGCTTACCAATCTGGGTGAGTGGGCAGAAAAGAGGCAGATGAGCTCCAGCATGGTAAGAACAAGGTAATAAGTTTTGGGAAAAATAAATGATGCTTATGAGAAATGATGGGCTCTGAGTCATCAGCTACAGCCCAAGAGGAGGTCTGAGCATCAGCCCAGGATGTGCTGCAAAAGAAGGGCTAGTGACAGACTCAGCTGTTCTCTCCTGACTCGCAGGACTCTGCAACTCTCCACTTCTGGTTAGGAGTGTGCGGGAAAACTTGTATGCGAGTATGGACAGCTGCATCAGTATCACAAAACTGGAAATTATCTGTAATAGCGCCAGTGCACACACAATATCACTTCACTTCTGTAATCAGCTTAAGATGATGGCAAGGAAGTTCCGGGAAGATGGCGACGTGAGCAGGGCGGCAGAAATCTCCTCCCCAAACCATATATATTTATGAAAATACAACAAATACAACTATTCCTAAAAGAGAGACCAGAAGATACAGGACAGCACCCAGCCTGTATCTACACCTGAGATGACTCGGCACTCCGCGAGGCGGGTAAGATATGGAGCCGCGACCCGGCGGGACCTGAACATTCCCCCACGCCAGCGCACCAGTGGGAGGAGAGGATTCAGAGCCGGGAGGGAGTGGAAGTACAGGCCTGCGAAATAACCAGCCCTGGGGATTTGCAGCAGGAGCACTGACACACATTGCGCAGTGTATCGGAGATTGGAGAGACAGAGGGTGCAGGATCTGAGCCGGGGAACGCACCGGGTCCTCGCAGCTGGCTCCCCGGGACAAAAGAAAAGTGCGTGCTTTTTTTAGCGGTCCTTTAGGGGCCCAACGGAGGAGCAGGATCATCCCAGCACACTCAGCCCAGCAGGCTGGGAGTCCTGGGGAATTTTGGACCCCTTGGCTGGCAACTGGGAAAAAGAAGCCACACTGAGACTTCCACACAGATCAGCAGCCTCCCATTCGTTCCCGCCCGGCCAGAGCTACAAAGGGCCCTGCAGAGTGGCGTGGCCCCGGCTGCAGAATAGTGGAGCAATAGTGCCACCTACAGCATTTTCACAGAATCTACTCCTGGCAGGTGTCTTTTGTTTTTGTTTTTGTTTTTGTTTTTCTCTCTTTTCTTTTCTTTCTCTTCTTTCCTTTTTTTCAAAAGTCTTAAAGAGCCCAGCTGACATATGTGGCACCTAACAGCGACCACTTTTATCACCATGAAAAGACAGAGGAATATGGTACAAACAAAATTTATCCAGACCAAGACACCAGAGAGGGAGTCTGAAGGGATGGAAATGCATAATCTTCCTGAAAAAGATTAAGAATAAAAGTCATAACCATACTGATGGATTTACAGAGAAATATGCAAGAGCTGAGGGAGGAAGTGAGGGAAGTGAGGCAAGATAATGCAGAAATGAGACAAGCAATCGACGGGCTTAGCAGCAGACTGGACGAGATGCAAGAGACTGTTAATGCAATAGAAATCAGAGAACAGGAATACAGAGAAGCTGAGGCAGACAGAGATAAAAGGATCTCTAGGAATGAAAGAATATTAAGAGAACTGTGTGACCAATCCAAACGGAACAATATTCGCATTATACGAGTACCAGAGGAAGAAGAGAGAGAAAAAGGGATAGAAAGTGTCTTTGAAGAAATAATTGCTGAAAACTTCCCCACACTGGGGAAGGAAGTAGTCTCGCAGTCCACAGAAGCCCACAGATCTCCCAACACAAGGGACCCAAGGAAGACAACACCAAGACACAATAATTAAAATGGCAAAGACCAAAGATAAGGACAGAGTATTAAAGGCAGCTAGAGAGAGAAAAAAGATCACCTACAAAGGAAAACCCATCAAACGATCATCAGACTTCTCAACAAGAAACCTTACAGGCCAGAAGAGAATGGCATGATATATTTAATGTAATGAAACAGAAGGGCCTCAAAGCAAGAATATTGTATCCAGCACGATTATCATTTAAATATGACTGAGGGATTAAACAATTTCCAGACAAGCGAAAGCTGAGAGAATTTGCCTCCCATAAACCACCTCTACAGGATATCTTAAAATGGACTGCTCTAGAGGGAAGCACTCCTAAGGCTAAAAAGATGTCACCAGAGAAAATAAAATCATAGCAAAGAAACCAAACCATACAAATACTAACTAAAGGCAAAAAATAAAACACCTAGTATATAAAGAATGGAGGAGGAAGAATAAGAAGGGAGAGAAACAAAGAAACATCAGATGGTGTTTTACAATAACTTAACAAGAAAGTTAAGTTAGATTGTCAGATTGTAAAGAAGCAACCCTTGAACCTTTGGTAACCACGTATCTAAAGACGGCAACGGCAATAAGTACATATCTATCAATAATCACCCTAAATGTAAATGGACAATGCACCAATCAAAAGACACAGAGTAACAGAATGGATAAAAAAGCAAGACCCATCTATATGCTGCTTACAAGAGACTCACCTCAAACCCAAAGATATACACAGACTAAAAGTAAAGGGATGGAAAAAGATATTTCATGCAAACAACAAGGAGAAAAAAGCGAGTGTTGCAGTACTTGTATCAGACAAAATAGACTTCAAAACAAAGAAAGTAGCAAGAGATAAAGAAGGACATTACATAATGATAAAGCGCTCAGTCCAACAAGAGGATATACCATTATAAATATATATGCACCCAACACAGGAGCGCTGGCATATGTAAAAGAAATACTAACAGAATTAAAGGAGGAAATAGAATGCAATGCGTTCATTTTAGGAGACTTCAACACACCACTCACTCCAAAGGATAGATCAACTGGACAGAAAATAAGTAAAGACACAGTGGCACTGAACAACACACTAGAACAGATGGACCTAACAGACATCTACAGAACTCTACACCCAAAAGCAACAGGATACACATTCTTCTCAAGTGCACATGGAACATTTTCCAAAATAGACCACATACTAGGCCACAAAAAGAACCTCAGTAAATTCAAAAAGATTGAAATTCTACCAACCAACTTCTCAGATTACAAAGGTATAAAACTAGAGATAAATTTTAGACAGAAAACAAAAAGGGTCACAAATACATGGAGACTTAACATTCTCCTAATTAATCAATGGGTTAATGAACAAATCAAAACAGAAATCAAAGAATATATGGAGACTAATGACAACAACAACACAAAGCCACAACTTCTGTGGGATGCAGCGAAGGCAGTTCTAAGAGGAAAGTATATTGCAATCCAGGCCTATTTAAAGAAGGAACAACATTCCCAAACGAATAGCCCAAAGACACAATTACTGATATTGGAAAAAGAAGAACAGATGAGGCCCAAAGTCACCAGAAGGAGAGACATAATAAAGATCAGAGAAGAAATAAATACAATTGAAAAGAATAAAACAATAGAAAAAAATCAATGAAACCAAGAGCTGGTTCTCTGAAAAAATAAACAAAATAGATAAACCCCTAGCCAGACTCATCAAGAGAAAAAGAGAATCTACACACATAAACACAATCAGAAACGAGAAAGGAAAAATCACGACGGACCCCACAGAAATACAAAGAATCATAAGAGAATATTATGAGAATCTATATGCTAACAAGCTGGAAAACACAGAAGAAATGGACAACTTCTTAGAAAAATACAACCTTCCAGACTGACCAAACCAGAAACAGAAAAACTAAACAGACCAATCACCAGCAATGAAATTGAATCGGTTATCAAAAAACTACCCAAGAACAAAACCCCCAGACCTGATGGATTCACCTCTGAATTCTACCAGACATATAGAGAAGAAATAGCACCCATTCTCCTTAAAGTTTTCCAAAAAATAGAAGAGGAGGGAATACTTGCATACCCATTCTATGAAGCCAGCATCACTCTAATACCAAAACCTGGCAAAGACTTCACCAAAAAAGATTACAGACCAGTATCCCTGATGAATGTAGATGCAAGAATACTCAACAAAATATTAGCAAACTGAATTCAAAAATACATCAAGAGGATCATACATCACGATCAAGTGGGTTTCATCCCAGGGATGCAAGGATGGTACAACATTCGAAAATCCATCAACATCATCCACCACATCAGCAAAAAGAAGAACAAAAACCACATGATCATCTCCATAGATGCTGAAAAACCATTTGACAAAATTCAGCATCCATTCATGATGAAAACTCTCAACAAAATGGGTATAGACGGCAAGTACCTCAACATCATAAAGGCCATATATGACAAACCCACAGCTAACATCATACTTAACGGCGAGAAGCTGAAAGCTTTTCATCTAAGATCAGGAACAAGACAGGGATGCCCACTCTCTCCACTGTTATTCAGCATAGTACTGGAGGTCCTAGGCACAGCAATCAGACAAAACAAAGACATACAAGGCATCCAGATTGGTAAAGAAGAAGTCAAATTGTCACTATTTGCAGATGACATGATATTGTACATAAAAAACCCTAAAGACTCTACTCCAAAACTACTAGAACTAATATCTGAATTCAGCAAAGTGGCAGGATACAAAATTAACACACAGAAATCTGTTGCTTTCCTATACACTAATGATGAACTAACAGAAAGAGAGATCAGAAAAACAATTCCATTCACAATTGCATCAAAAAGAATAAAATACCTAGGAATAAACTTAATGAAGGAAGTGAAAGACCTGTACTCTGAAAACTACAAGACACTCCTAAGAGAAATTAAAGAGGGCACTAACAAATGGAAATCCATCCCATGCTCTTGGCTAGGAAGAATAAATATTGTCAAAATGGCTATACTACCTAAAGCAATCTACAGATTCAACGCAATCCCTATCAAACTACCAACAGCTTTCTTCAATGAACTGGAACAAATAATTCTAAAATTCATATGGCACCACAAAAGACCCCGAATAGCCAAAGCAATCCTGAGAAGGAGGAATAAAACAGGAGGAATTATGCTCCCTGACTTCAAGCTCTACTACAAAGCCACAGTAATCAAGACAAGTTGGTATTGGCACAAAAACAGACCCACAGACCAGTGGAACAGAATAGAAAATCCAAACATTAACCCAAACATATACAGTCAATTAATATTTGATAAAAGTGCCTTGGATATACAATGGGGGAGATGACAGCCTCTTCAGCAGCTGGTGTTGGAAAAACTGGACAGCTACATGTAAGAGAATGAAACTGGACTACTGTCTTACCCCATACACAAAAGTCAACTCAAAATGGATCAAAGACCTGAATGTAAGTTATGAAACCATAAAACTCTTAGAAAAAAACATAGGCAAAAATCCCTTGAACATAAACATGAACGACTTCTTCATGAACATATCTCCCCGGGCAAGGGAAACAAATGCAAAAATGAACAAGTGGCACTATATCAAGCTGAAAAGCTTCTGTACAGCAAAGGACACCATCAGTAGATCAAAAAGAGATCCTACAGTATGGGAAAATATATTCATAAATGATGTATAAGGGGTTGACATCTAAAATATATAAAGAACTCATGCACCTTAACAAACAAAAAGCAAATAATCCAATTAAGAAATGGGCAGAGGAAATGAACAGACACTTCTCCACAGAAGAAATTCAGATGGCCAACAGGCACATGAAAAGATGCTCCACATCACTAATCATCAGAGAAATGCAGATTAAAACCACAATGAGATATCACCTCACACCAGTGAGGATGGCCAACATCCAAAACACAAACAACAACAAATGTTGGCGAGGATGTGGAGAAAAGGGAACCCTCCTACACTGCTGGTGGGAATGCAAACTAGTTCAACCATTGTGGAAAGCAGTATGGAGGTTCCTCAAAAAACTCAAAATAGAAATACCATTTGACCCAGGAATCCCACTCCTAGGAATTAACCCTAAGAATGCAGCAGCCCAATTTGGAAAAGACAGATGCACCCCTATGTTTATCGCAGCACTATTTACAATAGCCAAGAAATGGAAGCAACCTAAGTGTCCATCAGTAGATGAATGGATAAAGAAGAAGTGGTACATATACACAATGGAATATTATTCAGGCATGAGAAGAAATCAAATCCTACCATTTGCAACAACATGGATGGAGCTAGAGGGTATTATGAAATAAGCCAAGCCGAAAAAGACAAGTATCAAATGATTTCACTCATATGTGGAGTATAAGAACAAAGAAAAAAACCGAAGGAACCAAACAGCAGCAGACTCACGGAACCCAAGAACGGACTAATAGTTACCAAAGGGAAAGGGACTGGGGAAGATGGGTGGGAAGGGAGGGATAAGAGGGAAAAAGGGGCATTGCGATTAACAGAAGTAATGTTGGGGTGGGAATGGGGAGGGCTGTACAACTCAGAGAAGAGAAGTAGTGATTCTATAGCATCTTACTACACTGATGGACAGTGACTGTAATGGGGTTGGTGGGGGGGGACCTGATGAAGGGGTAGTTTAATAATCATAATATTGCACATGTAATTCTAGATTAGTGATACCAAAATAAATTATATATAAAAAAAAAGATGATGGCAAGGAAGAGTCAGCTAAAAGTGTTAAGCAGAAGTTAAAAGTGGAGATGGGACCCAGCGAAAACCAATCTGTGCTGCTTAATAGGCTCCATCTGTCAAAGCAAGAGACCCAGAGCACAAGGGAGGGAGGAGGAGAGTCCTCCGGGCATGGGGAGGGGCAGAGGGTGAGATTTGTGGCAGTCCGGGTTTCTGGCACTCAATCACTGAACACTTAACTGTTGGAAAGAAAGTTGAAGCAAGTCTCATTGAGATTGGAGCAGCCTCATAAACTACTTTGAATTTGAATGTAGAGAAAATGACAGTTCCTATGGCCAGGATTCTCCCCTGACCCTGGTCGGCTTGCTCACTGCACACATGTGGGCAATGAGTTATTATTAATTCTATATAAAGAGCTCCACCCAGTGCTCTGGTTGCACAGCTGCACGGCTGCAGGAGAGCAGAGGCTGGAGCGGGGGCAGCGCTGAGGACAGAGACTGAGATGGCTGTGGGGGCAGCTGAGGTCCAGAGACAGAGACCGGCTTGCTGCATGCAGACTCACTCTGAGGTGGGTGGGATTCTGGTGCTTGACCTCCCACCGTGGGAGTAAAGTTGGGTACAAACCTTTTCACCCCAAGAACGTTCCATTGTGATTTTTCAGTCCTACTGAATGAAAAGTGAACTTTCCTGGAGCTGAAACCCATTGGCAAGACACTGAACTTTCTCGATGAACACCCATCCTTCACACCTGCACATGCACCCAGAAAATGTGACTGGACTGGTCTTGTCCCTCACAATCTATCCTTCACTACTGACAAAGGCCAGGAGCCAGTGGGGAGAGTGTCACCCTCTCCCTTCTTCCTTGTCTGTTCTACTGGTGACCGTGAGCAAGGGGTTGATTGGAGAGGGTGAGGTAGTCTGCAGGATGGGATATCTAAGACAACGATAAAACACCTAGGGAAGACACTGCCTCTGCTTCAATTCTTGGTTGTCCCTGTGGAGCTGTGGGGACAAAGCTATTAAGGAACCTTAAGTAGTGTTTAGAAATGCAAACCTAACCCAGTTATGGATTCCAGAAAGACTGAGTTCTTGCATCTCCAGTGGAGTCAAACTGGAAACCATTTTCCTTCCCTTGTATAAAACTGGTTTGTATGATGCTGTAATATTAAAAAAAAACAGCACTGGAGGGGGTACAGTGAAATGAGATCATCAAGGGATGGTGGGCCTTTGAGTTAGGGACAAACAGAAACCTTGATCCCTCCCCACAGGGAGAAATGATCAAAGTTTAGAAGCTCATGAAAAATGCCTTTTGTTGGACTAACCCCTTTCATACTTGAATGAGATGGCATTTTTGAGACTTAAGAAAAGTATTTTGGGATACTTTAAAAGGCATCATGATAAAATTGAGATGACCTGGGAGGCTTAGGAAATGGATTTTTCTGACTACAGGTTAATCCAGCACATCCTTAAGGCCTTCTTGGGTCTGGCCTCTCCTTCACTCTAAGAGAGCCACCCACCTTGAGGATATATCCTCTGGGCAGCCCCCTGCTACTGACACCTGAGGTCCCCAAATTTCCATCACCCGCAATAAAAAGCAAGCCGCTTGTGGGCCCTGTGGGTTGGGTCACCAAGACTTGGGAGGACAGCAGCCTCTGCCAGTCTCCACTACAGGGCATGAAAAATGAAAATATTAGAACCTGTATTTGTTCCCTTGTTTTCTAAATGAGATAAATACTAATATTTAACATACAGGCTGAGTCCACGACCCACTGGTGTGTGGCATGCTAAGGAAAGAGGGGAGGGTCCCTCACCCGGGGTTTAAGGGTATTTAGTGGATCTCTCACTTGCTTCCTGTTCAGCTGTTTTGATTTATTTGAGCACATGTTAATGTGTGCTTGGTTAAACAGACTCACTGATGATATTAGTTAGTTCTAACTAAACTAACCCTCACAAAATGGACCACTTTCAAAAGATTCCGGCAAGAAATGAAACGGAGGACTGAAGGCAATACACTAATCATGCCAGCACGAGTGAGCTGCACGGGCATGACAGGCGATCATCCTCCGCATCGTAAGACTTGTCCTGCAGCCAAATTATAAGGTAAAGTAATGATCTACTCAGATCTGACAAGAAATGGGCCATAAAAATTTCAAAAACTCTAGTAAGATGATTTGAAATATGGATTTCAAACACTTTTACAAGCCTTGAGATATTCCCCAAGGCAGTGGGAACCGAGGCAATTAGCAAGACAGTTAAACGCATTGTGATTTTGATCTTACCTGGTCCTGTGGGTGACAGTAAGCAGCTGTCTGGATGACGGCTGGGGGAGAGGATGAGGCAAGAAGATGCTGAGGGTTTCTCCCAGCTTGAGGGGTGGGGGCTGGGAACATTAAGGCACCACCGACTGACAGGCATCTGGGAGCATGTGGGGAAGATGGATTCAGTCCTGACCTGCTGAGGTCCAGGTGCCCTGGGGGCATCTGGGTGGAGAAGGCCACCGGAGCCTGTCCAGTAGGCATCTCAAACTCAACCTGCCCTACCCTGAGCTTCCCATTTTCCCGTCAAACCCGGTCCCTTTCCACCAAGCAAAAGATGGTGAAAAGTCCCAACTTCCCTAAATAATTAGTCATTTAGGGATCCTGGTTTGGATAAACAGGTTCTTCCTTTAAAATGCAAACAGCTGTTTAAAGTGTCTCTACTTGCAGCTTGCTGGGAGTCAGTTCAGTAAGAGCCACAATGTATCCCCTCCTAGGGACTCTCTTTCCTCCCATTTTGGCCCACCACCAAACTGCCCCTCCTATTAAATAAAAGAGGGTAGGAAGTGAGAGGCAGGCTTGGGTATAGCAGGACTGGGGGAGAGGGGAGAGGAAGACAAGCTGAGTTGCCAGAGACAACCAAATGCAGAGGAGGGGGTGTCTCATTAGCTAGTCTGCACCCCCGTTACCATGGGACAGTCATTCTGCCTCCAGCTTGTGCCTGGGCGTCTCCAAAATCTTGCCTTTGGCCCAGGCCTGGGCGCAGGCACAGAGTCTTGGCTTTGCGCCTGGTGGCGGCTCAGCCCTAGAGATCCGTTCGTCCCGTGGTCAGGAACGTGGGTTCAGGTGTTTCGGGAGGACCAAGCATGATGAGATTTCCCAGTTCTACTGGACATTTTAGGGCGCTGTGCAAGGCCATACACAAGCAATAGTTAAAACAGGCCTCTTAATGGAAAGCCGACTCTGATCATTGCAATACCTTGCATTGAACGATTACACTTCAAAAGCAGCCTTTCAACATCTTCAAAATGAAGACCAGGTTTTTTTCATTCCAAAAAATTCCTGGGCCCGAAATGACTTGTTATTTTAGGTGAAGCGGAGAGAGATTGGCAGGGTCTCCTGCAGGTAAGACCTTCCAGTGCATTATCTCATCGTGTGGACCCTCCCAATCCACCCATCGATCAGTATTGAGGAACTAGTTGATCACCATGTTAATTATTGAGCACAAATTATGTACCCGAGATAGTACACACGACGTGGTCGATCCTCACATGAGCTGTGCAAAAGAGGGACTGTCAGCACCATCTTACAAATGAAGAAACTGAGACACAGCAGATTTAAGTAGTTCAAAGCCAAGGCTAGTAAGTAGCAGAGCTGCAGGTGGGCCCAAGTTCAAATCAGCTCCAGACAAAGCCTACGATCCTTGCCTCTGCATTCTGCTTTCAGAAAATTGTCCTGGGCTCACTAATGACTGTGATTTCTCATTTATGTGAGACATTAAATAGATGTCAGTTTAAATACCCACCCAGCAAAGAGATTTGTACTTCATCAATTTTTTTTTTAATACAAAAAAGCCAGTCTTATTAGGTGATAAAACAATACCACACATTCACCAAAACTTGAAGGTAGATGTACTTTTCATTTTTGGAGGAAATGCTATATATTACAACAGCTTTACATATTGGTTTTGCTTTTCATAGTGATTTTACAGCCTGCTCCGAGAACTGAATGAGAGAGAATTTTATTTACTGGCGCTAACTGAAGCAGATACTGGCGAAACCAGCAGGCGGGGTGGGGGTGAATCATCTCCAGCTCAACAGGTTAATTTTAGAGATCTGAGAGATATTTTTGTCTCACTGCAGTGGAAGAGCAACCATCACTAAAAACAACATCTACTTACATGATTTTTTTCAACAAAGCTTATTCATCTCCTCCCCCACTCTCGCACCTAACAAGCCACTGGCGTCTCTCTGAATGGCACATCACGTTCAGTCATAATAATAATAGAATCCACTTCTGTAGGGCTGGGTGCGCAGTAACTCATCACTGCCTTGCAATAACTCTATGAGAAGGCGCTGATATCGTCATCACCACCACCAGCAGCATTTTTACATCCAAGGAAACCATGGCAAAGAGAGCTTCAACAACTTGTCTGAAGCTCCCATTCAGGAAGTGGCAGAGCTAGATTCAGACCCAAGCAGGCTTGCCCCAGAGTCCTCTGCTTCAATCAGCCACACCCAACTGCCACTCAGGAGGTAACAAGTATCAGTTTATATGTTTTATGAATCACTGCCCACTTTAGGATGGAGATTAGACAGGCTTCCCCCACCCCCCCAGCAGGAGAATTGATTCTTTAAAAACCATGATGCATTTCAAGTATATAGACAACACAGAAAAATATAATAAACTCTACCTGTGTGGCCTCCCCCCTGATGGAACAAATATTAATATTTTGTCCTCAGAGACAGTGAGGTGAAGTTTTCAACTCCCTCTTTCTATGTCTCCATATCTAACTGCACTTCGGAAGTTAATGTGTTTTGTCTCATCTATGTTTTTATACTCCTGCCTTGGGAGTACTCATGCATAGACATTATATTGCTTAGAGTGTTTTTTAAACTTCAGGTAAAGGCGCCATACTACACAGTCTTCTGCAACTCTTCATTCAACATCGTGCTTTCAAGATTTACTTGAGTCATTCAGTTGCTTTTATGTATATACTATATACCCATGTTTCCTGTTGAAGGACAATTCTTTTCACTTTCTGCAAGCAAAAAAGTCCACAGATGTATCCCTTTGTGCACACACACAACAGTCTCCCAGGTTCTACACCTAGAACTCAACTGCCAAGTCCTCTACAGAGACTGTCAGTTGCTTTCCAGTGAAATTGTACTAATTTTCACTCCCAGCAGTAGTTGTGTGAGTTCCTGTAGTTCCACTTCCTCATCAACACTTCAAACAGTCCACTTCAAATAATTTACCTTTTAATTTTTTGCCAATCTGATAGGTAGAAAATGGTGTCTCGTTTTAATATACATTTCTCTGATTGCTAGTGAGAGTTAATATATTTTTGTGTATATTGAGCATTTAGGTCTTTTATCTGTGAATTGCTCATTTATATAATACCCCCCATGTCCCATTGTACTGTATGGCTTTTTCTGGCTCATCTGTAGGAGCTATTAATATATTATGGATTCTAATCCTCGGCTGATCAAACGAGTTGCAATTATCTCCTCTCAGTCTATAGCATTAACTTTTAACTTTATTACGGTGTCTTTAGTTGTACAGCAATTAAAAATTTTAACATAGTCAAATTTATCAATGTTTTCCTTTATGCTTAGTGGCTTTTGTATCTCATGTTAAAAAATCCTTTCCTGCATGAAGTGATAAATGAGTCTCGTATATTTTCCAAAAGTTTTAAAGTTTTGCTTTTCACATTTAGATCTTTAATCCATCTGGAATTTATTTGTGCATACTTTGAGGTATCTTTTTCCCCTCCCAATTTATTCAAGTTATTGAATAGTTCATCCTTCTGCTAAGGATCTGTTAGGCAATCTTTTTCTTATCAAGTTTCCATATCACATGGGTCTGAGTTTTAACTCTGTCCCATTGATCAGTTATGAAGTTTCCCCCACCCCCCATTTTATTCTTCTTAGGAACTGTCTTGACTGTTCTTGCCTTTAACTCTTCCATATGAATTTTAGGATCATTTGGCCAAATGCTATGAACACTGTATATTAATCTCAGGTAAACTGGTATCATTATGATATTAGGGTTCCCATCCATTAATACGATGTATCTCTCCAATTAGTCATTCTTCTGTGACTTCAATAATATTTTATTGTCATCTACATAAAGATCTTACATATCTTTCACTAGATTTACTTCTAGGTTCCATATAGTTTTGGTTGCTGCTATAAGTATAATTGTTTTTCTATCATAGTTTCTAAATGATTATTAATGATAATAGGAACCCAACTGATTCCTATATATTTATCTCCAGTTGAGAAATTTTGTTGAATTCTGTTATTAGTTCTAATAGATTCTATGTAACATCTCTTTGATTTTTTTCATGTGGACACCTACACTGCCTGCACAAAATAATTGTTTTCTTGTACCTCCTATTTCTTTTTCTTGCCTTATTGCACTGGTGAGACTCCCCAGTATATTGTGGAATAGTAAGGTTGTTATTTGGCATCCCTGTCTTGTTCCAGACTTTAACAGAATTGCCTCTAAAATTTCCCTACAGCATAAATTGTCTGTTGTAGGTTTTTTATCAAGTTAAGAAATCTTTCTTCTGTTCCTGTTTTGCTAAGCTTTTGTTTGTTTGAAGATAGAAATTTTATGTGTATCTAATTTTATCAAGCACTTCTTATGTACGTATTGAGACGATCATATGGTTTACCGTTTTTAATATCTGAATTTAACCAATTATTAAGACTTTTGGATTTAAATTATTGCTTTCCCAGGACAAGCCTTTCCTGGTCATAATGCATATGTATTTAATATACTAAAGAATTCTATTAGTAAATATTGTATTTAGCATTTTGCAACTATGCACAAAGGTAACATTGGTCTATAATATTTTCCTAGGAAGGTTCTTGTCTGATTTTAATGTCAGAGTAAACTAGCCTCATAAAATGGATTGGGTAGCTTTTTCTTTCTGTTCTCTGAGACTATGTAGGACAAAGATTACCTGTTTTTTGAATGTTTAGCAAAACTTGCCCATAAAGCCATGTAAAGTTGCTTGTGTATTTTGAGAGTGGGGAGGAGTGATCTCTTTAATGTTTATTCATGTGTAGAAGAGCAATAATCCCCTAAAACAACACATACTTAAAATTTTTTATTTAATAACTATTTTAAGCTCTGCAGATTTTTCTTTTCTTTTCCTAGCGTGTCCAAAAAGTAGGCAGTCACTCTGAATGGTAGATCACTCTCAGGAATAAAGTGATAAACACCATCCACTGCTATAATTTTCAATACTATTCTCCTTGTTTTATTGTAAGAGGGGACACCGAGGAGCTATTCTCAAAATATGTTCTTTCTTTAATGATTTTATTATAAAAAAATGATTTTTGAGCACTGAGAAAAGAACAGACAGATAAGCTAAAGTAAGAAAATGAGTCCCCCACAGTCCCACCATGCATCATGGCTAGCATTTATGTATTCTGCCTAACATTTCCAGACATAGGCACTTAAATATTGACAAGCATGGGATCTATGAACACTATTTTCTTTCTTTTAATTTTTTTTGGTATCATTAATATACAATTACATGAGCAACATTGTGGTTACTAGATTCCCCCCATTATCAAGTCCCCACCACATACCCCATTACAGTAACTGTCTATCAGCGTAGTAAGATGCTGTAGTCACTACTTGTCTTATCTGTGCTATACTACCTTCCCTTTGCCCACACCCCTATATTATGTGTGCTAATCATAATGCCCCTTTTTCCCCTTATCCCTCCCTTACCCCCCAACCTCCCCTATCCCTTTCCTTTGGTAATTATTAGTCCATTCTTGGGTTCTGTGAGTCTGCTGCTGTTTTGTTCCTTCGGTTTTTTTCTTTGTTCTTATACTCCACAGATGAGTGGAATCATTTGGTACTTGTCTTTCTCTGCCTGGCTTATTTCACTGAGCGTAATACCCTCTAGCTCCATGTTGTTGCAAATCATAGGATTCATTTTCTTCTTATGGCTGAATAATATTCCATTGTGTATATGTACCACATCTTCTTTATCCATTCATCTACTGATGGACACTTAGGTGGCCTCCATTTCTTGGCTATTGTAAATAGTGCTGTTATAAACATAGGGGTGCATATGTCTTTTTGAAACTGGGCTGCTGCATTCTTAGGGTAAATTCCTAGGAGTGGAATTCCTGGGCCAAATGGTATTTCTATTTTGAGTTTTTTGAGGAACCTCCATACTGCTTTCCACAATGGTTGAACTAATTTACATTCCCGCCGGCAGTGTAGGAGGGTTCCCCTTTCTCCACATCCTTGACAACGTTTGTTGTTGTTTGTCTTTTGGACGGTGGCCATCCTCACTGGTGTGAGGTGATACCTCATTGTGGTTTTAATTTGCATTTCTCTGATGATTAGTGATGTGGAGCATCTTTTCATGTGCCTGTTGGCCATCTGAATTTCTTCTTTGGAGAAGTGTCTGTTCAGCTCCTCTGCCCATTTTTTAATTGGCTTATTTGCTTTTTGTTTGTTGAGGTGTATGAGATCTTTCTATAATTTGGATGTCAACCCCTTATCAGATATGTCATGTATGAATATATTCTCCTATACTGTAGGACACCTTTTTGTTCTACTGATGGTATCCTTTGCTGTACAGAAGCTTTTCAGCTTGATATAGTCCCACTTGTTCATTTCTGCTTTTGTTTCCCTTGCCCGTGGAGATATATTCATGAAGAAGTTGCTCATGTTTATATTCAAGAGAGTTTTACCTATATTTTATTCTAAGAGTTTTATGGTTTCATGAGTTACATTCAGGTCTTTGATCCATTTTGAGTTTACTTTTGTGTATGGAGTTAGTAATCCAGTTTCATTTTCTTACATGTAGCTGTCCAGTTCTGCCAACACCAGCTGTTGAAGAGGCTGTCATTTCCCCATTGTATATCCACGGCTCCTTTATTGTATATTAATTGACCATATATGCTTGGGTTAATATCTGGACTCTCTATTCTGTTCCACTGGCCTATGGGTCTATTCTTGTGCCAGTACCAAATTGCCTTGATTACTGTGGCTATGTAGTAGAGCTGGATATTGGGAAGCGAGATCCCCCCTGCTTTATTCTTCCTTCTCAGGACTGCTTTGGCTATTTGGGTCTTCTGTGGTTCCATATGAATTTTAGAAGTATTTACTCCAATTTGTTGAAGAATGCTGTCGGTATTTTGATAGGGATTGCACTGAATCTATAGATTGCTTTAGGCAGGATGGCCATTTTAACAATACTAATTCTTTCTACCCAAGAGCATGGGATGAATTTCCATATATTAGTGTCCCCTTTAATTTCTCTTCAGAGTGTCTTTCACTTCCTTGGTTAGGCTTATTCCTAGGTATTTTATTCTTTTTGAAGCAATTGTGAATGGAATTGTTTTCCTGATTTCTCTTTCTGCTAGTTCATCGTTAGTGTATAGGAATGCAACAGATTTCTGTGTATTAATTTTGTATCCTGCAACTTTGCTGAATTCAGATATTACTTCTAGTACTTTTGGAGTGGATTCTTTAGGGTTTGTTATGTACAATATCATGTCATCTGCAAACAGTGACAGTTTGACTTCTTCCTTACTAATCTGGATGACTTTTCTTTCTTTGTGTTGTCTGATTGCCGTGGCTAGAACCTCCAGTACTCTGTTGAATGAAAGTGGGGATAGTGGGCATCCTTGTCTTGTTCCTGATCTTAGAGGAAAAGCTTCAGCTTCTCTGTTAAGTATGATGTTGGCTGTGGGTTTGCCATATATGGCCTTTCTTATGTTGAGGTACTTGCCCTGTATACCCATTTTGTTGAGAGTTTTTATCATGAGTGGATGTTGAATTTTGTCAAATGCTTTTTCAGCATCTATGGAGATGATCATGTGGTTTTTGTCCTTCTTTTTGTTGATGTGGTGGATGATGTTGATGGATTTTCGAGTGTTGTACCATCCTTGCATCCCTGGGATGAATCCCACTTGATCATGGTGTATGATCCTCTTGATGTATTTTTGAATTCGGTTTGCTAATATTTTGTTGAGTATTTTTGCATCTATGTTCATCAGGGATATTGGTCTGTAGTTTTCTTTTTTTTTGGTGTCTTTGCCTGGTTTTGGTATTAGAGTGATACTGACTTTATAGAATGAGTTTGGAAGTATTCCCTCCTCTTCTATTTTTTGGAAAACTTTAAGGTGAATGGGTATTATGCCTTTGCTAAATGTCTGATAAAATTCAGTGGTGAATCCTTCTGTTTCAGAGGTTTTATTCTTGGATATTTTTTGATTACTGATTCAATTTCATTGCAGGTAATTGGTCTGCTTAGATTTTCTTTTTCTTCCTGGGTTAGTCTTGGAAGATTGTATTTTTCTAGAAAGTTGTCTATTTCTTCTAGGTTATCCAGTTTGTTAGCATATAGATTTTCATAGTATTCTCTAATAATTCTTTGTATTTCTGTGGTGTCCATCGTGATTTTTCCTTTCTCATTTCTGATTCTGTTTATGTGTGTAGATTCTCTTTTTCTCTTAATAAGTCTGGCTAGGGGTTTATCTATTTTGTTTATTTTCTCAAAGAACCAGCTCTTGGTTTCATTATTTTTTTCTATTTTATTCTTCTCAATTTTATTTATTTATTTTCTGATCTTTATTATGTCCCTTCTTCTGCTGACTTTGGGCCTCATTTGTTCTTCTTTTTCCAATATCAGTAATTGTGATTTTAGACTATTCATTTGGGATTGTTTTTCCTTCTTTAAATAGGCCTGGATTGCTATATACTTTCCTCTTAGAACTGCCTTCGCTGCATAACACAGAAGTTGGAGCATTGTGCTGTTATTTTCATTTGTCTCCATACATTGCTTGATATCTGTTTTAATTTGGTCATTGATTCATTGATCATTTAGGAGCATGTTGTTAAGCCTCCATCTGTTTGTGAGCCTTTTTGTTTTCTTTGTACAATTTATTTCTAGTTTTATGCCTTTGTGATCTGAGAAGTTGGCTGGTACAATTTCAATATTTTTGAATTTACTGAGGCTCTTTTTGTGGCCTTGTATGTTGTCTATTCTTGAAAATGTCCCATGTGCACTTGAGAAGAATGTGTATCCTGTTGCTTTTGGGTGTAGAGTTCTGTAGATGTCTGTTAGGTCCATCTGTTCTAGTGTGTTGTTCAGTGCCTCTGTGTCTTTACTTTTTTTCTGTCTGGTTGATCTGTCCTTTGGAGTGAGTGGTGTGTTGAAGTCACCTAAAATGAATGCATTGCTTTCTGTTTCCTCCTTTAATTCTGTTAGTATTTATTTCACATATGCCGTCGCTCCCGTGTTGGGTGCATATATATTTATAATGGTTATATCCTCTTGTTGGATTGACCCCTTTATCATTATGTAATGTCCTTCTTTGTCTCTTGTGACTTTCTTTGTTTTGAAGTCTATTTTGTCTGATACAAGTACTGCAACTCCTGCTTTTTTCTCCCTATTAGTTGCATGAAGTATCTTTTTCCATCCCTTCACTTTTAGTCTGTGCATGTCTTTGGGTTTGAAGTGAGTCTCTTGTAAGCAGCATATAGATGGGTCTTGGTTTTTATCCATTCTATAAATGCGTCTTTTGATTGGTGCATTCAGTCTGTTTACATTTAGGGTGATTATCAATAGATACGTATTTATTGCCGTTGCTGGCTTTGGATTCGTGGTTACCAAAAGTTATGAACACTATTTTCTAATCTGCATTTTCAGTCCACACTCTGAGGATATCTTTCATGTCAATAAATATAGTACATAATCATTTTTTGGTGACAGCATGTGGCACCATTTCCTGTAACAGTCCTCTCTTGATAGATTTTGACTGTTCACAGTGTTTGCTATAAAGGGTCTGCAGAAAGTGACCAATAACCTAGCACCAGGCTTCATGCTGGAGAAAGTGTGTCCAAAGATATCTATTGGTACATAGCAGGATTCCCTTTTAATGCTTCTTCATAAGCTGGGAGATGGCAGGTGACAATGAGAGGAAGCCCCACAGATAGCCCCCCGGCTCTGCCCACCCAGAGGCCTGCTTCTCTGATGTCATTCAGAGGACATGCTGAAATCAGAAGCCAACTGGTGGCTCACCCCTTCACAAGGATGGCTCCACCCTCACCCAGCTGGCTGCAGAGAGGCAGATAGGAAAAACAAACAGAATATGGCCTGGACAGTGAGTATTTAAGCCTAAACGGCTGAAGCTCTTGGAAGGTGCTGTAATGGGGTTAATACACTAACATGTTAACCCTCAGCTTAGCGAGCTTAAAAGAAAGAAGGATAATTGGTTACCAGAAATTAAGTACCAGAAATCAAGTTGGCTTTCCCTGTAGGTGGTGCCCTGCCCCCGGCTGCCCTTGACCTCTGTACCTATAGCTGCATCCAGTGGCCTTGCCCAGGCGGAAGAGGCCCAGTGACAGACTGTCTGTTCCAGATGAAGGCCGCCTCCTGCAGGAGCCCCTGGCCACTCCTCATGTCTTTCCAGGAAGGGCGGGCCCCACATCCAACTGCGGCGCAGTCTTTACCCAAGCTGCACTGCGGTTGGTGCTGAGTTTTTACAGGACTGATGTTCAGAGGACCTATGTATCCTCACGACTAGGGCAGTGTCCACCATATGGATATTGTTCAATAAATGTCAGTTAAATGAATGACTGAATGAATGATTTAGTGTGTTATTTCTCATTTTTTGAGGCCCAGATTCTCTGTTCAGGACAAATGCTGAAATGAGGTCCCTTCTGAACTCTGCATGAGGTCTACCCCTTGCCTTTCCCACGGAGCTGCCTACTTGCACCCCCACAAGCAGCATCAGGGGTCCCAGCTGCTTCACCCCCCACCCTCAGCGTTCAGATCCAGCAGGAACCCTCTCCATGCAGGAGCACCCATCCCTCCTGCCATCCCCAGAGCCTCCCCATTCATGCCCCGTCACGCTCCCCAGCTATTTTAATACTCAGGAGCTGTTGGGGATTAGAATAGCACAGGCCACGTCTGCCTCCCTGGGTGATCCTCTTTTCCTGCTGGCAGCTCCCAAACTGTTCACCACTGCAGGTGCTCAAACACCCAGGCTCAGGCCACCAGACTGCTAACAAGGATACTGGTAGGATGCTGCACTCAGAGCTGTGGGAGGATGCCAACTTGGTAATATGTGAGATTAGTAAATAGACCGATGTAATATAAATGTCAATCTTTGGAATTCTTCCATTTCGGGAGCATAGAAATAAAACCTAAAATGTTTTTAAAAAGGCAATAAAATGGAACAAACTGCAGTCTATATTGGGAAAAACAACCAAAATATGGCCTGAGACAGTGGGTATTTAAGTGTGAAGGGCTGAAGCTCTTGGAAGGTGCTGTAATGGGATTAATACACTAACATGTTAACCCTCAGCTTAGCAAGCTTTACAAAAAGAAGGATAATTGATTAGCTATGCTAGAGAAGTGGGAACACGTGAGGGAGAAGAGACCAGAAGGCACTTCTGGATGGGAGACGATTTGGCAGACAGCACCATGCCTTGCTCAATGTTCTACTTAATTTTTTTTTAGTGAAATATGACTTTTGTACAATAATGTGTTTGGATTTCAATTTGAAAGTAGAACAGCAGGAAAGATGCACGTGTAATAAATACTTAAAACACCTTTACGTACATTCTCTAGTAATTGTTATTTTGTTCATGGATTTGAGATCTCAGGTATGAGCCAAACCACATTTTGGATATCCACTGGTTCCATGGCCACTGTCTGGCCCAAGGAATGACAGCGTTGGGGGTTTAGTATGCAGGTGAGAGGTGGGATGGCAGCTATCTTGCTCACTTGCAAGGTCCTATGAGGTTGGACTCCTAAGCTTGCTGGGACCCCGACTCTGAGAAGCCACTCTGAGCTGGGGGTGTCCCACTCATACCATGCAAGAGGGAGAGCCCAGCGAGCTGGAGGCACTTGCCTTCTTGAAAGGCCCTCATAAATGTGCCTGTCCCTGAGGCTCCCTTTCTAGATTAAACTTTCTTCACATTTGTCTCAAAGGCAATAAACACCTCCAAATAAAATTATTTATTCTTCATGGTTATATAAGACAGTACCACCAGAAGGTTTCATCATTTCAGATCAACTCACTGGGTTCGGTCACTCCAAGATGCTGACAATAGGTGTCCTGTGGGGTCAGGATGCTAGTGCTGTGGCCATGAGTCAGTGCTGGGAAAACCCAGTATGGAAAATCGGACAGCCGATTGTGGGCCCGCCTATAGACACTGAACTGCAGCAGGGCCCCGGGCCTGCCCCTGCTGCAGCCCGCCCCTGGTGCACTCGCTGTGTGCAGTGGGCCCAAGCCTCCCTGGGTTCTCCATCTATTAAATGAGGGAGCTGGACCATGATTGTGATCATTTGTTTTACATTCTCAATTTAATAGTACCTTCAGAAATTGAGGTTTTAAATTCATTAACAGCACTGGGCATACATGAGATGTGAGCCAATGCCTATGGGACCCATTATCACCTTTCCTTTTCACACGGAAACCGAGCCCTCTCCCAGCTCTGCAACTGCTGTCCTTCAGCAGGGGAAGGCCTCCTGCTTTTCCCTCCCCCTGAAGAGCCCAGGGACTGTCCTTGGAGCCTCCAGCCTTCCTGCTCTCTGGCTTTCCTCTGAACTGCCTTCCCCTCCCCCAGTATCCCGGGATCCTTGACTCCTCGTCAAGCCTCAGCCTGTGCTCACCTCAGAGTAGGGGGTCAGCAGGCTCCGCCTAAGGCCTCTCACGGTGCTGGCCTCAGTGCCTGCGAGCCAGGCTGCAGACCACCAGCCCCGGCTGGCCACCCCGTGCTGGCACAGCTGCGTATGGGAGTTGTGTCCAAAGCCCCAGAGCCAGTTCTTCCCACTAGGCCTCCCATCCCTGTCATTCCGACTCTGTGCAAAGAGACAGTCTCACCCATTTTGCTCTGTGCATCTTTCCCCCAGATCCAACCCCCCTGCTGCCCACCCTCCCACCCCTCCGTGAAGCCTCCCTTTATCCAGGACAAACTCCCCATGGGGGCCCTACTCAAGGACCTCCCACCTGGCTTCACTTGTTTGTTCCAGAAGAGGGGAGACCTGGGCAGTGTTCATCATGATATACCTGGCACATGGGAGAAGCTCGATAATAAATATAAACCTCAAAATCCAACAGTGACTGGTTGGCCCAGAAAATGATGTCATGAGGGAAGATGAGGTCCACACTCTCTCCTGGCATGCTGGGTCACTGAGTGGATGCTCCATCTTCTGCTCACCTCTTCAGCTTCATCCTCTACATAAACTCTTGAACTCCCACTTCCAGGTCACATGCAGATGTCACCTGTGCCAGGCTTTATCAAGTCTGGGTCCCCTCTGTGCCTCTGCATATTCTGTTCCCCTGTGCTTGGACATCTGCTCCTCCCTTACCCCACCTCCCCCAATTCTCATTCAACCTCCAGGGTTCCAAGGAAAGATTTCTGACCTCTGAGCACTTTTCTCGGCAATCACCTTTCCCTCTAGTATATTCTTATCAGCTGGATGAGTGACTTTATATCTCACCAGTCTGTGAAGTCTTTGAGGGCAGGAATCATGATGTATTCATCTGGCCAGCTCCAGCCAGGAATGAAACACAGAATGTGTATTGCTTGAATGAATGGCTATCAGTCTTGACATTTTATTGAAATGTATTCACACTCCGGTCGGGAACAATACATGACAACCAGAGCTAATGTGGCCTTGGGACACTGAAGCCTACTTTCTCCACCTAGGGGCCTGAGGCCACCACCACCGGGCATGGTCGCCAGGACATTACTGCTCGGGATGACCATTCACTTTTCTTTTTAATTTTGTTACTTTAAAAATCTATTTTCAAAGTAATATGGCTACATTATTTTAAAAGTCAAGTCATTCTATAAGGCTCATAACAAAATGAACATCCTCTGGCCCACTTCTGTTGCTGGCTCCTTAGAGGCAAAATACTTTGAACATTTTACCTGTTGCAACTAATAATTACCTCTCTATATTTAAATGACATGTTTATACTGTTTAGGTCTTGATTTCATTTGCTTTTAACTTCCTATTAAGGAAGGTGAGAAGTTAGCTCTCCATTCATTTATCCTTCCACCTTCTAATTTGGTTCTATTTTAATATTTAGTTAAATCAAACTTCAGTGATTATGTGACTATGATTTAGATCCACTCACAGCTGAGTCAGGTACATCCTATCACTTCCATGACCGCATTTCCTCTCTTATTCATCTTGTTTTCCCAGGAGGTAAACACTGCCTTGTTTTTTCTTTTGATTCGTTTCCTGTCTAGCACTAAGTCCCTCCCAAAGTTCCCAGTGGAATATAAAACTTCTCTCAGTAGGCTCAGCACATCAACTAATCCACCACCTCACTTTTATTTCTTGAAGACTCTGGGCATTCTCTGTGCCCTGGCTCAAATCTGGGTGCATCTCCCTCTACACCTGTTTCCAGCTGACACTCTGGTCATCTCTCCAACTGTCACCCCCTCTCTCCAGTGTCCATCTCCTGCTTCTTGGATCTCATGGCTCCCTCTTTCCTTCACTTACACCCTATTTCTGTGGAACACTTTGTCTAGCACAGACATCAGCAAATTACCTTAAAGGGATAGAGAATAACGGGCCAAAAGGCAAAATGGGTCTAGGTACTCACATAACCATTTAGAATGTAACCGAACGTTAAGGAAGTGAAAGTGCTCTTTGCTGGTAGCAATAGAAACCACACAGGTGGCAGGCCAGACATGGCCTGGGAGCCTCAGCTGAATGGCCCCCATCTAGCAGTCTCTAAGGAAGGAAACATGGTAAGGTAATCTTGTTTTTAGCTGTAACACATCTTACAAGGACTTTATTCCGCCTGCACACTTGATAGTTTGGGTTCAGAACTCTACATCGGAAATCATTCACCTTGAGAATTCAATGGCATTGTGCCACTGTTTAGCTCTCGGCGTTGCTATTTAGAAAACTAGTATATTGGTAAGGGTCTAGTTTTTCTCTGTGGCAGCTTTTATGACCTCACTTCATGACCAGTCTCCATTCATGGCCACAGGTCTCAGAGTTTCTACAGCCTTCATGCCTCTGCTGCTCAGGAGGGCTTGTGGGGCAGGTGGAGGCTCGAAGCAGGGGTAAGAGAGGAGCCCCTGGCTGGGAGAAGCTGCAGGGAGGGGAAGCACCACGGATGAGGCAGAGGTCTGGGGCCAGGGAGACAGGGCAGAAGGGAAGGCAGGGGGAGGACCTGCTTTGGGGCGGGAGTGAGAGGTCAGGAGGGCCACTGGGGAGCCAGCCTTTCTCGATGTTAAAGTTAAGGGGTGCTGCCCTCCAGATGGAAAGGCCCCAGAAGGCTGGGGCAGCCGTGACTGGCAGACCCACTGCAGGACAAGTGACTCTCAAGAGAATGGGCCTGTCCTGCGGCACCCTGTCCCTCTGGCTTCCCTGCCACATGACCCGACTCCCTGATGACCTGGCCGGCTGCTCTTAGTCCCGGCCTGGCTCCACACCCTGCTGGTAGGCTGGCAGTCTCAGCTCCTGTTTACCACTAATCTTCACCCTCTTCAGGTTTTGCTCAGACCTTAGCCACTCTCTTTGATTATGACACCTGGCAGAGCTATTTGTATGTGGAGATGTTTGTTTTTTAACGCAAATGAAACAAACAAACAAACAAGGATGGTTGGAATCAGACTTCTTCACCCCACACAGAAACCTCTGCCCATCACTGACCTCCCTCCTGGGGTGAAGAGAAAGCCCGGGGAAGGGGGTGTTTGGTACCAGCTCTCTGGAAATGATGCCTGGACGCTCACTATACGTGCTTGTCTTAGGATGTGCCAAATGTCATTCTGGGCACAACCGTCTGCTTTCTCTAAGAAGTCACTCCTATCTCAGTCATTCTGTCTTTCATATTCTCTGCTCTCTCCTTTAAATATCACAGCAGTCATGTTTACTCATTTGTTACTAATAAGGAGATACAGCTGCTTAAAAGGCAACTTATGCTGCTTTCCACTTGACACTTAAGGAAGTGTTTTTTTTTAATGGGAGAAGCTTTTTTAGAAGGGAGTAAATGCATAGTCAATATATATTCTATGTTTATATCTGAAAAGGGATAAAAATAATCATTTTTCATAATATAAAACAAGAAAGTAAAGTAAAACAAGAAAGTAAAATCCTGGTTGATGGGGAATACGCAACATTAAGGGTGGTTGGGACTAATTTCAAACTAGGTTAAAAACCCTGACAAAAGTGAACCTAAAAGGTGAGAACTTCTGTTTCCCACTTTCTTCTTGACAGGGCCACCCCTACTCGATGGACTAGAGTAGAATAAAGTGCAGACAGGGAGGCAGTAAAGAATACTGGGGCCATGATATCTCTTATTTACAGCTTCAACGTGCATAAGAAATCCTCAGTTAAATATCTGATTCCTTCAGAAATAGATACACATTATATTAAATATCATATGAGTCCTCAATGATGAATTTTTTTGGAATGGCAGACCAGTGTTGGTAGTGGCAGACCAATACCTCCTAAAAGCTCATAATCCTAAAATAACAGAATTTGAAATGCCCCCTCCCCTTTTTTCTAATTGTAAGAGTAATAAAGGCACAAAATCAATGTACACATGAAAAAGTGGAAACGGAAAGAATAGCGGTCAGGGACAGAGAAAGAGTCATGGAGGGAGTGAGGGCCCGGGATGCCACTGGCTTTTACAGCTGGTGAGCAAGCAACAGCAAGGCCATGTTCAAGGGCGAAGTCGGCAAGCTCACCGGCCAGGTCCATTTGGCCTGGAAGGCTCTGGTGCCCCTGGCGCTAGTCCGATGCATGGGTCTCAAAAGTATCAGCTCATTACCCACCCTGACCGCCTGCACTTTGTCCTCATGGCATGGGGCCCATGAGGCCCAGGCCCAGTGGGCTCAGAGGGGAAGATGCGATGGGTGGGGGCACCGGAGGGGCGGCGCCTAAGCCAGGGCACTGGGTGAGCAGGAAGAGGGGTTCAGGAGGGGCCAGGAGAGGGACCCACAGAGGCCTGGTCTGAGGGGGATGAGGATCACTGGGAAGTGAGGGGAGAGCCGGATTCAAGGAAGACGGTGGAGGGACCTGGAGCAAAACCGCGAGAGTCAGAAGGATGAGCAGTGGGCTAGGCCACTGGACCTCACTTGGTTGTTGCTTTTAAAATGACATTTCTTGCTGACATGGCATGGCTGCCGGTTGCACCAGGACCTTCTCCCCCGGAGTAGCTCTGGGCTGCTCTCCCCATTTTCCTTCCCAAACCACTCCTCGCCAGCCCTGTTCCGGAGCCTGGGCCAGCCAACCTTGCTACTGGGTTCATGTAGGTAATGTCTGCAGCTTACCACAGGGCCTTCTGGAGGTATAAAGTCCTAACCTAGCAGAGGGACTCTAAGGAAGGAAATTCGTGGGGCAGGGTTCTGGGCCCCTTTGCTGGTGGGGGATGGAGAGGAGCTTGGTAGCATCCGGCAACCTCACTCCATGGCCTACCTGGTGTGAGAGCACCATTTGGGAAGTTACACTGTAGTCAGGCTTCCTACCCACGGACAGTTCCTACACACTTTCCTGAGCAAATTGGTTAACTTCTCTGTGCCTCAGTTTCCTGGTCTAAAATGGGGCTTTTAGTGTTCCTCACCCAGAAGGCTGCTATAAGGGTTTAATACCATATAAGCAGTTAATCCAGTCTCAAATACATTGTATGTGCTTAATTAATATAAAATAAATAAGAATTCAAAACATCACCATTAATTTACATTCAGTACTAGCCCTGTGGGGCTGGACTTTGGCTGGAAAGACCATGCTCACAGTTTCTCATCCTGTTTGATGTTCTCCACAACTTCTTCAACACTATTGTCCTTTACCCTGTACTGGCAACCTCAGTTTTCTCCCCCTGACTTTCTCAGTATTATCCCAAGAAAAGCAAGGAGCCAGCCTCCATACGGTAGGAGAGAGCTGCTGCAGAAGCCTGCCCTGCCCCCGGCCCCAACCACCTCCCTCCCATGTGCTGCACCCAAGTAGCTGTTTACCTTCCCAGCATAATCCACAGGCCCCGTATGGAAAACGTGGGACGTGTGCGCTCGCTAGAACAGCCCTTTACAGAGTTTCCTACTGCACATGAAATTGGATGCCTCTACTAAAAAAAATCAATTGGGAGTCTCCATAAAGCTATGTATCATCAAAATATTTCATTTCAGGGCCAGAATAGTTTCACTGAAAGCATATTTTACTTTTGAGAAGAGGACCTAGAAGCTAGTGGCTGCTTCTGTGGTTTTCCAACAGTTTAAACAAATATACTTGGACACCAACAAAGTGTCTACTTTTTTTTCTACAGAACTGAGTTACAAAATACTGGTTTCTATTAGGGTGTGTCTAGCACTTTCTGTGCCGTCAAGCCTTCCATTTTCATAGTCTGCACAGTAGTAGATCTTCCATGAACAGTCTCAAATTTATTCCCAGACAGTGGTGTTTAGGAAACCCAATATGAATGTGAGGGTTGTTCTGTAGCAGGCTTAGAATTTGTGCCATGCAGTTGCCTAAAAAGAGCATTTCTGATGTATAAAAAAATACATATATATATATTTTTGGCATGCCTTAATCGCTCTCATATTTTTTTGATTGGGTTGTTACTTTTAAATTCTTCTTTTCTATCTTTTATTTCTACAGTTGTACAGAATGCAACCCAAATACCCACCTACACTGACATTTTACATAAAGAGTTGGAAGCCAAGTGACTGAAAAACAAAACAAAATTATGTATATAGTATCTCTAGAGAGATTTACACGTGAACTCAAGCGGGAGCCAGTGCTAACTCTGGAGGAAAATGAACCAGTAAGAGAAAAGTGCTAAGGGAAAGTGTGACTATAATTTGGTTTTGCTGACAAATAAAAAGGCAGGTGGCATATTTTTTAAGAGAAAAATAACAAAGGAAAAAGAGCTTTACGTTTACATACCCATACACATTCTCTCTCTCCAGAAATGGACATGTTGGCTATAACCTACACCCCTTACCCAACTTTATGTTTTGAGCATGGCAGCCCTCTTCCGCCATTTGCTCTCTAAGGGGGCCCCTAGGGGCGCCTGGCCTTGCTACCTTCTCTGTCTCCGGTAGGCACTTTCTTCTCCCTCATTTAAATCTTTCAGTCCTCCAAGGCTATCCTCAAGGCCCCTCTCCTGCATGAAGCCTTCCCACCAGAACTCCAAACCATGCTGCCTCCTGTTCCAAGTCCTGCACTGTTTATGGCTGTTGCCAGACGGTCTTGCCCATCCAGTTTGGGTGGGTGTTTTCTGTCCCTAATATGGCTGCAAGGCTCCTGAGGGCAGGGCCGCATCTCATCCCATTTCTGTATGCTACCATAGCACCCTACACTACCCTGAACACACACCAGATGACCAGCCAGCATCTGCTGGACGGTGGGGATGGAACAACTAGGTGCACAGCCATGAGATCTAGAATGGCTAATTTTACCTGGCAATCTGAATGACCATAGTAGGTCTAGAGAAGGTTTACAGGTCAGTGAGGGTCCCCTGAACTCTGCCAGCAGACAGGGCTGCCATCTGTAAGGAAACGTCCCTGAAGAGTTTGGGAGGACACTTGCTATGGGTGCTGCCGTGTGAGGCCAGCTTCCCCTTCAGGAACAAAGGACCAAGCTCTCTACAGGCTGCTGGGGCGCTGCCTGCTGACAGCCCTCAGATGAAGGGAAGAGCTTCACCCAAAGTCACACCCCATTCCTTGCATCTCACGACTGATCATTATGGCAGGGGACATAAAGGCCTGGCCCCTCTCCCCAGCTCAGAGCAGGTCTGAAGGGCCATCCTAGCCCCACAGCTCAGGGCTACTGTTGGGTCTGCACTGCAGCCCAGCTTCTCGGTGGGCCCCCTCCAGCATCCCTCCGGTCCCCTTCTCCTCCGCAGGTACTGATCCTAAGAGCAATCCCAATAAACTGCCACATGCGAACCTTCATCTCAGGGTCAGCTTCCCGGAGAACCAGCCTATAGCACCACCATACATCCATCAATCCATACATCCCTCTATCCATGCATCCGGCCATCCGGCCAGCTAGCGACCTACCACTGTGTTTGGGCACATGGGTGGTGGTGGTGGGAGGTGACACAGGTGAAAAAGACCCAGTTTTCATCCTTAGGGAGCTAACAATCTAGTACAAGTGGTGAGATATGTACAGGAATAACCACAAAACAACAGAAAGTGGCTGGTGTTGAGAACATAAAAGCAGAGACGTGGCCGGGGTGTAATCCCAGGATAAGGGGTCAGGAGTCTTCCTGCACTGGCTTAGGCCGTGTGGCCAGCAGTATATGCGTCTCATCGCAATCTCACTATTCCATCTGATCTCAAGCCCTGGAGGACAGAATGAACTGTGTCCTTCTGTCTCTTCACATTCCCACACTTCCCATCACAGGGTCCCAGACAGTGCGGGAAATCTTAAACCACTGAAGCAAAACAAAACACTGAAGGAAAACTTTGGCAGCCCCACTTTGCAGGGCGGGTCTCCAGCTGCCTGTCTAGCCGCTGAGGGCAGAGCTCTCGGGCGGCTCCTGGAGATGCTCGGTCACTCACTATGCCAGAAAAATCTCAAGGACATGAAAGCATAAGACAAGGTCCTGATCCCCAAAGCAGCTGCAGCCCCCTGTGTGCACAAGACAGAAGCCCCTGAAAAGGTCCACCAACAGGAGCAAGACATTGGACCATGACTAATAGCCCCATGGCACATCATCCCGCATGGTCCCTGCCCGCAGTCAGCCAGCCCATCGATTCGTCAATCTGTTAGCTGACAAAGGCCACTGAGCAGCCTCCAGGAGGAACCTGACAACGAGAACCAACAAACCCCAGAATCTCACAATCCCTTGAAACCAGTGCCCCAGCCTGATTCACTGTCTACAGGGGCAAGTGCCTTAAGTGAAACATCGCTGCTAAATGACTGATGGAAGGAGGGGGCGGGGAAGCCTTGGGGGCGGGTAGGGGAGCCCGTCTCCTGCAGTTCCCTGCCCTCACCCCAACTCAATGTGCCAGTCTCCTTCCACTGCCTTTGTACAATCTGCACCAACGTCTGTTGTTTCTCTGAAGTGGAACTTGCATCCTCCCTCTTCTGCCTCGCCATACAGCTACAGACCGCCCCTCCGCACTGTGGCCACGTCTTGACAGTTGAGGCTCCCCGCCTGAGCCGTCCCCGCACTTCATGTCTGCCAGATGTGGCTGCTGAAAACCCAGCTCTTGGTGGGTGACGTCTCTCAAGAATCAGCTCAGTGGGAGCTCCTTTGGTACCATCAGGACCAAGTTATTACGACCCTCTTACAGTGGTCCTCCCACACTCATCTGTTGCCCAGCGCTCTCCAGTACATGGCCTCCACTCAGTTGCCTCCCTATTTATTTATGTCTTTGCTCAAGAGTTGCCTGACTTCTACAATCTTTCCTCCTCTTGGCCACCTACTGAATCCTACCTCCTTTTTGCATTTTGTTCACCTGGACCAAGCTTAGGACCTAGAGGATGGGAAGGACGGGAAGGGCAAAGTTCGGGGCCTGCTGTTTCCCCACTTCTTTTATCGTCTTGAAGTTCCCTTACCAATCCCAACTCCATCGCGTGGACATGCTTCTCTGCAGCACCTCTGCAGCTGCAAGGATACCCTGTCGGCGTGACTGCCCTGGACCATCTCGCTGTGGGTGGGAGAGTTTGTTGCCATCAGCTGGGCAGACTATCTTGGTCTTACAAGCCAGAAAGGGAAAAAGCTGACATTGCTCATGTTTACTTGCTTGTTGCTTCTTAAGAAAGACTCTCCATCACTGTTGAGTTAATACACAAAGTTCTAGGATTTCTGAGAGATGGATGGTGGGCTTGCCAAAGGAGAGACTGCCAAGTGGGGGTCTCTGGAATGAATCCAGTGTTCCATAAACCCTGCCTCTTTCCTGATTGTAGAAAGAACTATAAATGACAGAAAAGCAGAGGAGAGCTGCTGGCAGCAGAATGACATAGAAGCAACATCCCGGGCTTCCTGAAAAACAGAAAATGCAGATGGAGTCAAATCTCATGCCCCCTTCCCTGTCCTGGGAAGGGTGCCGTGCCAGAAGAAGTCTGCACAGCAGGCGCCAGGGAGATCTGCGGGTAAGTCTCTTGAGAGGGGAACAGAGAAGAGTAGGTGGCTCCTTGATTTCCTCATTCCTCTGCCAGTTTGTGGCCAGGTCGGTGGCCAAGATGGGCAAAATGGGAGGATGGGGAGTACCTGCTGTGCCTCCTGCTACCTTCAAGGGAAAAGGTTCAGCAGTGGAGGGGTGGGGGGTGGAAATTACCCCCTCTTCTATTTGAAGTGGCATGAAAGTGGCTAATCTCCAGGTTAGCATGTGGATTGGGTAAATTGCTTTTTACAACTTTCCTTAGAGCTGGAAGAAAGGGTGGTGGAAGCAGTGGGTCTGAATGGCCTCATCTTCATGCCTTAAGCTGGAAGATGATGAGGATAAGAAGAGGTAAATTAAAAATCACCTTCCAGAAACAAGCAAACAACCCCCCCCCAATACTAGAGAGAGAGAGTGAATACAAAGGAGAAAATTCAAAACAAATCTCTTTTTGCAGTTCTATTAATGTGACAGTAATAACAACAATACTAATTGTTTTACACATGCCTAGTGGTTTACATTTTACAAAGCACAGGGTACATTATTTAGCACTATTCTTACAACAAATAATCCAGTCAAGTAATAATCAAAATAGCAGCTACCATTTACCAAATGATTACCAGGAACGCCTTTCATGTGTAGTTTTATCTAATCCTCATGACCTCCCTGTGGTACTATTGTTATTCCCATTTTACAAAGTGGGAACCAGGCTTGGAGAGGTTAGCAACTCATCCGTCAGGTAGATACTGAAACCCAGATCTTTCTGATTCCAGAGTCCTGGCTCTTGACCTTAATAAGATCTGGCTTATGGCAGGACTCTTCCCAAGTTGGGGAAAGGAAGGGCTCGGAGGAGAAAGCAGTCCTCACATCTCAGCTGCTTGTGAGGTAGGTACACACACACACACACACACACACACACACACACACACACACACACACACACACACACACACACACACACGTTTACTCAGAGGTGTCCCGCTTGCTCTGCTGCCCTTCTCAGTTACAAACCCATCCAGCTTGGACAGACACAGGTCCACAGATGAATGCCACATTCCTTATAGAGACAGAGGTCAACCCCTACAGATAACATACCTGTCATTCAACTCATATCAGAAGCTGCAACAAGGGTTTCCATTTGACAGGATGCAGCCACAGCAAGGTGATAAATTAGCATCTAGCTTTGAAGCTTTGTCATGAAGAATACTTTAAGACTGAAAATAATGAGTGAGACTAAATGTCATTTAGCAGAATGGCTTGTGACATTCAAATAAATGTTCAACTTGTGAGATTCATGCACACAAGGAAAGAAGAAATGACTTCAGAAAAGTGTTAAGGTGCAAACAAATGGTGACAGCTCCCAGGAGCTGGCTGCCCTGTTCCTCCTGGGACCCATCTGACCTCAGTGGTAATGTCTGCTGCTAGCTGTGCAGAGGCCTTCTGATGCAAACAGACAAGGACATGTAAGGGAAGCTCTGGGCTGGGCAGGCTGCAGGGAGCAGCAACAGGGCCATTAAGAACCCCTTCTGTCTCCTTTCACCGAACTACCAACTCTTCTGAAGTATCTCCTCCCTCCCCCCTTCTCCTTCTCACCTCCTCTTCCTCTAAGCCCCCTATCCTCCTCCCCACTCTCCATCAGTGGACAGTAGGGGCAGGGAGAGGATGTTCCTGGGATTTTGAGAGAGTGTCCCTGTCATTGTTCCGCCCACCCGGCCTTTTAGAGCTCTGGACAGACACAGAAAACACCCCCTGGAACCTTTAAATGATGTGAGGAGATCCACAGGCCACCTGTGAAACAAAATCTTCGTTCTTCATAGTCACATAAACATATAGGTAGGCAAAGGGCTCACGGTTATTAATTATATACCCACACATGACTACACAAAGCAGGTGGCCCTGCACACACACAGGAAGCCTCATGCATGGGCATCTTGGCCATGCCACCCTTCCTATCAGCTTCCTCCCTTCCCACCCACCCAGAGGGGTGGCCCACAGCTGCTCTGTGAGAAGCTAAGAGGCATGATGCCGTGGAAAGCGAGTCACTCGACCCTGGGCTACTCCCTGGCTGGGAGACTTGGGCAAGCCACTTAGCCTCTCTGAGCCTTTGTAAAATGTAGATAATAATCGCCTGGCTAGGTGGTGTGCGATGAAGGGGAATAATATGTGTAGGGCCCTTGGCGCGGCGCCTGGCGCTGTCCTGCCTGGTTCCCGAACTTGCCTTTCCTACACCCACGACTGGGCCGATCCTGCCTTCTGGCACTTGCCCCCCACCCTTAAGACTCTGGTCTAACACTGGGGAGAGAGGGGACTAGTCCGGGACCTCAGGGCTGTCCCAGGAGGGTCCCAGATCTCAGGTCACAGGTCTGCCGGCTGGAGCTAGCCTTCGGAGCCGCGCGGGCACCGGGAACCTCGGACACGCAGGAAGGGCGATAGGGTCTTGCGTGGGTGGACCGGTGGGCGGCGGGTGGTGGAGGTAGGCTGAGCCCGGAGGTAAGTCGCCCCAAGGCTGTGGGTGGCTTCCTCCTGTTGCTCAGTATCAGGGAGAGGCGGGGGAGGACATTCATTTTTCCCTAAGTAAGCATCCACCCATTGCTTCGATAACTATCGATTGTGAAAAGCCAGCAGCGCCTCTTAAAGGCGAAGCCGGGCTCGTGCGCCCCCGCGTCCGCGTTCGCGGACCCCTCCGCGGGGACCTCCTCCTCCAGCGCGGGGCAGCGATGGGAGAACGCTTCTCCACTGGCTCGTCTAAGGCAGCCTCGGCAACCGCAGCCACTAGCTGTGGTTCGACCCCTGCTTGCCCACCCGCGGGGCCTTTCCTTCCCGAAGTCCCCTGTCACGCCCCCGGACCCGGTCACCTGTTCCGCAGCGTCCCCGGGACCCCGGAGTCGAGAACGGGGCTGACGCTCGGCAAGTTCTTTCCAAAGGCGTCTGTGTTGCAACCTTCGCGGCAGCAAACTCCAGGACGCAGTTTTCCCGAGCCCTTCCCCGCCCCCACCCAGCCCGGGAGACCCAAGCCCGCTGCAGAAGCCCGCACCGCCGAGGGCCGGCCGCAGACGCACCTCCTCTGCCTCCCGCGCGCCCAAGTGCGACGGGGGAGGAGGCCGCGGAGCAAACTCCCCGAGCGGAGCGAGCCCCAGCCCGGCCTGGAAGGGACAGGCTGCTGGCATCGGCCTCCCGCCTGGCAGCTCAGGGAAATACTCGCGATTTCCTGCCCCGGCCTCCCCTCCTCCCGGCCCCAGCGCTCGGCTGGGCGGCCGCGGCCCCTCTGTACCTGCGGCGGTCACGGTCTCGCCCTCGCTCTGCTCGCCGGAATCCGAATCCATGCTGCGGGCTGCGGGCTGCTGGCCGGGCGTCCACCGCCGCCCGCCCGTCTGCGGGGCGCTCGGGGCCGCGTCCCGGCTCGGGCTGACGCGGCGCACTCGGTGCGGGCAGCCGGGCGGCAGCAAGTCCCCGGCGGCGCGGGCTGGGCAACGTGCGGCGGCCAGGGGCGGCTCCGCGGAGGCGAGCGCCACCCGCGCCCCGCTCCCGACGCCCGCCGGCCGAGCGGTGGGGGCGGCCGCGAGAGCGCGGGGAGGAGGCCGGGGAGGCGCGAGCAGGGAGGAGCGGGAGCGTCCGGCGCCCGAGGGCTCCAGACGGGGCTTAAGGGGCCCGGGGGCGGCGCCGCCCCTCCTATCCGCGCCCCGCGTCGCCCGGCGCGGGGGAACTGGACTTGCGGAGCGCGGCGAGGTAGTGCGGGTCGGCAAGGCCGATTCCCTTGTCTTCGGTGTGGCCGAGTTTGAAGGATTTTTAGGCGAAAAAGCACCTCTAGCCAAGTAAGAAAAGGAGAGGCTCAGAGGGAGTCCTGGGGCTGCCCGGGTTCGAGTCCGACTCCACCGCTCAGACACCTTGAGTAAAGGACTCAACCTCTCTGTGTCAGTTTCCTCACTTGGCAGATGCGGGAAAAGGACAGTCCCTTTTGTCCGGAATGCTGTAGGGGAGTAAATAAGATAATGCACGTGAGGGGCCAAGAGCAGGACCCGGCCCCGAACAGCACAGCGCAGGTAATGCAAAGTCGAGCTCTTCTCCCGGCGTGGGCGGGCAGGTTGGGCTAGCCGCCGGGGACCTGCTTGCGACCGCCGGGAGCCCCCGCTCGCGCCCGAGGCCAGCCCGCCCTGCCAAGCCAAGGAGCTGGGTCTTTTCGCGTCCCCGGCTCAAGGGGCAAGAATGGAATTTAAAACCGTTGCTTTGCCTTCAACACAGGGCTGAACTTCCTCCGAAACTCCCTCCGACACTTTCTGCAAAGAAGTATTTGAGAATTTATTTAGTCATTACGAAACTAAACTAGGGGGGAAATGCACGGAGCATAAGGCCTCAGGAGATCCTTTGTTGTTAATTTTTGATTACGGATGCAGCCTTATTGGCTCCCTGAATTATCAGCTCCAACACTTACATAACGGGCTTCTCCGCATATAAAGGGCATTTCACTCTAATCTGTACACTGACCCATTGAATAATTGAGGTTGAACATTTGAAAATGCTTTTTTGGAAGTCAAAACTGGTTGAAAGGTGGCAATTTCATAGAATTCAGCCTATACTGTTGAATAATTGAGGTTGAACATTTGAAAATGCTTTTTTGGAAGTCAAAACTGGTTGAAAGGTGGCAATTTCATAGAATTCAGCCTATACTGTTTCCCCCCATTTATAGTCTCAGAGAGAGTAGGTAACTTTCCTGTGGTCTCAGGACCAGAAAGTATGTGAGCTGGGCCTTGAAATCGGGGCTCTCTGATGTCCAGACCTGCTCTTAGCAGGGTAGCCTGTCACAGGTGAATTGGACCTGTCAGCTACGTGGGGTCTGCCTCCTTTAGTGAAGGTATTGGCTTCACAGGGTGCAAATAAAAGTTTACTTTGTGTTCTCAGAAAACGTTTTCTGGATGACCAAAGTCATGGACTCTGGTTGATAAAAGTTGGGTGGATTTCGACGGAATGGTCAAAAGAGCCTTATTCTAGGTGTGTGATGTTGGCCAAATGGCTCACCCTCCTTCAGTTTCCTCATGTGTTGGCATCACCTTCATAGGGTGGTTGTAATGGAGTAAGTGGAATAATGAGTGTGGAAGCTGTTACCCAATGCTTGGCACACACTTAATGTTTGATCAATGGAAAGAATGTTAGTTCTTAGAGCTAATGGATCCCATTTAGAAAACCAAAATATTTAAAAATCACACACTGTTATGTGACAAGAAAAAAAAAGGAACAGTAACATTTGGGTAAAAGTTGATACTCAACTCACTTTAAAAGTCTGCCATCGTAGCTTTGCAGTCTTAAGGAAAAACAATGACGATATTGTCAGAGAACAGAGCATACTGGATCGAAAAGGCATCCAGCTTCCTCTAAAGGCCAGGCCTAAATTCAACAACAGGAAATGTGAAACTTTCTCTGTTCCCGTAGGCCTCCTTTCCTGGCAGATTTTTGTTTTTGGTTGTTTTAATGGACAGGTGGTCTGCGTTGAAGGGTGAGGGGGACAGAATCCCAGCGACGCATCCATGCATCCTGGCAATAAAGGAAAGGAGCCATCTCACTACTGGAACTTGATTGACAGCACCCAAAATCCTGGGGGCGCGCACTCGCAACACATACAGGCCCATCGATCATCCATTCTTTACTGAGTAACTAGCATCTCAGCCCAGAGATAAAAGGTTGGGGGTGCGGGGAGGATGGTCAAAGTGCTCCTGAGATGTCTATGGGATAAGTCTGTAGAGAAACAATACCTACCCGTTTATCTGTTCCTGTGTGCAGTCATAGTGCATTTCTGCCAAAGGAGGCAGACATAGAATGAAAAACTGAATGTGGAATTAGACAATGGAGAAGAGAGATCCAAACTAAATAAAGTCTCCATTCCAATTTCCCATGATATGCAATCTGTTGTCATGGGATAGCAAGACAAAGGGAAATGACTGCTGGCACGCATGTGTGTTTAATGAGGAACATGAGTAGAACATACCTTATCTGTCCTCCCAGTGTGGAAAAATCTGTATAGGAGGAGGAAGTCCTTAAAATAGTGTTTCACAACTCCTACCCCCACGAAATAGTGAAATCTAAGGTGGTGAATCTCCCTTACAAACCATTCCTAGTACATTTCTTAAAAAAAAAAAAAAAGGACAAACAAAAAAGCTCTTAGAAAAGAGGAAAGGATTTCTTTAGTTCCTCTGTATATTTTTAGAAGAATGGCATCACTTTGCAGGCTTGAATCTAGAATCTGGGGTTATAAACCACTTTCCTCAGTGTTTCCACTACATCTCAGCTTGGCTGCTCTTCAGAAACATGCATTTCTAACTTATTGGTCATTTCTTAGCATCAGCTAACGAAATTGTTGGCTTCTTAAGGAACTTGCCTGTCAGGTGGGAAAAGCCTCTCTATATGTAAGGTGTCAAGAAACAGATAATAAAATAGATCCATTTCTGCTAGCACAATAATACTCCTTTAATCCGAGCCAGCGCTCTGACTCACCCGCCTGACTCCTGTGGGATGGAAAGGGAGGCTGTCTGCAAACCCTCGGCAGGCAGCCTTGGGAGGAGGGAGGGAAGTTCCTCTCATGCGCTAGGGCTGCTGCTCTGCTTCAAAATACCCACAGGGCTCCGGAACTGATACTTTTTCAGGCAGAAGCGGCCCTTGGTACTTCGGGAGGAGAGGCTGGCCAGGACAGCCCCATTCCTAATAGTGCATCTCAAGGTGAATTCTGGCACCAAAGAAGCTTCTGCCCCGAGCCACAGCGGCCTCCTCAGTACTCTAGGCAAGCTGCACAGTGGGGCCTGAACTGACTTCATGTCCATCTGGCAGAATAAGATGCTGGAAGACAGCGTTGAAAGAGGGGGCTTTTCCTATTTCTTTCTGGCTGGCAAAAATAGGCTTCAATTGTTCCCTATTCCTTATTTCAAAAGCAGCATCTCTGTTAGAAAAAGTCAAAACCCATTCATAATTCCATAACTCTTAACATATCTTTAGAAAAATTTCCCTCGTGTGGATAGCATTCTGCTTTTGTAGCTTCCTTTTAACACGTAGCAAACATAATTCCATCTTTTCTTTGGCAACATGGTTTTTAATAGCTGCATGGTGTTCTATTGTATGGGTGTCCCATTATGTATCTAGACAATCCTTTGTTGTTGGGCATTTAGGTTGTTCCCAATTTTCTGCTATAATCGACAGCATCAGTGAACATCCTCATGTCTAAATCTTTGCATGTATCTTTAATGAGGAAGTTTAAGTGTCAGGTTAGGGAAGAAAGAAAGCAAGGTATGGCAGGATGGGTGCCCTCAAATGTGTGAAGACCTAGACTCTAGGCTGATACAGGACCTGTATTTAGGTAGATGTCATAAGAAAGTAGAGTTTGGAAATCTTGTGCCAGTCCTGACCAGCTTGTCCTCAGATCCATTGCTTGCCCTTCCCCTGCTCCATAAGGATGAGGAGCTGACCTCTGCAGGCTGCATTTGTCAGGCTTCTGTGCTAGCTGTTTTCTAGCAGGATCCAGCCAACGCGAAGGCACTGCAGAAGATGGGAGGCCAGGGGAAGGAATGACTGGGACATTCTCTCCAATCCTCTTCCCCTCAGGTCTCAGCGTCTCTGACCACGGCTGCACCTCCATGGCTTCAGCTCCTACTAGATGGACCTACTGTGGTTCCTGTTTCCACCAGATGAGCACAGTCCCTGGTTCTAGTAACAGCACCCCCCTTCCTGTTGTCCCCCCAGCCCAGAGTGGCAGTGGTTTCCTGCTGTTTCTAATATCTGGTTGCTTCACTGTCCTCTCTTGGGTTCCTCAGCATTTCCATTGCCTCTGTAGCCAGTGCCCTGCATTGCTCTTTAAAAAATATATGGAATAGCTTCTGCTTTGCTGGTTGGACCTTATTATTACAGACACACTGAAAGAAGAAACACTGTTTTAATGATTACATGTAGGTGACCATATTGTGGGAGACTGGAATCCATGATCATTAGGGTTCCTTTGGAAGTTGGGGCATGGAAGGGGGATGACATGCCCAAATCTTGGAAGTGACAGAGTTGGGACTAGAACTCAAGGCTCCTAACCCCTAGCCCAGCATTCTTTTCATTCGGTGTTAGCTCTCCTCCTGCAAATGTCTTTATTAGCCACCCACCTAAGTTTATGTTAATCGCTCTTCTGATCTACTGGAGGGAAAACTGAGTCTCCTAGGTCCTTTTTCTCTTTCAATTATCTTGTAATTGTTCAGTAATGCTTATTCACTAATTATTTTACAGAACAAATACTGCTCGCCTAGTGTTGAGTGGAACCTTTCTTTCCTCCTTTCAAGGGGTTTTTTACTTAGAAAATCTAAATACACGTTCTAATCTGGAAGGTTCCATTTTTGTAAGTCTCTGGTCTCATAACATCTATGTTGAATTGAGGGCTGTAGAAGAGGGAGAGAATGTTTTAGGTCACCTAGTCTAACCCCATCACGTTAGATATGGAGAAACAAGCCCAGAAAGATAGGGTGGCTTGCCCAAAGTTAGGGACAGGAATGGAGCTTGAACCCTCTCCCCAGCCCTAGTTCAGGAAGTCCATCATATCACCATGCTCCTTCATGGGCTTTTTACTTGCCTTCCCTACATCCAATTTTCCATCTGCGTCTACATTTGGGAGTGTCCTAGCAACCGTTCTCCACCTGGAATGGAATCCTCAAAAGCAGGACTTGACCGATCCCGTCTTTTAATTTCTTCGTCTCGTCAACAGCTTCCTTGGGCTCCCTATCCTCCCTTTCTCTCCTGGATTCTCAAGCTTTCCAGTCCTCTTCTTCTCTCTAGCTAACCTTTTCTTTCCCACTATGCCTTCCCTTGTATTGTTCTTTAACGGATCTCTCCCTTCTGTGGTCAAAGCCCGTCTGCCTGGGTGAAGTCGTCAATGCTTCCAAGGGGGGACTCTATCAAGCACTGGATCTGATTCCTGGTTGTCATCAGCTTTTGATAATTCTCTGAAGAAAGTCATAAATTAAGGTCACCCCTTGGCAGGACCCCTGGGCCTATCGCTGTTACTTCCATGGCCTATTGACTGTGGATGTGAGCATCTTAATACCTCTAACAGTATGGGCGTAGATGGAAAATCCTCCCATAGCCAAGAATATCGAATTTACTTTAATTCAAACCATTCACACATATCATCCCAGGGGCATTTCCAGTGTTTCAATGACTTGCTCCTTCGGCTGTCAGCATCAATCTTTGCTTTCTTTAGATCTTATCAATCTTTAGATCTTTCCAGTTTTGTGTCATCTGGACATTCATGAGCAGTGACATTTATTGAAGCTCTTTCAGGATAACGTCATTACCATACAATGTTTGAGTCACAATGACCTTATTCAAATGAACAAATCCTCCCCCCAGACACACTGACAGTTGGCTTAATTATGTTCTTCTATGATTTCAAATTCTGTTACTTTCTTCCAATGTGGATTTTGTCAAGTCACATAACTGTCAAGAATCCAGGAACTCAGTTCACCCTTCACATTCCTGACTCATACTTTAATTTCTCTTGATGAACTCAGTAAGTCCAAGGATCAAGTATTGGGTTTCTGTCCCAGAAAACAAGTGGAGGAGACACCTGCCTCCTTCCTTGGTACCTTGATACCACTGCAGGAATGAACAGGAGTGGAGTGTGACCACGTCAAGAGGCCAGCCTCGGAGAGCGGGTCCTAATGCCCTCGCGCTCTCCTCGCCTCGATGCTGAGTGGAGGGTGGGGCCAGAGCAATGCCCACTCTCACTTCCGAACAATCACATCTTCCCAAAGTCTCCCCTGTCACCCAGTGTGCCAACAGCTCTCCGTTCCCTAGGCTACTAGTCTTCAAACTAGCTCCCTGATTTTTGTCTTACTTTCACTTTGGCATCCACAGTCCCATCGAATTTCGATGTTGTTTCTTCCACAAGTGTCTTGATTTTACCCTTTCCTTTGCAAATCTGCTCTCTCCCTCTTCCCAGCTCTTTACAGGTGTCCTGATCACTGTAGCAACACTGTCTCCAGCCCCGCCCAAACCCCCAAGCCAGAGCTCAAGCTCCCTCGTTTTCAGCTGACAGCTTGTGTCTGTACCATCCTGCTCTGCTCTCCACTCATAAGAGAGCCTGGAATATGTATAGAACACTAGCCAAAGTCTGAGCAGTAATGGGGTTGTCCTATGACCACCCAATTTCAGTCTCTCTCTGCTTCCTGCCTTGTCCCATATTTAATTTTCTGGCTCTGTTCCTGCAGCCCAGTCCCTGGTGGGTGGGCTTCTTGCCCTCCTTTCCCCAACATAAGGCCTATCTCCTTCCTGCCAGTCGGCATGCCTCTCTGTGATGGCCGGAGGTTTCGACTCTCTGGGTTGGCCTTGGGCCCATCTGCCCAGAATTATCCTCATGGGAACTTTTGGCCAGCATGCCCTGGTGTTCCTGGAATCCACATCCTCTTCTTGGCTTTGCTTCTGGACCACTAAATGTTGGGTAATTTCTGCCGTGGTGGAGTGAAGACACCTGGATTTTTGACCTGGCCTGTTGATGAACTTGATATCTGACTTTAAGTAAGTCAGGACTGCCTGTCCTAGCCCTCTTCAGATGACAGTTTTGAGGACATTCAGCTTGCCATTTGTATGCCTTGAGCATGGCCCCTACTTCCTTGTTAAGGCCCGAGTCTGTCCTGACCCAGTCCCTTCCATCTGACAAGATAAGAGAGACGATCAGTTTGTAACCTCTTTGTAAGCTGGCCTCCAGCGCACATGGGGCCCCTGCATATCCGCTGACCCACAGTTTCCCTTTCAGCTCTACCCTGCATAGTGAGTGTGTAAACCAGCATGTTTGGGGTGTGCCTCAATTTCCCCACTTGCACTAATGTGTCCTTCTTTGGACAGTACCCCGACCTTGTCTTACACTTCCTAAGGTGTGGCTATTTCCTATTAGTTGAAATAACATGAGTAAATCTTTTTCCATCTCCAAAGAGTTTGCCTAATACAATCTGCCATTTGCAGACTCTTTGCTTCAAAACTTAATTTGATTGGATATGTTTGAATAGCCAAAAAAAATTTTTTTTAACTACTGGTTGCCTTTTAAGAATATAACCAAGAACAAGGAGAAGTTAGAAAGTAAAGTCCCCTCAGCTATTGGAAAAGGTATCTTTTGCTCAGAAGAAAATCCTGTAGGCTCTCACGCACAGTCTAGTTTTCTTTATCCCAAATTCTGTCTGGTGTGAGAACAGAAGGAGGGTGGAGTGGCCACTCTGGGCAGCACCAGAGCCACAGTGGAGTGGCTTCTGTCTTTGCCCAAATCCCCTCTGCACTCATCTTCCCCTCCACCCTGCTGGTGTCCTACTGCAAACACCTGCAGCCTTCTGGAAATGCCAGGGAGCTAAGCAGAGCAGCCCTCGAAGAGTGATGGGCAGGATCTTGGGATGAAATCTAGGTTCCTGCCCCTTGTGTGGGATGGCTCTGCACAGTCTCCTAGAGGTGCCAGTGCCCTGAGCCCTCTCCACCCCTAGGGGGAAGGAACTCTCACAGGTAGGTAATGCACCTGTATGGCTACCTTCCAGGCCCATCATATTCCCGGCCCCCTACTGGTGCTTCCTGGAATCGCCTCCCAAACAAACAACTTGTCCTACAGTCCTTATCTCAGCGTCTGCCTCTAAGGGAAACTCTCCTAAGTCATTCTGCAAGAATAAAAAGCTGAGAAAGGATGGAAAGGGAAAATAGAAGAACTCTGAAAAAGCAGAGAGTAGAAGAACTTAAGTGTTTTGGAGCAGTGGGGTCATTTGGCAGGGGCACTGGGGCTCGAGGGTATCTGACATAATTACTGTACACACTGAGGGCGGGGAATAAGTACATTTTAGTAAGCTTTCTGCCTGAGGAAATAGGTTGTGATGCTTAAAAGAATAAATCATCGGCTATCTAGAAGCTTGAGTTTCCTGGATGCCTCTTTCCCTGATAGCCGGGATTTATTAGGTTTTCAGTTGTTGTACTGAAATCACTGCCTTCAAGCTTCAAAGCTCCTGGCTCCAGAATTTTGGTTCTTTGAGATTTATATTCTTCATGATTTTCATAGTCTTTGATTTCATCCCTTCCTATCCCATTAGCAGAATAAAGTTCTTTTTTTTAAGTCTGCCTTCCCACGGAAGCCTCTTTTGCTCCTGGACCATTTCAGTGGCCCTTCTTGTGCACCATTATCTCCTTCTCGGGGTATGAGGATTGGCTCTGCATTAAGTATTCCAAGGGCCAGTGCACTGAGATTTGTACTTCTGTTTTGTTTCCAATCCAAATTGATTATTTTTTTCAGTTTTCATCCAGATGTTTCATATCATGTAAACACAGCTTGAAAGTGTTCCTGAACTGCTTACAGATGTACGCTAGTGCAGTCCTTTCCAAATTATATATAATGATGCTCTGGGTCTATTTATATCTATGTCATAGTCTTTGGCTTGAGTTTTAGCTATAAGACTATGTTGGAAAGAAAGTGAAAATTTCATGTGTTTGTGGGTGATTTGTCTACTTGATTAAAGACTCCAGATATATGGAAATATTCAGGAATTGATGTCATTTTCCACTGAATGCTGGCATGTCTGTAACCACGGTGTTATGGGCTGAATGTTTCATATGTTGAGGTCCTAACCCCCAATGTGATGGTATTTGGAGATAGGGCCTTTGGGGGAGATAATTAGGGCTAGGTGAGGTCATGGGCGGGGGGCCTTAGGATGGTATTAATGCCGTTATAAGAGACACCACAGAACTTTCTCTCTGTCTCTCCCCCTGTGCTCACACAAATAAGAGGTCATGTGTGGACAGTGAGCCATCTGCACCCCAGGGGCAGAGCTCTCCCCAGCACCCGACCACGCTGGCACCTTGATCTCAGTTTTCTCAGCCTCCGGAGCTGTGAGGAAATACATGTCTGTTGTTTAAGCGGCCAGTCCATGGTATTTTTGTTATGGCAGCCTGAGCAGAATAATGTAAGTAGGGGCCCAGGTCTGTTGACCTGTGTAGCGTACAGTCGTTGTGACTCTAAAACCTGCTGTATACCCATTTAGACCAAGCCAAGACCTCCTCACCTGGGGCTTGGAACCAGAAGGATACCCTTTAAACCCTTAGATCTACTCAATTCTTATCAATAGCCTGGTTGCAGGATATAGTATTGGTAGGTGACACATTAAGGCTGAAGTGGCAGATTCTGTCTTTCAGAGGTGGCAGCAGCAGTCTGTCCCATCCACATGCCGTTCTACAGTGTGACCTCGATAGGCTTCGTATCAAGAAATGGGCTCTATGTCCTCTCCCCACAGTTTGGACGGGCTTGTGACTTGCTTGTAACCAACTGGATGCAGTGAAAGGGACTTTGTATAACTTCTGAGGCTGGGGCAGAAAATACTAGCCAGCTTTTCTCTGGTTCTCTGAGATACTCTTTGGAGCCCGGAGCTGCCATGTAGGAATTCTGACTACCCTGAGGCCTCCATGCAGTGTGGAAGCCTTGGCCACATGGAAAGGCCATGTGTGAGCACGCCCTTCCCAGCCAACAGCCATATCAGCCACCAGACATGTAAGTGAAGATGCATCCAAATAACAGCTTTTGAGTTTCCCTAGATGAGCGCCCCCCACTAGTGTGATGCAAAAATAAACTATCCCTGTTGTACCCTGTCCAAATTCCTGGCCCAGAAAATTGTAAGCAAGATAAAATGGTAATTGTGAGCTATGGAGTTTTGGGGTAGTTTTTATGCATCTATTGTAACTGGAACAGATGCATTATTTTCATTGATTCCTCTGTGTAAAATCCCAGCCCAGTCTCAGGCCAGACCAACAGAAACCCACCTTACTTGGGTCTTCCTTGAGCAGCCCCTAGGTATGGTGCCCTGCTTTGTAGCAATGGGCTGGTTAAAAGGAGCTCTTCTATAGAGATGCCGTTGAGGATGGGACAGAGTTCATTAGAGTTTAATCCAGGAAAAATTCTGTTTCTTGGAAGCAACTGGTGTCTTGCAAACTGTGGATCTTACCATGCTCGGCTTTCCCTCTTTGCTTTGGCTTCTAAGAAGCTCAGGACAGATTTTGTGACCAACTTGTAACAACTAATCTTATAACCAACTGACATAGTGGGGGATAAATGAACTCATGGGAGAATGAATCCCTCAAGTCACTCTAGTATTTGAGAGTATTAGACTGGGCTGGTTCCCACACATAGATTTATTATAACTGAAAACTAAACATAGTCTATATTCTCTAAAACAAAATACAAGAAACTAAAAAGGGCTGTCTAGACTAGAAATTAAAAGAAGTAATAATCCACTACAAAGTAATATAATATGATTTCGTAGGCAAAACAATGAGGCAGTTAGGAAAAGTAATGTTTAGTGAGCACTCCCAGGTATTTTCTAGATCCTTTATGTACACAATTTAATTTAATCATATTTAATCCTGATAAAACAACCCCATGGACATAAAGTCATCTTATTTTGAAAAGGAAGAAGCTGAGGCTCAGGGAGGCTCAGAAGCTTGGCCAGGGTCACACAGCTAAGTGGGAGAGCTGAGGCGGAGACTCCATTCCCTTTCCAGTTATGGTGGATATTGGTGACAACTTTGAGGCCCACATAAGTTAAAATACTTTCCAGGCATAGATCAAATCCTGTTCAGGTGAACACTGTGCAGACGCAACTTTTTCATGGGAATGGGGTTTTGCTGTAACTCCTCATGGCCGCGGACAGGTTCAGTGCCCTGGGGGGCAACAGGCAGGCACTGGGCAGCTGCAGGAGAGGGACCGGTGACCCGCCCCACAGGGGCCGCCTCTTGCAACCGCTCCTGGCTGTTCACTCTTTCAGAATGGGCTGTCTTGTTTCCGTTGCTCCCCTTCCATATGATCACCCCCATGCCCCACCCTCCTCTGGAAAACGTCAGTGCTTCTCTAAGGAGCCCCGCTGGAAAGCCTCCCAGATGCTGTGGGTGAGCTTTCTGTCACACTCACCAGTGGGGAAGCCTGCTGGTTTCTGGGACGTTTGCCGTTTCTCCCCACCTATGGATGGGAGCTGGAGAAATGTGTTCTTGGTACCAAAATAATTCTTCTCAAAGGGTTCAGCCACGAGCAGATGAGGCAATCGCCATGACCATGGGCTTCTGGGTGGGGCTTGGACATTCTTGCATTTCGTGTCATGAATTGTTCACTGTAATGACACCCTGCTTTCTGTGTGCTTTGCCAGGCAGCAAACTTTAAGCGCCAGAGAGAAGAAACCCCAACCGGTGGGCAAGGACTCCATCCAAGCTCTTGCCACAAGCTGTCATTTATCTTGGCAATGCCACTGAAATGATGACTTAAAATTCTCAAATTTCTCTAGTAACTTGTCTGCATGAATGGCCCTTGGGTTGCTCTTGGAGTTAGCTTTATAAGCAGGCACGAAGGGACTCGAGGTATACGATTTGGGTGAGACGAACAGCTCGATACCTTCTCCCCTGCTGGCCACAGTATCTGCAGTTCCACCACGGTAGTTCATGCCACCAGAGCAAAAGGGAGCTTTCGGAGTACAGGTCTCCCAATAACAGGATCCCTGGGTGGCTACTTGAAGGTATATGGGAGCCCCACGGTGAGCGCCTGCCATCTCTACACTCCCCTCCCTGTTCCCACCACCCTGGCAGCTTGTCCTTATGTCCTTCCTGAGGTCCTGGCTCGGTTCTGGACTGTTCTGGGCCAATGCACAGTGTCAGTATCCTTCACCTACCCGCAGATGGGGCCTGGCCCTTCAGCTGCTCACTCGTTCACTCGCCCATTCATCAGATGCTTCCTGAGCCGTCAGCTGCTCAGGAGTCAGGCCTCTGGCTGGACCGGAGACACTCGAGGGAACACTGTCCCCGCGCTCACGGAGCATATGCTGCGGAACAGGAGACGGACGACAAGCCCACCCACAGGTCTCACGGGTCACATAGGTTTTGTGGAGAAAATAATGGGGTCGCAGAATGATAGAGGTGGGGAAAGTCGTGATACTTTCCACGGGCAGACAGGGAAGTTGTCTTGGGTGGTGTGACAACCGGGCAGAAGTGTAGGCAGCGAGTGAGCCAGTGAGCGAGGCCACAGGGAAGAGGCTACTTGGCAGGGGAGCAGCTGGGGTAGGCGAAGGGCCTGGGCAGGGAGCGAGTGGGGTCGCCTGGGGGTCAGCGGGAGGCCTGGGGGCTCGGGGAGGCCTGGGGAGGGTGGTCAGTGAGGAAGTCAGAGAGGGGTGGGCGGGAGCGGTTACTCCTGATTCCCAAACTGCCTAGGGGCTTGGAGCAAACCCTGGTGGACAAGTACTGGCCACACCGTAGCCTCTCCTCCCGCAGGCCAGGGAGCTCCATCCAGAGCCCCAGCTTTCCTGGACAGGGCCCTGGAAACTGCCTGACAGTTTCCCTGCGGCTGTAACCCCGGTGCTCCCCTCTGCGTCAGCAAGTACCATCCCTTCTCAGGCAGGTTTCTGTAGGGCTCTCCCTGGGATGGCCTCTACAACCTTCACTAGGCCCCCCCCGGCCCCCAGCCCTGACACGGAGGTGGCTGGCCCGCCAGTTGGTTCCCCTTAACCCCCGCCCTGCCCTGTTCCCGCTTCTGCGCCACCCTTTACACTCCCAGCCGGTCCTCCCCTCCCTCCAGAGGTTGGGCCATCTGCATGGACTCCCTGCAGGGGAAAGGAGCGGTGAGAAGGCTTTCGGACAGACGCCTCCCTCCTTGCAGTTTTGGCCAGGGTCCACCCTGGGTGGGAAACTCACTGAGCGCTTGCTATGTGCTAAGTAAGCACTGTGATTGACATGTGTCAAGATTTCCCAATGACAGAGATATTACTAAATTTGATCTCCATTTTACAGCTGAGGAAATGGAGGCTTAGAAAGGCTAAGTTATTTGCCCAAGATCACACAGGCTGGTAAGTGGTGAAGTTTTGGTTGAAACCCAAATCTGTCTTTCCCTAGAGCTCCTCCTAGAAAAATGTAACAGTTAAGTATATTCAGATAGAGGATCTGAACTGAGGATTCAGGGACAGTTCTGAGGCTCCAGGCATCAAAGAGCTGGTTTATACAGCTTGCCCACGTCGTTCAGCCACCAAGAATGAAGATCTTGGAAACTCTCCTGGTGTCCCTCCCCAGTGAGGGCTCTATGACACTGGCATTCAGAAGGACGCTGATCCTCTGGCCTGGACTTCCCTAATGGCAAGGGGAAAAAAGCCCGTATTTGTCATACTTCCCCTGATGTATAAATGGTCTTTTTCCTGGCCCCAACGCCTGGCCTCTTACATCAAATATTTGCTAAGTGCCCTTCTGGGTTCCAAGGACTAGCGATATAAAGCTAATTATGGCTTTATTCCTGCTGTTAAAGGACACCTCAAACAGAAAGCCAGGTGCCCTCTTGACAGGGCTGCCCCAGGAGCCTTTTCCCTGAGGCAGAGGCCGCACTGATGCCTGCCCCCATGGTCCCTTCAGATTTGCAGATTCTTATCTTGCACCTACTACCTATGAGATATAGTCTTAGGTCTGCTGGGGATATAGGAAGAAATGGGACCCTTTCATTGTTAAGGAGATTATTAGCTAGATTTGAGGATGGGGAGGTGGGTACATATAAGACAAGTGCCCAAAAAACTCTCCTAGTAGGCAGAACATAGGGCTGTTCTTGTTCTGTGCTTTAAAAAAAAAATTAACAAAGACAATGATATTTTAACAAGATGAGCCTGAAATGGAAGTGTACATGACGTAAAACTTTTTTTGCCTGCGGCATTCAAACTGCACATTATTTTTCAGTAAAGTGTTTTTTTTCTTTTAATTTCCACATTTACCTTACATAGCTTTTCAAGAGATTTCCACGAGATCATGAAGCTCTGTGCAATTGTTTAAGTCTGTTTTCATTTGACCAGATGTAAAACTCCTAGGGAAAGTCAACCTCCCTTCTCTCCAGGAGTACTGGCAAAAACACAGAATTATACACGGTTTCCCTTGGTTCATTTAGAGACTTCTTAGTATAATTTGTTTTCTGTTGCTGTCCCATTTGCTCAGGGATAGGTGATGAGATTGCTGCCAGCCAGGAGAGCATCCAGCCTTCCCAGAGGGCACTGTGGGGAGGCCAGGACCTCAGGGGGCACCAGTGGGGCACAGGGAAGGGGGCTGCTGGCCAGGACTGCGATTTGGAAGGTGCCAAGATGCTCCCTTTCCCCGCTACCAAGCATGGGCCCAATAACCTGCCATGGTACCTGAAGTTCCACCATTTAGGGGAATTATTCTCTTTAAACATATTGCTTTCAAACTCTTTTTGAGGGGAAGGTGGTAATGCAACGGTGCTCTTGAGGGGCATGAACTCTTGTACCAAAGGCCTGGATGTATGCAACTCAGCTGCGACTTAGGGGTCTCCCTCTCCTTGCATTTTAGGTGAAATTCCCTAGACAGCCCCACTCCTTGGGATTCTACCTACTTCCACAGCCTGATGTAGCCGGGAGGTGTGACAGTCCTCCGGCTCCTGTGTCCTATTTTCTCTTGTATCCACCCTGATGAAGAGCTCAGCCATGCTCCAGTTTTCACGGGACACCCCTCCTGGCTAAGACCCAGATCCTTTACATCACCAGTGGGACCCACAACGCCTGGACCCCCCTCTGCATTGCTCTCGCCTCTCCCAGGTCCTCACCTCGGGAGCCTGTTTTTGGTGCCCTGAGCGCCCTCATAGTATTCACACTGGCTCCTCTCTCTGCCTGCAGCACTCCCCGGCCCCGTCACCTGGTGACGCCCTCGGTGTCTCAGTCTCACCTCCCAGCTAGACGTCACTTCCTCTGGGATGGGTCCCTGATGTTGTAGGCCACTCTGTAGGTGCTGGCCTGGGAATTTTTGGTGCTGATAATAATAACAGCCACCCAGATCAAAGGTTTTCCTTGCCAATAGTATGTGGCAGTTCTGCTGTCCTGAGTGGCCAACCTGCCCACAATTGTATCCCCAATATCTGGCATAAGCCTAGTGCTTTGTAGGTGCTCAGTGAATATGTGCTGAATGAATGAACAGGGTGCCAAAGGGATGTTTCCATGTGAAAACAGATCTCAGATGTTTCATCTAGAAATGAGTCGACAGGCAGAGGCAGGAGGCTGGGCATGATCATTAACCTGAGGTTGCCGTGAAAAATTGGAGGATTAGAAATAATGTGCATAAAGTGCCAAGCACGGCACGTGGGACCCAGAACACTTTCACTGAAGGATACTTTCCATCCTATCTTGTCTTCTTTGTATCCATTCCCCCCACCATCCCCAACTTCTGACAATGGACTGAATTAGGAGCAACCAGCAGAGAGGTCCAAGAAGCAAGTTTCTGTTCCTGGGAAGAGCTTTCCGACAGAATATGCTGGAAATGCAACGGGATCCTCGTGACGATGACATTCTTACTCTGCAATCATAAGGTATTGAAACAGTGGAACTGTACACCAGGTGGGTGGGCAGGGGGTGGACCAGGTGTCATTTAGCTTTGCCTTTCTCCCCAGGAAGCTCTGATCCTGTTATGTCATTTAAAAAAATTTATTCTTTTGTTGCCTTGATTTAAAATAGGTGTAGGGATGCTGCAAATTCAAATACAACAGAAATCTCAGGAAAATTATGTTACTAGGAAACCAAAAAGTTTGGCATTCTTTCAATAGACTTTTTATTCTGCCACCATACATTGTTCCTGAGGTCTTTCCAAACCACATTCTTTATCCATGGCCAGTCTTCTCTGGGCCGGATTCCCTCCCACAGTGAGCCTTGGCTGTTGGGCACTAGAAATCATTTGTTGGCCGCTGCTTTTCCTGCTCTTTTAGGTTTTCAAGCATGCTTCTTATTCCAAGCCAGAGTATGGATTTAGTCGGGACATTTTCAGCTCTGTCGGTGATACACGAGATGTCTACGTCAGATTTCTTAGCCTTGGCACTGAGCTGTTTTGGACCACAGAATTTTTTTTGTGGTGAGAGGCAGTCCTGTGCATTGTACAATGTTTTAACAGCATCCTTGGCCATAGAGGTGCTATTTCAGAAGCACCTCACCAGTAATGATAACAAAAACTGTCTACAGGTATAGTCAGATGTCCCTGGGGGAGGAACCACTGGTCTAAGTAGAAGGACTGAAAGTCAATCAGCCATCTAGATGTTCCGTTGGTCTCGGTAACTGACACACTGCCCCAGAAACCCAGCTTTTATACCCTCAAAACCTGGGCTTAGAAAGCAGAACCTCAGCGTGATTATAATCAAGGATCCGGACTTATTTCTAGATGAAACCTCTGAGATCTGTTTTTGCATGGAAACATCTCTTTGGCCTGGACCTCCTATCTCCAAGTGTTTAACCTCTGTAAACTTTAGTTTCTTCATCTGTGAAACAGGCAATGATAGTATTTACTCTACTGGGTGCTCAAGAGGATTAAATGAGTTGTTTGAAAATGCTTATCACAGTGCTGGACCCTTAATAAGGCTGCAGTCCATGTGGCCTATTACTGTTCATGACAAAAACTCCCCAGACTGGAAAAGAGAATCTATTCTTTGGCAGATAACCCTATGCATTCTGCATTAGGCAGCATAGGCTAACTGCTATTACAAACAACCCTGGAGTTTAAGTGCCTGAACACAATACAAGTGTGTTTCTCACCCACTCAATGGTCCATCACTGGAATTTCTGGTAGGGCTGCTCTCCTGGGCAGCTCCAAGCAGTGATTCGGGGACCTGGGTTCCTTCCATCTTGTGGCCCCTCTACAAGGATCTTTCCTGAGCATGAATGTTATGCAAAAAAAAAAAAAAAGGACTCTGGAATCAAATTAGTTTGAGAGAAAAACGCACTTATAACTTCACTTGGAGAAAGAAACTTATGGAGGACTCTGATGAGATTTACAGTAAAGAACCTGTTGAACTTTGTTTAATTCAATGTTCCTCGAACACAATTTGGGCATCGCACTACCACCACCCCCTTTTTTAAATTTTACCTAATTAGCTATTAACATCTGGCAGAACTAGGGAATGGCTTCTGGGAAATGTGAATTTTGGTTTTGAGCACTGGAGTGACATAGTTTCAGGGCTGTGTTTCAGGAAGGGAATTCCTTCTCAGCTTGAGGGAGAGTTTGTAAAAGCGAAGGAGGCCTTTGTCGCAGCTCCCGCAGCGACAGGGGCCCGCCTCAACCAGGGCGGTGGCAGCGGGGTGCCGGGGGCAGGCCTGGAGACTTGCCGGGCATGTCTCAGTCTGCTCAGGCTGCCCAAACAAAATGCCACAGCTGGAGGGCTTCAGCAACAGACATTTATCTCGCACAGTTTGGGAGGCTGGGTGTCCCAGATGAAGGAGCTGGCAAATTTGGTTCTGGAGGACTGTCTTCTTGGCGTGCAGATGGTTGCCTTCTTTGTGGTTCATCACACGAGCTCTGGTGTCCTCTCCTCTTGTTGTGGGGACACTAATGCCATGATGGGGCTCCAGCCTCATGGCCTCATCTAAACCTAATCACCTCCCGAAGGCCCCACCTTCTGATACCATCACAGGTGGGGGGTTAGAGTTTTCATGTATGAATTTTGGAGGGGACACAAACATTCAGTCTATAATAAGATGTGTCAGCAGAGGAAGTAGTCGGACTTAGGAGGTAAGTGACTGGAAATGAAAATGCCGGTGTGCTTCTCTATCCCGCGTGACAGCCCTCTGGTGTGAAGGGCCGTTGATGCATCTCTGACGTGGTTGAGATCATCCAGGGGAAGGGTGTCAAAGAGAAAGGCGGAAGGCTCAGGGCAGAGTCTTGGAGACCCACCCATTTGGGAGGGTTTGCAGAAGAGAGAGGAGGGCTGGAGATGCAGCCTGTCCCAGAAGCCATGGAAAAGCGTGTTTCAGGAAGGCCCCATGGCAGGTATTAGATGCTGTGGAGGAGCTTTCCAGGAGAGGAAAGACAAAGCCACCACTGGCTTTGGTGTGCATTTAAGAGCACTGTCATACGGTTGGGAAGGGGAAGGTGACCAAGGCAGAGAGGCCGTGCAGCTGACAGGGTCAGACTCCTCGCTGGGGAGTTAGACTGGGAGTTGGGGGAGGGCTCAGGGAGAGAGCTCTGAACTTCTCTATAGGGAAGGAAGCCAGGGGTCATAGGGAGGTGGAAGACAGGCCCTTTTCTCCAGAGAGGGGTAAGGAGACCCCTTCCTCTGAGAGGTGGGCAGCAGGCCGTGTTGGGAGTAGTGCCTGGAGATTGTCAGGTGCCAGCAGGAAAATGGAAGGAGTCCTTTCTTTTGTAGGGGTGCGGGCAGTGAGGGCTTCTGTTAGGACACAGAAGAGGAAGGATGAGCTTCTGAGGATGCCACCAAGCTTCCAAGATATGCTTTACAGGCAGATTTTTTTTCCAAAGTGGAAGCATCTTACTTGCTTGTATTAATCATAAGAATAATAATACTTATAAAAATCCTAATTATTCAGAAATATAGACAGATGACAGTGAAATTTGAAATGTCCCTATGATCTCATGTCCCAGAAATCACCACTGTTAGGTATATATTTAGGGAGCTCCCTCCCTCTCTCTCTCTCTCATGGTTTTGTTACAAAAATGGGATATGCCTACTGCTTTGTACCCTACTTTTAAAAACCTTTTCTGGACATCTTTTCACATCTAGTCATATGATTCCTACCTCTTCATCATCTTAATGGCTGCACGACATTCCATTTTATGGATATATCATAAAGACTTCTGTTCCTTAAATTACATGATTTAAAAAGTTTTAAAGGGCAAATGAGGGGTTACATGCACTCAGGATCAGACACACAGAAAAATTTCTGAAGACAGAAAGAAAACAGCCCCACACTCTGGTGTTATTTAGGAAAACAACTCCATTGTTCACAATTGTTCTGGCTATGGTTCCTTTAGGAGCTTTTTGTTGTCATTTTTGTAGTTAAACATAATTTCTGCAGAATCATTCTCACGACAACCACCCCCTACAATATATTTTATTTTCAAATGAAAATATACCGCCTTCTGACATTAGACATTGGGAAGAACTCGGCATCACTTATGTGGCATTCCTACCAAAAGGGCATGAGCTGATTCTAATGATGACGAAACATCAGACAAACCCAAACTGAGGATATTCTACAAAATAACTAGCTATTCTTGCAGCTTTTCTGTAAGTCTGAAATTATGTCTAAAGTAAAAAAATAAAATGAAATAAATTTGAATGAAAATACAAATGTAACTCCTTCATTTGTATTATTGCCAAAAGACCTAGATAGGCAGCTTGAAGTGTTTACATGGAAATGTTGATTCATGACTCGTTAACCTTCAGACAAATCACAAAAATTTAGATTCCTCTTCGGTGTTGCTGCTCCCTCGCTATCTTCCGTGCCTGGCTGTGATGACGCACAGTGTCTCTGCTCCCCACTCTCCCACGCTCGCCCTCTGCTCATTGAATTTGTCCAGCCATCCATGGCTCCCAAACCTTCAAAACACTGTGTCATATCCTATCTACCTGACCCTGGTTTTGTGTACATCTGTGTCATGTTCTCTCTGTCCGGATCATAATAATCAGGATCTTCTGGAATACTCAACATTTCAGAGTCAGATCAATAATTGTGAACATATGCCTAAAACTCCGCTATTTCCTCATTACCCCATCTGGCAGTGGAGCGGTAAGAGGTAGTTAGACTTGAACATTCCCTTCCTCCTCTTGATTAGGAGAATTCTGCCTTTACACTTCAACTTTTGCTCCCTACACTCCTTGATTAGGAAGTTCCCATTGGTCAGAAGGTTCCTGGACTTTTGTTATGCAGAAAGATCGGAATGGAGAGACTGGGTAGAGGGCGCAGAGGGGAAGTGCTTAGCCAGAAAATTGAAGTTGATTTGTTTAATAAAGTTCAGGGAGGGAGGAGGAGGAGAAAGAATCGTGGGGCAGATGGGCAAATAGCAAATGAAAGGATCTGGAGAAGTATGCTGGAGGGAGAGAAGGCACAAAAAGGGGATTCAGGACATGTTGCTGGGAGTTCCCAAGTGGAGACACGGAAGTAAATGACCGAATTCTTTTGTTGATAATTTTGACAGTTTGGGCTGTGCTTCTTTATTGTACTTCTTTGTAGAGACAGGACACATGGATCTGGACGTAGAAGAGGTATGGTAGTTAAAATCTTTCGGTAGCTGTTACCTATGAGACAATATACACACTCTTTAATCTTGTCCTACTCCATCCCTGGTCTGGCCCTTTGCAACCTTGCATCCCTTGGGGGACCTCTCCTCTTCAGTTAGCAGGCTGGCAGTGCTGTAAGGTGTGTCTTTGCTCGCCAGTCCCCCTCAGAGTCTGGTTTACTTCTTGACGACTCACTTCCCTGGAAGCCCTGGACGTGAGGATAGTTCATTACTCTGTTTACTGAGGGACTTTTGCCACATCTTGCTTTGCAGTTCTCATTCTACCATCCCTTCTTGTCACTTAGCCTCTCCTCTTTGTGACTGGCTTCCCACTGGCTTGACAAGCTCCCTGAGGGCAGAAGTGTGTCTAGCTCGGTGACTGCCCCATTTGCTTCACTCCCCCCGGAGGCTCTCTGAATTCTAGTTTCCCTGCCCAGAGAGCTGGACACCACCTACACTGCAGCCCCTTCCACCCTGTGATTTACTTAAACATTTTTAACAGATATTTGGAAGCAGATTCCGCTTCCCCCGCCGTGGGTGTGCCCTTGGTTGGGACTTGGCTTGTTTCATTTTTGCCAATTTCACCTTTAAGAGAGTTACCATCTTCTCTTCTGTGTTGGAAAAATTCACTTCTCCTCCAGTGTGTCTCCTTTCCTCTCCCACTACTGCTACACTCCCCACACTCTGATGCCAGATGTGTGGGGGCTTTTCCCACACCAAGGAATTCTGTGGCACCAGTGTCTTACCATTTAATTTGATTCTGACACTATCTATTTGGGGATAGCATCAGATCCCACAGGTTAAAGGCTCAGTCCCATGAGCCTATCCTCCACTTCAGATGCCGATCACAAGTACAATAATCCCCTCTTACAGGACAGGTAGTGACTCTGTGGCATCTCACTACCCTGATGGACAGTGACTGTGGTGGGGTGTAGGGGGGCTCAATAATGTGGGTGAATGTAGTAACCACATTGTTTTTCATGTGAAACCTTCATAAGAGTGTATATCAATGATACCTTAATTTTAAAAAAAGAATCCCCTCTTAATCTTTGGGGGATTGTTCTAAGACCCTCAGTAGATGCCTGAAACCAAGGACAGTACCTCAACCTATACATACTGTTTTTCCTATATGTATACATCTCTGATAAAGTTTGATTTATAAATTAGGCACAGTAAAAGATTATCAGCAATAATTAATAATAAAATAGTGTGATTATACTCATATACTATAATAAAAGTTATGTGAATGTGGTCTTTTTCTTTCAAAATATCTTATTGTACCATACTCACCATGCTTCTCCTTATGATGGTGTGAGCTGATACAGTGCCTATGTGATGATCTGAAGTGAGGTGAATGACACAGGCACTGTGACCAGTGTGAGGCAACTGCTGACCTTCTAATGACAGGTCAGGAGGATCATCTGCTTCCAGACTAGGAATGTAGTCCCTGTACTTGAAGATCGCATTTTTTAGCAACTTCTAAAGAAATCAGTATGTCAGTATATTCCTTCATCTCCAAGAATTGAAAGCTATTCCCGGCTGTTTTGTTCTCTATAGTTAGGCTATTTGGCTTTAAGATCTACCTGGCTACTTATTTTGCTGCATCAAAAACTTCAAGTGTTCAAGTATCTTCTGATGGCTTCCGTGCTAATCAAGGGAAAGCCCTAACTTTGCCCTATTCCTCCACATCATCCTTCCCATTACTCCCCACTCCCTTCTCTTTACAATAGCAAAGGAAAGAACATTTTCTATGGTGCATCCTTGTGCTGAAAGCATAACAGGTCTACCTAACTAGATCTTTCTAAACCTGGGATGCTTTCTCAGGGACTTTAGTCCCTCCCTCCCTTCTTAACTTGAGAAGAAGCCCTCCAATTCAGACAGGTCTGTCACTTACTAGCTCTGTGACTGAAACTCTTTTAGCTTCATGTTCCTCCTCTGTAGGATAGGGATACCATCTTCTTCACTACATAGCTCTGAAGATTGAATGAGTTATAATATAAAATGAGATCGCAAGTACATATATGATCAAAGTGCCCTAGCATGGTGCTTGGCATGTAGGAGGAGTTTAAGAGATGGGAGGTTCTTACCACCCTCTTTCTACCTAAACAATACCTTAGAATAGTGGCCTTCAAACTAGTGTATATTAGAAACACATGGGTCCTTGGAACAAAAACAGATTCCAGGGTCCCATCCCCAGAAAGTCTGACTCACCGGGTTTGGGCCAAGGAATCTGCCTTTTCAATAACCAGTGATTCTAATACAGGTGGTTGACAGGTCACCCTCTGAGAAATTCTGCTTTAGAATCATTAAAATTATATGAAGTTGGAGCTAGAGGGACTCTAGATTACCTCATTCGACGTTCTCTCTGCATTTGGCTGATAGAGACACTGAGCAGGTGACACACGGAGTTCAGTGGACTCACTCAAGGGCACAGAGGGAGGCCGTAGCGGAGATAAAGGGGGATCTCAGGTCCCCTGACTCACTGGACGACTGGCCACACCGGGAGGCCTCCTCCTGTATCAGGAAGCAGAGCCCTTCCTGGCCCTGGCTGGGCTTGCCCTGAGCAGCTCCTTGGCAGTAGCTTAAGCACTCAGCCTTCTCAGTCACAAGGCCCTGTAGAACCTGTCTCTACAGGGATTAGTCTTACAGAGCAGATTTTACATCCTTTCCACAGCCTTGCTGAGAGTGTCTTCAGGGAGAAATTTCTTCGGTTATTTCTTGATTATAGTGGGTCCCTTGCTGACCTTTTGCATTTTCTTCTGGCATTCTTGGTTGAAGGCTGCAGCACCTTTTAATGAAAAACATTTCTTTGGCTCATTTTAACCCTTTCATTGTAAAACAAAATACAAATAGGAAAAGAGCACCTAAAATGAATGATAGCTTAGGGAACTGTGATGGGCAAACATGCTTCTCATTACTATGAGAGGAAGACGCAGAGCTCTGCCAGCTGCTCCAGAAGCCTTCCCCATACCCTGTCCCGGTGGCAACCTCCTCTCTTGCTCCAAAAGTAAGCCCGAGCCTGACTTCTGTGGTAATCACTTCCATGCCTAGCTTTACAGTTTTGTTACCTCCATGGTGCATTCCTAGACACTAAACTTTAATTTTGCTCTTTAAAAAAGTCTGATCGGCCTCTTGAATCCCTTTTAAACAGCAGATTCCCCTAGCGCTTTCTTCTTCTTACATTTGCTTTTTTTTTAAGTTTATTTTGATATCATTAATCTACAATTAAATGTGCAATATTATGGTGATTACACTACCCCCTTCATCAGGTCCCCCCCATTTGACCTATAGTGTTTCTCAGTCTTGATTTTGCTGGTTGCCAACGGTTTGGTCAAGCTCATATCTGGCGGTTTTAGCTGGGTCATTGGTGGCATGTGTTCTTCCATCAGGAGGCACAGAATGTCTGTTTTTCCCTCTTTTTCTCCTATACCAGATGCTCAGTGCCTCAACCCATTAATTTGCTGGAGGTTGCAAGATGGTGATAACCTACCATTTCATGTTCATTTATTTACAGGAATAATTTTATAAGAAGAGGCCACCCCTTATTGACTCCTTTTTAGTGGTCACATTGCCACCTGAGTGAAAGACACATTCCCCAGCAACCCTTGTAGCTAAGTGTGACCATATAACTATGTTCTGGACAATGAGCTATAAATGGAAGTGCCATGTGTCACTTCCAGGAAGTCTTTTTAAAGGGAGAAGAGGCCTTTATTTATTTATTGTTTTGGCCCATGTTTCCTGATGCTTAGAATGCTAAGACGATAGTAGGAACTTCATCAGGCAGGGAGTCCTAAGGTGACTTTGGAAGCCTCCTGTCCGAATGGTGGAGTGGGGTGTGAAAAGGAGCTGTGGTCCCTGATGACAAAGTGAAGTTGCCACATCAGGCCTGGACTTCCTGCATCTGCACTTCTGGTATGTGAGAGAAATATAAACTCTATGTTGTTTAAGTCACTGTACATGGGTTTCTGTTATATGCAGAGGAACCTAAGCCTGACCAAGTACCCTTCTGTGATTCAACGGAGAGGCACTTGGTACCAGGAAAGCACTGGTTAGGGAGAGCTGGCCTTATCTGAGAGACCGGGTCAGGAAAGGCTTTTCTGAAGAAGTGGCGACCAAGCTGGATCTTAAGGAAGGTCAAGAGGTGACTATTTGTGTGGGAGTCCTTGGTGTAAAAAGCCATTTGGCAAAGGAACAGTTTGTCCAAGTTCCGTGGGGGAGGGAAAGTGGTGTATTAAGGGTCCCCAAGAAGGTCAAAGAGCAACTGGTCTTAGAGTGAGAGGGAAAGTGTAACCCACTGTGCTGGAGAAGTAAGGGGCTTATCTTCCTCCTAGGAGCAATGGGAAGCCAGGAATATTTTCAGCAGGAGCGGGGCCCCACAATCAGAGTTCTTTTTCAGTAACATCATTGTGGGGGCTTTGTGGAGGAAGGTTGGAGGGGCCAAGAGCGTGTGTAGGGGGGGCCAGTGGTCCAGGTGAGATACGATAAACTAGGTTGGGGTGGTGGAGCTAGAGAGAAGGAGGCAGGTTCTGGAGACGGAAATGATGAATTGGAAATGGGGATATGGGGGAGAGGAAGCTGTCTACACTGCTGTGGGTTTCTGGCCCATGTAAGAGGATGGGAGGTATGCCACAAGCAGGGAATGAGGCCAGTTTGCAGGACAAGTTCACCACATCAGATTCGGCCTTTGCAGAAGAGGAAAAACAGCTCTTTTCTCTCCACCCATCTTAGGTTCATTGGCTGAGGCCCTGTAAATTAGGCTGCCAGAGGACAGGTTATCCAGTGACCAGCATGTGCATACACACAGAGTGCCCCGAGGTGAGTGACTCAAAGGGGTGGCTAGAACTTGCGCTTATATAGCATCTTAACAACAAAAACACTTTTTTTTAGAGGAGTGACAAGACAAAGGAAAAGGACTTTGAGTTTCTACGGTGGCAAATTATGGGAAGGCAAATATATGGGGCAACTAACGGAAGATAAGGACCAGTTAGCAAAGTTTGTTATGTAGGTTCCTTTGATGCCGGATCTGGGTTGATGAGGGCCTCTGGTGATTAACTTCTGTCTGTCCTGGAAGGGCATGGAAGGCGACACCTTTGCATATTTATGTCCTGCTTCTAGGTGAATAGGTGGAGACCTTGTATCTGCTTCTTTTCCTTGGCTTGTAGCTTCTTTTCAGTAACTGAAAAGCGGGCGGTTGGTTTCGTGGGTCTGTAATGACAGCGCTGTGGAGAGGGGGGAAGGTGGCAAGAAATGCATGGCCAATGTAGCGTGAAAAATACTAGAATAAAAATGTGAAGGGAGAGTATGTGGAAACCAGGGCTGGAAGCCATGGGGAGGGGCGGAGGGCACCCACAGAGAAGCTGTGCTGCGCAGGGTCCATCAGACGGACCAGGGCACTGTGGGCAGAACTCACGCAGACTCGAGCGCTCCCGCGCAGCCAGAGCCGCCTGTGCCGTCTCTGTGCTAGAGCATAGGGGTCTCGTGGTCTTGGGTTTCACGATAAAGGCTTTGTGTGTATTGCTAAAGGCGAAGCAGAGCTGTGGAGGGCTTCTAGTGGGCTCCACGAGATCAGGTTTGAGTTTTAAACAGAAGCTAGCAAGCCTGCGTTGTGAGTGGGCTGAAAGGTTTTTGTAGGGGTTTTGACGAGCATGGAAGGGCACTGCTGCCCTGGAAGGCGCTGCTCTCCCACATGTTCTGACTCTGGTTCCTGACCTGAATACCCACACTTAACCCCTGTGGTTTTGCTGACCGTCTGGCCTGATGCCAAAGGCAATTTCTGGCTTTGTTTCTCCCTCTCTCCCCATCCTGTAGGCATGTGGGATTTCCAGAGCTACAGGGTAGTGTTGGGACAGGGAGGAGTGTGGTTTGGACAAGGTGATGCACATGAAAGCCAGGTTTTTAAACCTCAAGTCAGGAAGACCCAGGTGCACTTTCTTTTTAAACAGCTCTTTTGAGATATAATTTACATACCATAAAGTTCACCATTTTGAAATGTGTGACGGAAATTGTCCATATATTCAGTTGTGCAAGTATCACCGTGATCTAATTTCAGAAAAATTTCCATTATTCCCCAAAAGAAAATGTCCCTGGGTTCACATCCTGACTTTCCCCTTTCATAGCTGTGCATCTGCGGGCAACTTACTTAGCCTCTCTGAGCCTCACACGCAATGTCCTGGGCTTATTTAAGGGGTGAATGAGATAGCAAATAACACCCTTAGCACATGGTCTGGCATGGGATAGGCTCTCAGTAGATCTGAGTTCCCTAAGTTAATGTTGGCAGTTGTTTTTCGGTAGATTTAGTCAGGAATCACCCTGAGCAGTTATTCATGAACCATGGTCATGGCGCCCAGGTTTTTTTTCTGAAGAGCTGGCAGTCCTTACACTTAATCTAATGCTTTTTGCACACATGTGTGCACACAAATACACTATATCTCACAAACACACACACGTGTGCAAATAGGCTAATATAGCATCCACAGAACTAAGTGAGCTTTGAGAGAGTCAGAGAATTTTTGGAATATTTCTCATGTTTGTAAAGCTAATTGCTCTTTAATTATATATATATATATATATATACATACACACACACACATACACACACAAGCATAATGGATGTTTCTAATTTGCATTTCTTTAACTGAAAAGATTTAGTGCCTGGAGACGTCCAGCAGAACTATCGCCAGGCAAATTGTAAATCAGCAAGGTCTTTAGCATCTCTCTAACCCAGAGTTAATAAAAACAAATTCTTGTTATTCTTTTAATAATAACATAGACAGCTCGTACGTGCCAGGCTTAGGAATAAATATATTTACATGTATCTTTATCTTTGCCTTGACCCTGAAAATTCAGTCAGTATTCGTGTCACAAAGTAGGAATTATAATCACCCCATTTTGTAAGGAAGGAGAAAGGCGGCCCAGAGAAGTTGTTACTTGCCCACGGGTACACATTAGCAAGTGGGGGAGTCAGGGTTTGAACTCCCCACAATGATAGGGCTAACACACAGCTTCATGTTAGGCTCTCTCCAGATTCCTGTAGGAGTCTACAGGGAAGAAGGTAAGCTTACCTGAGAAGACAGGTAAGCTTATTCTCAGAAGCATCAATGGGTAATTAGGCCAGTCACTGCCCCCAGATTCACTTCCACTGTGGGAGAGGCTGTCACCTTGATGGCCGAAGCAATACTCTCAATCCTGGGAAAGTTGTAAAATCCCCCAGGGAGCCTTAAAAATATCTAGATTTCCTGGCCCCACTCCAGTCTGCATATAGGAGAAATTTCTAAGATGGATCTTAGAATCTGTATTTCTGAAAATCTTCCAACAGACCATTTTAGACAGAAAATATAGAAGCTATAAAATACAAGAGTACAAGAAAATATAGGCATTTAAAAATTTAAATTTTACTATAAGCAAAGTTAATGCATAAACGATAGCTTGGGGAAAATAGTTGTACCACATATGTCGGGTGGTGGGTGCATTAGTTAGGGTACCTCTCACAGCTCTACATAGAAACTCATCTCTCTCTATGGCTTAACACAATAGAAATGAGTTCCTCACTCATCTGAAGTTCACAGTGGCCAATCCTATCTGGCCTGCACCTCTTCTCTGCAGAGATTCAGGAACCCAGGTTCCTTCTATTGGGTGTACCTCCATCTCTAACATGTGTCTGCCAAGGTTGCTGGAGAAGGACAGTTAGGAGGTTGGCTCACAGTGGGCAGTTTTATGCCAAACCCAAATGACAAATGAACATTGAAAGACGCTCGAGCTCTCCGGTAGACAGGGAAACACAACAAAAGTAACAATGCTTATCACTTCCCACCCATCTGAGAGATTAAATTAGAGTGGTAACACTACCCCTGGTGGGAAGCAGGGAGAGTACAGTTATGTGCTATGGGCAGAGATGTATGTTGCTGCACCGTTTTGGCAAACAATCTGACATTACCAATTAAAATTAAAAACACACATCATTTCAACCTAGCAATTCCATTCCAGAGACTCTCTTTTGTAGAATAAAAGCAGTGTGTAGAGATAGATATGTCCTAAGATATCTATTGCAATGTTATTCATGGTGACAAAAATAGGACATAAAGTTCCATGAATAGGGGAATAGTTCAATGAGTTGTGATGATCGGCATTATGGAACATTGCGCAGTTTTAGAAAAGATGACTAAGAGATGTTCCCATAGGTATTGTTAAATGAGAACACCAAGAGTGAGAGAAGTGTATCAAAGAATAATCTGTATCTCCCTTTTCAACCATGCTTCATCATCATTGTCACTGCCATCATCAGTCTATACCTGTCCACATATATCTACGTATGACTGATGGACATAAAGAAGAGTTGTTAACGTAGGTGACCTAAGCCAAGGACTTTGGGTTAAAGGGCACAGAGGTGGAGTAAGAAGGTAACTCCCTATACCACACTTAAAGAAGTAGCAGTAAAAACAGAAGGTATGATAAGACCTCATTAAAGTTTTATGTATGTACAGATATATACATAAAGAAATGCATGAATCTGTGGTCACTGATGTATTAGGGAAGGTTATCACAAGGTAGAAGTTCAGATGAGTTGTGTTTTCTTCCTTGTATCTTTTATATTGTTCAAACTTTTACAATAAATATTTATTACTTATATAGGGGAAACGAGTGAATTTCTTCATTACATTTTTTAAAAAGCTTTCTAAGTCATTTTGATGATTAGTTAGCCTTTATCATCAGGGTTTGACTTCGGAAGCTCCAAAAATGGAATGTCAAGCATCAGAAAACAGTGTTAAGAAACCGTGTCCGAGCGAGGAGATTTTCTGGGACCCCAGAGCCTCTTCCTGTGGATCACCTCCTCCTTTCAGCCTGCTAAGACTGGAAATGGTCGTCAGCAGGGCCTGAGGTGGCTTCCTTTGGAAAGGGTGGAGTTTGGGGAACGTGAGCACCGATTCCTGGTAGGCATCATTTTGGGGTTCAGGTTCTGGCTCCTGCCATTTGAAAGTTCTAGGTCGGGAACTGGGCACCTGGTGGAGATGAGGGTGGCCGGAAAGCAGTGGTGCTCAGGGGGTGGGGCAGAGGCCTTGTTGCCAAGCAGACGGGGGTTTGAGTCTGGGCCCCGCCACTCACTAGCCATGTGACCTTGGACCTGTTACTCCACCTGCCTGGGCCTGAGTTTTCTCATTAGGGAAGTGAGGATATTATGTCTCCCTGGTAGCTTCGTTGTAAGGAAGGGAGACAATGCGTATGGATACTGCAGGTGGCCCAGCCAGATTTGCATGTGCCTCAGTAGGAACCTCAGGGTCACTGTCCTGGGAGAACCTGTCACCCAGCAAGAACTAGGGGTCCAGGAAGAACTAGGGGCATTAGCAAGGTGAGGAGTGGGGGTGCCCTCCTGTAGCAGCCTTGGCTCAGGGAAGTTCAGGCTGCTGGGGAAGACAAGGGCCTGCCAAGCCTGGCTGAGAGCAGAGCCTCTGTCTGGATCTCCTGTCCCACTTGCCCTCCAGACTCAGTTTCCTGTCCTTTCCCTTCCCCATCCCTTCGGTAAATTCTTGTGGTTTGGAATTAGGTGAGTGTTATAGACAGAGAGTTTGTGAACCCCTAAAATTCGTATGTTGAAACCCTAACCCTCAGTTGTGGCTGTATTTACTTCTAAGGAAGGAAGCAAGGTTATATGAGGTCACAAGGGTGGAGCCCTGACCTGAGAGGATCAGTGTAAGAAACACACTGAGGAAAGGCCTTGGGAGGACACAGCAAGAGGGCAGCTGTCTGCAAACTAGGGGAGAGCTCTCCCCAGAAATTAAACCCTGCTGGAGCCTTCACCTTGGATTTTGCAGCCTCCAGAATGTGAGGAAATAAATTTCTGTTGTTTAAGCTATGCAGTCTGTGATGTTTTGTGAGGTTCTAGTTGTAAATAATATGATTTCTTTGTTCCGTAGACTATTGACAATATGCCACTCAAGACTAACATAGATACCGTGACCCTCAGAGGTTCTGGGCCCAGGGAAGAGGCAGATCAGTAAACAGAATGAATGCTCTGCCTGATGGAGGAAATACAGGTGCTCTGGGAGCAAAGAAGTGCATGGAGATCCAGGGCATATGTCCCAGGATTTGCTAAAGGGGGACTTGTCCAAGTATGCTTGCTTCCTGTGGTCACAGTAATGTTGTAAAAATTGGGGAATCTCACATAAAAACTTACACTTCTATCTTTTGAAAAATTCAACTCTGGTCACACTGGGCCCTTGTTACCTTCAGAAAAACTGTTCACCACTGCTCCCTATTGTCTATTTGCTCAGCTCTATGCCCTCACTTATGTCATCTGTCACAAGGGAATCCCTGGCATGAATATTGTCTTTTTTTATGTTCATAAATGCATATAATTAATTGTGATTTCTCTCCTATGTTAACTAGTTAACTTAAACTAGGTACAAAGTTAAAATGTGACACTATGAAGGTCTCCTGTATCAGAGACTCAGGAAATTTCAGAGCTGGGAGGGACTTTGGGGATCAGGTCGTCTAAGCGTCTCCTTTTCCAGTCTGGAAACAGAAACCCGGAGAGGTCTGACCCTCCTCAGGTCACCCAGCTAGACAGTAGCCAGGATGAGATCCACAGCTCCCGGATGCCTAGTCCACCGCTTTTCCATTCTGATAAGTCATTTTCTTCCTCCTATTATCTCAGTAGAGAAAGGAAAGTGTCAGTGTGACACATAGAACTGGGAAAGTATTGTCGTGTGATGTTCCATCCGCGTTTGGGCCCTTTTCTTCACGCTGTCAGAGGAATTATCAAAAGAAAATTATTGGAAAGTGTTATCTGTGTATTATGGCTTCCAAGCTCATGAGCACAGATGTCCTTTGGCAAAGTTGAAATAAAAATTGGAAGAAATTAAAACTCATTTTGTTTTCCAGGCCCTGGTAATAAAACATTCTTGCTGCAGATGAGCGCTCAAGCTTAGTCTCTCCCTGCTTATTATTAAACAAAAGCAGAACACAACAAAAATAGAAACGAATGCAGAAATCTGCTCTGGTTTCTTCTTTTGTGTACCAATGTTTCTGTTGGTCAAATCACATTATGGTGCGTCCATTACAATGGCTTATCTTTGTAGGCCCCAGAGTAACTATTAAGGATATGGAGGCATGGTCCGCTGTAAAACAGGCTGGTATGAAAGCCCCCTCTTTGGGTCTCTGTGCCCCAGATTGGTGATGCAGAGAGTAATTATGCATGAAATACAGCAAAGAATGAAAAAGATAAGAAGCCATGTCATCTGGCGATTTGGAGCAAGTCTATGAACTTTGGAGCCAGACATTCTGTGTTAAAATCCCAGCTCCATTGAGCTGTCTGACTTTGGGCAGGGTGCTTAACCTGTTTATTTCCTCATCAGTGAAACAGGCATGAGGATTCTGGCCCTGCCTTCCAGGGTCATTTTGAGGACTCAGAATATTAAGGCCCCATGTCTGGTTTCCTTTCAGCTGAACTGTCATGGTAGGTGACCAAGATTCTCTTCTTAATCAAAGTTTAGGCTCCCTGCACCCTCTCTCTGATTAGGCCTTGACCTTGGGTTTCCATGTCTGTTCTTGCTAAGCCTGGTTTTAGTAAGAATACTGCTAAGTCAGTTTAGAGAGACTCCCCCAAACTTAATATCTAATCACCTGAATATATGACCAAATTGCTCATCTGCCATGTTTGGTACCTGCTAGACCTGGCCTGCCTTCAGCAAGAATCCTGTGAAGTCGCTTTAGCAAGAATCCCACTATGCTTGATACCCCTTATGACTTCCTCTTGGTGACTTTTTCCATCCACTGACCCCTCACTGTGTTCCATGGCTATAAATCCCCACTTGTCCTGTTGTAGTGGGAGCTGAGCCTGGTCTCTCTTCCCTACTGCAGTACCCCTTCACAGCGGGCAGGGTGCTTTGTGTTCACTCTCATGTAATTTTTGCAAAAGCCTGCGGGTAGGCATTATTACCTAATTTCACAGATGAGGAAATGGAGTCATAGTGGTTAAATGACTGCCTAGTCAACCAGCTCGTAAGTGCTGGGGAGGGGTTTGAGGCTGGCCCCTGGCCCGTGTCCCTCTGGCACTATGGGAGGCTTGATGAGTGGTGGGCATGGATGAAGGTTGGGATGCAGGAGGAAAAAGTGGGAAATGGAGCTCACATTCAGGCCACACAAAGCAGTCTTGGAGGAGCTGCTGGGGACCAGGGATTAGATCTTCCTAAGCTGACGTGTGAGGCTGAAACCTTTGCTAGTCTGGCAAGGGCAACCTGGGAGATGAGAGGGGGTGTGTGTGTGGTGGGGGAATGTGCACACATGCACAGGAAAGAAAGAGAGAGACAGAGACAGAGAGGAGAGAGGGAGAGAGAGAAAATGAGAGCTTGGATAAGGTTTCTGAACCACCTCCTGTGTTCCAGCCTAGTGGTTACTCACTACCCCTTCCTGAGAAAGGATTCGTGACCCCTGGGCTGACCTCTTGGTCTGTTGGTGTGGATCCCACTCTCCTCCACGACGGGATGAGCTCTGGCCAGTGGACCCTCCACCCTGGGGCCACAAAGCATCTGAGCTGGAGGTTGTCCAGTCCAAGCTCTTCAATTTACAGATGATGAAAATGAGATCCAGAGAAGAAGCAGAGTAGGGTCAGAAATGAGATATCCTGATTTATTAATTCATCCTATAAATAAATAGATATATTGCACATCCACCCTATGCCAGCACTGTTCTGGTTCCCCAGACACTAGCCTTTCAGAAACCTCTAGATGCCTACATTTTCCATTTAAGCACAAGAGTCCATTTCTTCTGGGCTCTTTTCCTAACTCATCACTGAACACCTCCTGGGTCCCAGGCCCTGAGGTGGTATCAGATAAGATCTTAGCAACATGGAGATGATAACTGAGTGCCCCCTGCCCCCAGGCCTCTCAGGTGGCCAGCTCAGCCATGCTTGCTCTGCCTGCCCACTGCTCTCAGCCCTTACTCCCGGTCCCCGCTTCCTAGATGTCTGTTTCCTTCTGCCCTTCCACATCCACGCTCCCAGCATTTCTCATTCACATTGACAGCCGCTGGTTTCCTCCCTCTGCCAACTCATTTCTGGTCTGTCTCCACTCTGCCTCTTTCCAAAGGATTAAGTGGCTTGTCTGAGGTCACACAGCTATTCCCTCATGGGCTCAAGTCTCTGGACTCCTCCCGGGGGTGGATTCACTCAGAGGAGGAGGGATCTATTATTTTTTGAAATTACCATAAATGTCGCATGTTCCATATATGCATTCCTTTCTTTTAGAATTTTAAGCTTTTAAAAATAAACCCAGACTGCAATGGGTATGTGGTGGGGACTTGATAATAGGGGGAGTCTAGTAACCATAATGTTGCTCATGTAATTGTATATTAATAATAGCAAAAAAAAAAATTTTTTTTTAAGACCATTTTTGGGAAAATAAATAAATAAATAAACCCAGATGCCTCTTGTCCTGCCTTCCTACTCACCCTGCCCTTTCTGCATACTATTTCTTTCTCAAATCACTACGTTGGCCTTCAGGCCTTTGTTTTCATCCCATTAAGGTGATCAGAGTTTAAGTTCCAACCACACCCCTCAGTAGTTCTGGGACTTTGGTCAAGTTGCGTAGGTGGCATCTGTGGGCCTCAGTTCCCCTTTGTGTAAAGCTGGAAACTATTACCCACCTAACTGGTTGCTGAGACCATATGTGAAAATGCATGGCCCGTATGCAGTGAATATTAATTTCCTTCCCCTTTGGCTGTCCCAAAGGGATTTCTTCTCACAGAGGGGATCATCTATCTTCTTTATTCACTTTGGAAGGTTGTCACTCACCCGTTCCGTGGGCAGTGGGGGCTGGCACCGAGTAGCCAGCTTTGGCCTACTCTTACTAGGGTGGAGAAGAATGGTGAACGAGCCCACGGGCACCAGGGACACTGGGAAGGAGCTGGTCATCTCCGCCTGCCTGCGTGCCCTGGACGCTGATCTCTGGGGGAGCCTCTGCCCCACCCTGCAAGAAGAGATGTTTGTAGCCTCTGCCGGGCCCCGGTGCCAGGGGCCTCAGGGAAACCAAACTGGAAGTGAGCACTTCCACGTGGGCAACACCCAGAACTGCCAGCTAGGCGTCAGGGCTCAGCTCTGCATTTGGTGTGTACGCCTGTGTGTGTACATGGGCACACGTGTGTGGTCCTAGCTGTGTGTGTGTGTGTGTGTGTGTGTGTGTGTGTATTTTCTCACAGCTCCATAGGAAACTGGCGGGCGGAGGACAGGGAAGGGGTGGAAGAAGGATTTATTCCTCCCCGGGGAACCACTGCCTTGCCTCCTCACCAATCACAGGGGATGGGCTGAATGACCTCTTCTTCCCGTCATGCCCACGGGACTTGCTCTCAGCTGGCTGCCAGTCACCTCCTCTAGGCGGCATGGCTGCAGGTCAGCTTTGTGGCTGGAGGGTGACCTGGCTCCAGAGTTGAGGAGGTTAACCTGCTGGTTATCTGAGCGGGCCCCAGTCTCTGGGTGCAGAGCCACAGGTCAGTGGGGCCTGGAGGGGCAGAGGTTCAGGTAGAGGGCTATTGAGGGACAGCTGCCCGCAGAGAAGCCCAGAGCTGGCCCAGCAGACCTCGGGGGAGGGCTGGTGGTCCCTTGCTTCCTACCCCAGCTCTCTGGCCTCTGCTTTACCCTCTCCCCACCCTGGCGCCTACAGCCATCACTCCAAGCACCAGCTCTCCTCCTTGTTCTGCCACAGAAACATGTCTTCTGCTCCTTTTGTCTGTTTGTGAAAATGCGAGTACGATGCTGCCTGAGAATGACATGTGAGCACTCCAGGCCACACACGACCCCTGGCAGCAGGAGACTTTGTTACAGTGCCAATAACATGAGTTTGTGGGTGCTAGGGGCTTGGCCTATTGTTACTAAATGCATGGGCCCCTTATCCATATATCTGCTTTTAGGGGGTCTCCAGAAATGTCTGCATCCTGTAACTTAGGACGCAGGGGCCCTGGTTCTGGGGATGGTGATGGGGGAAGGCCACTCCTTGGTCTTTACTGTGGAGCTGTAAGACCTGAACCCCTCTGAGCTCTAGCGTTGGCTATGGTGCAGGCTCTCATTTCAGGAAGATGTTGGACTGCAGAACCATCCATGGGATAGTCTTGGTGGATATCCTTTGAAACACTTTCCCTAACACTTTAAAATTTAAGTCTCTTAGTTTTAAATCTGTATGACCCTTCTTTGTAACACTAGTTTCTAGTAGAGGACCTGGCATGTAATAGGAGCTCCATAGATGTATGGTAAGCGAATGAGGTTCGGATGCCTTTTAAATGTTATCAGTCATGTTTACCCTAGTGTAAAGGAGTGTTGAATTTTTCCCAGGGGCAGGGCTGGCCCAGGTGACTGAAGAGAGCTCCCGTCAGCTTGGGGCATGGTCTATAGCAGGACTTACTTACCCCTCCAATCAGGGGATGCCAGTTTTATCTGGCTTTCAGCCACTTTCAGAAGCCCACGCAAGGTGGCTACAAGTGGCCCAACTCTGAGAGTTCAGAGAATGATGTCTCCAAGCTGTCAGTGCCTTGGTCTCACTGCGTTCTGCCTGAGGAGTCTGTGCACAGTTCGGGCACCACTGCCTGGGTGGCTGACGTTGAGCCTCCTGTGAGCAGCCTCCGAATTGGAGCAGCCTCCGAATTGGAGCAGCCTCCGAATTGGAGCGGCTGCTGTCACTGGGCTGGGAGAGCCTCACAGGAATCTAGAAGGTCTGTGGAAGTTTTCCTGGTGATGTGACATAGTCCCCAAATGGGAAAAGTGGTTCTTGGGGTGCGTGAATGCCTCCTGTGGAACCCTGGGAGGCAGCAGGAAGGACAGCAAGTAGGAACTCATTCCATTCTGCCCAGGGAATTTCTCTCTCTCTCTCAAAAAGACCGTGGCAAAGCCTGACAATCCCATTAGCCTCTGAGACATGAGGAAGAATTGCCATGTGGCCTGCACCGCTCAGTGTGAAGTAGAAACTTGGCAAATGAGGCACTCAGACTCAGGGACCATCAGTCTTTGAAGGGCCCCATGGGAGCCTCTGTTCGAGCCTCCTTATTTTAGAAGTATGTTGCTTAATATCCAAACATCAGGGGTTTTCTTGTTATCTTTTTGTTATCGATCCTTGCAAAACTCTACTGTGGTCAGAGAACATACTCTGTAGGATTTCAGTCCTTTGAATTGTGTTGAGACTTGCGTGATGGCCCTGAGAATGATCGACTTTGGGAAATGTAAATGTCTGATAAACTTGGAGAAAACTGTGTCTTCTTATGGTTGCTGGGTCCAACATTCTTTTTAATCTTTTTAGATCGTTTGTATTCAAATCTTATAGTTTGTTTTTCTTTCCCCCTGCTTGTTCTATCAGTTACTGAGAGAGGCATATTAAATCTTCCACCATGACTCTGGAGTGCCTATTTCTCTTAAATTCTATCAGATTTTGCTTTGTATTTTTTGAAGCTGAGCTGTAAGGTGCAGCTGAATTTAGGGTCGCCCTGCCTTCCTGGTGGATGAGTTTTTATCTTTACCAGTTGTTCCCCTTTATCTCTAGAAATGCTTCCTGCCTCCAACTTTACTTTGTCTGATATTAGTTCAGCTCTACCGTTTTCCTTAGATTTATACTTATATGATATCTTTTTCCTTCCTTCACTTGACCTTTTTGTATCCTGATGTTTAAGTTGTCTTTTATAAGCAGTGTATAGTTGGGTGTTATTATTATTTCTGTCTTTTGATGGATACATAGGACTATTTACATTTAATATAATCATTGATACCTTGGACTTATGTTTACCATCCCTCTCTTATTTTCTTTTGTGCTACCTGTCCTGTATTAACTTTTTTTTTCTTGCTTTCTTTTGGGTAAGTCAAGTATTCTAAACATTTTTGTATTTTGAAGTTTTTATTGAAGTGAAACTCACATACCATAAAGTGAACCGTTTGAAAGTGAACAGTCCAGTGGCATTTAGTACATTCACACTGGTGCATGACCACCACCTCTCTCTGGTTTCAAAACATTCTCCTTCCCTAAAAGGAACGCCCATAGCCCTTAAGCTCATGCTCCCCTTGTCCCTGGTAACCACAGATGTGTGTTCTGTCTCGATGGATTATGAATAGATAAAATATTTTTATCAGTCCACTTCCTCCTTTCTGAGCTTGTTATGACACATTCTTTCATTGTTCTGTTAGTGATTACTTCAGAGATTACAACACATATGCATGCCCTACTAGATTTTACTTTAAATTAGAATATTTGGAACTTCCAGGGCAAGAGAAATGTTTTAGACACAACCCAACTTTTGTCTCCATAATGCTGTGCAGCTGCTGAGAGCTAAGGCCAGCTTCCTGAGCTCTTAGGCCCCTCTTCCTGCCTGACCTCTCCTACACTCACCCTGGTCTACCTATGAATCAGCAAGAACCTTGTAGGGCAAAGTGCTGGCAGGTCGTCCCACTCACTTCAGTGGATTCCCTTCTCTGAATCTAGCAGTAGATCCTACCTACTCAGGTCCTAGATGCCGAGGTCTCTCTTCAATACTTTTTAACTTTTTTTCTTGTTTTTTTTTTGGCTTTTATATCTTGTCTAGCTTTTTGAGATGTCCTCAGTGGAATGGCTGGTCTGCAACAAGCTACTGTGCCATCAGCAGCAGCAGAAATGCTGGATCCTTCATTTTATACCAAGGAAGCAGAGGTTTGGAGGGTGAAGCGGCTGCCCAGTTTCCCACAGCTCCTTAAGGCAGAGCTGGAATTAGAACTCGGGTCTCCTGATACCTATTCCAGTGTTGTTTCTACCACAGCGGACTGTGCTTCAGTGTGCTCTTAGTCTATCCAAAACTCACCAAGCCATCATTCACTCATCCTACCAGTATTTTTCAAGGACTGGCTCTGTGCCAAGCACCGGGCAGATGAATGTGTGTGTGTGTGTGTTTTCCTGACTGCTTTCAAGATTTTTTTCTTTGTCTTGGTTTTCAGCAGTTTCATCATGCTATGTATATAGGTGTATAAGTGTAGTTTTCTTTGTATTTACTCTACTTGGAGTTCATACATATTCTTGAATCTGTGGCTGAGATTTTTCATCAGTTGTTGGAAAATTCTCAAATATTCCTTCTGTGTCATGCTTTTCCCCCTCTTGTTCAGAGACTCTACACGTGTGTACAATCTTCAAGAATTATATTACCTTGCCAGGGTGGTGGGTAGGAATCAGAAGTAGGCGAATATATTATTTAAAAAATAGGTTTAGCTGCCCATTGCAGAAGCACAGAATAATAGTGGCTTAAATAAAATGGTTTATTTCTCTTCTACTTAACAGGCAGGAAGTAGGCACCCCACATTTGGTGTGGGGGCTTTGTTCTATCAGGTGTTGCCCTCATCTGCCTGAACCGCAATGAATTATACTACATCTCTGGTCTAATGAGAAGGATGGAGAAAATAGGAAAGAAAACCATAAACCTCCCCTTTACAGTTTCTTGCTGGAGTTCTCTGTCTCATTTTCTTTCACATTTTGTTGACAGGAATTTGACCACAGCTAACTGAGAGGGAGGCTGGGATATGTAGTCTTTATTCTGGGAGGTCACTTCTTAGGCTAAAATTTAGGGAGTCTATTGCTATGAGAGAAAAGGAGCTACTACTAAATATTGGGGGGCGATCAGCAGCCTCTTTCACATTAAGTAATCATAATACAAGGCAACAGGTGCCAAGCTGAGGCCTCAGCTGAAGATTTGGAAAAGGTGTCACAAAAGAAGTGACATATGACTGGGCTTTGGAGGGTGAATAGGAGTTTGCTGAGAGGAAAATGATCAAAAGACCCTCCAGGCAGGGATATTAGCACAAGGACTTGACCCTTTAGAGCAGAGCTCACATATTTTCATCTTTCTCTCTCCAGAGCCTGGTACATAATAGGCTACTATATAGACGTTGTCAATTGTGAGAGCAGAAGGAGAGGGAGGTTTTGCTCTGGAGGCCCAGTGGAATTGGAAGGGCAGTAATAAGCGTCACTGTAGGGGTGGGAGAGAATTTTTTGCACTTATAGATATATTGAGATTAAAGGTGAAAATGAACAGTGCCAAGCTGAAACCGTTCTGTGGGCAGGGGGACACAGATGGGGCAGAGGGGTGCTGCAGATGTGGGTTTGGGAGCTGTCCTTGGGAGTCTGCCAGTTGAAGCTGTTTGGGAGGCTACTTTCTTCTAAAGAGAACATACATTGAGAGTAAGAGGCCAGGCACAGGCTGAACCTTTGTAATGGAGGAAAAAAACAAGTAAGCAGAGAGGACTGCTGTGGGGGGCGGGCGGTCCCTAAGAGACTTGGGAGGCCTCTCTCCTCTCCGAGGGGCTGGCCGGCACTTCTAGACTTGTCTGCTCCCCTGGACCTGACCCTCCTCCTTTCCTGTGACTTGTTCATTTTCCCTCGATCCTTGCTAGCTTTTAATGAATGATTGATTCAATTTCATGTTCATTAAACTTTCGTTAGATAATTTCATTTCATTCATAAAATGTTTTGAGGCAGCATTCTAGCTTAATTTTTATTACACAAGCAATCCATATTCACTGTTTAAAATATCAGAAAATATAGTTAAACAAAAGAAAGAACCTTAAAATCATCCATGACCCCTCCACCTAGATTGTTAACGTTTTGGGATGTATGTGTCCAGATTTTATCAATACTTTCTTCTCTCTAATGATAGTAATGTCAACAATGGCTAATATTTATGAGCCCTGACTCTGTGCTGGTTACTGTTATGTTTGATATCTGTATTACATTATTTAAACCTCATACTGATGTATAAGTTTATAACTATTATTATTATTACCCTAATTTTACAGGTGAGGAAACTGAGGCACAGAACAGGTTTGAAACTTACCCAGAGTCAACTAGTGTTTTTCTAAAGTATACACATACAAGTTTGTTTTTTAACTTTTGATTATGAAAAAATTTTGAATTGATATGAAAGTGGAGGAAATAGAATGGTAAAGTCCCATGCAGTCAACACCTAGCTAGCTTCAACAACCATCAATTCACAGGCAGTCTTTCTTTTACCTATTCTCCTATGCAGCCCCTCCCTAATTACTCTGAGGCAAATCCCAGACATTATACCATTTCATCCACAATGCATGTCTCCACTGATGAGGACTTTGAAAAAATAGAGCCACAATTCTGTTAACACTAGCCCTCCAAGTGAACAACTCCCTAATACCATCCACTTTCTATCAGTGTTCAAATCTCCTCAATTGTCTCATAAATATTTCCCAACAATTTGTTCCAATCAGGACCACATGGTCTCCTCCATACTGGTGGGGCTGGATTTCATATCCAGATTGGTCTGGCCCTAAATCCATGCTCTTTCCAAACTCCAAACTTACAAATTAAAAAATCTATTCAGCTTATACTACATTTAATTTGAGCATATGTATATATAACAAGTTATAAGTTTTAGGTATTAACTTAGGCAGTAAAGCTAAAGTATTAATTTGTAATTTCTCTTTACTAAGTTACTGCTGAAAACCCTTAGCCAAATAATCTCTACAGTCTGCCAAATTTCTCTTCTTGTGTCCTGCAGGCTTTTTGAACTCTAAGGAGTTTTCTGCTCTATTTCTGTCCCACAATAGGTTGTTCTGAGAATATTTCCTTGTATAAGAGTCTTTACTATTATTTTCATTCATCAATCCATTCATCCAACAAATTAATTGAGCACCTATACTTTTCCATAGACTGTGACTGACAGATATGGTCCCCACTCCTGTGGACTTTCATTCTATGGGCGAGAGACACAAACAAAAAGTAAGTGACAAATAATCAAAACAATTTCAGATTGCAATAGATACTGTGTGAAAGCAGCAAGGAATGAATGTAGAGAATAATATGGTTGAAACTACTTTCAAAAGCATCTAGAAAATGGATTTCTCTTACTTGCTCTAAGTTCTTTTTAAATGCATCCTCCATCATTACATCATAAGAGATTGCATCTTTCAAAAAATGCTTTTTGCTAACTGCTTGCTTTTCTTGGCTGTTTATTACTCCACGATAGTTTTCTTTTCTTTATTTATGGTGCTGCAGTTTTGTGCCTACACCTGCTTAATTCGAATGCTCTATGTTCTGCTGCCAATGTGTTGGGGCTGGGACATTGTACTGGGTTCCCTTGATGGCAAGAGTAACTTCCATTTTGAGTCTAAGCAGAAAAGAGATCACCCATTGGGCAGAAATAGTTGGCATAAAGCTTGTTGAGTCATTGTTCCTGGGTGGTGGTGTTCCATCCATGAAAATATTTTAAATCGAGTTGGTACATATTTATTGAAAATACTTAAGTGATATAAGAGTTTACACATGAAATAAAGTCCCTATCAAGCCCCTCTCCTTCCACCCTCAATCCCCAAGTATAACTCCCTCGATCTTTTCCTGTGTGTATGACATGATCTAGAATAGGTCCAGCATAGACAAATGTGTGGGATAGAGAGGGTCTGTAGGCCAGGCTTATTATGTGAAGCTTCTCATGAGCCTCCAGAGGTGGTGGTAATTATCACAGTCCAGGCCACTGTGAGCTTCCTTTATACTGGGCTCTGTAGGTACTGTTGTTTGAGAAGTTTGCTTTATGAGCTGGACACAGCACATCACCTGTCACACAGCAAAATTTCAAGATAGAAACGTAACAAACTGTGTTTACGACCATCTTGTCATTGTGGGACTTCTGGCTATTTTCCAGATTAAAACAAATCATGAAAGGAGAGGATTTAAAAACATAAAAGTCATGAAATCTAACATAGCACATTAAAAGGCAATTCAAAAGGGATGTTCAAATATATCCCTATACTGCCCTGCAAATGCTGGAATAGTGTGAATATGCAGAAGTAAATAAGTTGAAGAATACTAACCATGTAAACACTGATTATTAAATAAAATACACTTAGTTCACCATTCTGTAAATGCTGCGATCTCATTTTGGATATATACATATGAATTTATACATCATGCCTTGCAATTTCCTGTTTTCATAGCACATACAGTTCTATGTCACTCTTTCGATAGAACGCGTAGTATCCCATGGTATGAATACTCTGTACTACATAGAACTGTTCCCCTACTGGCAGACATTAAGGACACCTGTAATTGTGAACCACTATCAATAGCATCTTAACGTATATCTTTGTACAAATATCCTTGAATGTGTGTATTTCCATGGGATAAATTCCTAAAAGTGAATCTGTGAGTCAGAGTATAGACTTTATCAGATTTGTCTTCTGAATCTGTGAGTCAGAGTATAGACTTTATCAGATTGTCTTCTAAAGATGTCAAAACAAAGCACAAGGTATGAAAATGCTCTTTTCTTTAGACCCTGCCACCACCTGATATCATCAGGTCTTTACATGTCCCAATATGATAGGTCCAACATAACATCTTGCTCTCTCATTTTAATTTCTCTGATAGCTAGAGAGACTGATTGTTTCCTTATATGTATTAGCCATGTGCGTTTCTTCCTTTGAAAAGTTTCTTGTCCATTTTCCTGTTTAGCCGTTTGTTTATTTTCATATTGTTTTGTAGGAGCTCTTTTTGTGTGATAGAGATATTAACCTCTGGATTGTTACCTAATTGTAAATATTTTCCAGGTGTTTTTTGTTGTCAAATGTTTAATGGTGTTTTTTGCTACACAGAAATAAATTTTTTCATTCAAGGGAATCAAGGTTTTAGTCTGTTTATTTGTGGCATTTAGATTCTATATTTTCCAAGTGTACAGAAAATGACAGTTCCTGGGCAGAGAGGCCCAGAGGCAGAGACCGGCTTGCTGTATGCAGACTGCTCTGAGGTGGACGGGTTCTAGCACTTGACCTGCCACTGTGAGAATACAGTTGAGAATAAACCCTTTCACCCAAGAATGTTCCATTATTTTTCAGTCTCACCAAATAAAGAGTGAACTTGCCCGCGGCTGAAATCCATTGGCAAGACACCAAGATTAACCATTGTCTTGCCTAAGGGGAATTACTCCTGGGCAAGTTCATTCTGGATTTGGTGAGACAAAATAACAACAAGGGAACATAAAGGTTAAAAGGGTGTGGGGGAAGTGGAAGTTCCTATGGCCAGGAATCTCACCTGAACGTAAACTACTTGATGATGTAATTGGCCTCCTGCTAGACTACTCCTTCCACACCCATAGGCAATAAGCTGTTATTGACTGAGTCACTATGTAAAGAGCCCTGACCAGTGCTCCGGGTGGAGGCAGAGATGGAGGTGGATTTTGGACCTGCGGACTGCTGGATGCAGACATGATTCTAGTGCTTGACCAACTGACATGAGAATACAGCTGGGTATAAACTCTTTTATCCCAACAACATTCCCGTTGTCATTTCTCTGTCTCACTGAATCCTTAGTGAACTTGCCTGGGCCTGAAACCCTCAGGTGAGACAAAGTGTTTACACTAAGCTTTATTCTCATAGTGGTAAGTGGAGGGCTGGAATCATGTCTGCCTCTGGGGCAGTCTGCACGCAGCAAACCCAACTCCATCTCTGCCTCCTAGCAGAGCACTGGGAGGAGCTTTTTATATAGTAACACCAGCAATAATGCCTCCTTGCCAATGGGTGTGTAAGCATTAGCCTACACAGTAGGCCAATTACATCATCAAGAAGTAGGGTCAGGTGAGGGTCCTGGCCATAGGAACTTTCATTTTCCCTTCAACCATTAACCATCATCTTTGACTGTAGCTGTTCAAATGTGTCCTATTTGGCTACTTCATGCACATTAGGATGTAGGCTATATCAGAGGTAGGGTGAATGAATCAAGAGAGAGTAAGGGGAAAGGAAGAGAAAGAGTAGAAGGAAGAGGGATGAAAGAAGAGAGAACTGAAGCCAAGATTCTTAGCAGAAACTACTAGCTCCTTTTCTTTTCTCTAACCTTTAAATGGCACTTGCTTTCCCCACAAATCTTCCTAGGAAAGCTAATCACAGAGATTCGAGTTGTTTGTGCTTCCCGGGCTGCACTCCCTGCTGCCTCAAATGGCTCTCCATGCTTTTACCTCTCTAGAAATGCTCCAGATGCCCTTCTCAGCTACCATCCTCATGGTTCATGGCTTCTCTGGGTAGAGCTTTGGGCTCTTTTCACAAAACAAGACAAAACTTGATGTTCTACTTAAGAATTTCTTTACTGAAGGATATGTTCCACTGGAGGTGTGGGAGGTAATTTTAGGTGGTACACTAACCCAACATAAAATTAAATCACAGGATGAGAGAATTATTCTCTTTTTAATTGTTTCCTAATCTTTGTAATTGTATCAAGGAGAAATTTAGTGTGGTGGTAATGTTTTCCACACCTCCCTAATTCATGCTAATCTCTAACAGACAAAATAGGACCCAGGATGGCATCCTTTGGCAGACAGCTATTTAGTTAGAATTAAACAACATGCTATTGTTTTCATTGAATTTATTTTCTACAGTTACATTCTATTTATGGCAAATGATTCTGGTTGGGATTTAAAGTTATAAAATTTCCTTTTATAAAATACATTTGTTTTTAGAAAAATGGAGTCAATGATAGTGCAGCTGGTACTAGAATATGACAAAAATCATGCTGGTGATACTCCATGGTTGGGAGTTTGGGAAACAGGAGACCATCTCAGTTGGAGTCTATGCAGCCCCTCATCAGCTCTGCTCTCCTTTACTCACCCCTTACCTAGGAGTCTGCACTGCCTTTTCTTTGCTCCCCAGAGGCTCCAGTCCCTCCTGGACTCAATTCTAGCTCTCTCTCTGCTCCTCCAATCACACCAACACCGACCTGATCTTGGGAGCACCCTTTGCTACAGGAATCTGTGTTGGTGTGTTAATGGGTGCTACCTGTTCAACTTAATAATGACAGATCTCTTAGCTCAAGAGAGAAAGTGGAAAGAGAAGTTCAGTACTTACCCAAGCAATCTACAGATTCAGGGCAATTCCTATCGAAATCAAAATGGCACTTCTTTTGGTAGAAACAGAAAGAAAAACCTTACATTTCATATGGAATTTCAAGGAACCCTGAATAACCAAAACAATCAATTTCAAGAAAGAAAAACAAAGCTGGAGGCTTCACACTTCCTGGTTTCAAAATATATTACAAAGCTATAGTAACCAAAACAGAATGACACTGGCAGAAGGACAGACACATAGACTATTGGAACAGAATAGAGAGCCCAGAAATAAACCCTTGAAGATATGGTCAAATGATCTTCAACAAGGGTGCCAAGACTACATAATAGAGAAAGGATAGTCTCTCCAACAAATGGTTTTAGGAAAATGGGATATTCACATGAAAGAATGAAAATGGACTCTTACTTTACACTATATACAAAAATTAACTCAAGTGGATTAATGATCTAAATGTAAGACCTAAAACTATAAAACTCCTAGAAGAAAACATAGGGAGAAGTTTTCATGACATTGGGATGGGCAATGATTTCTTGGATATGACATTAAAAGCACAAGTAACAAAAGCAAAAGTAGACTAATGTGACAAAAATAGACAAATAGGACTACATCAAATTCAAAAAAAAAATTCTGTGCAGCAAAGGAAACAACAGAGTGAACAGGCAATCTACAGAATGGAAGAAAGTATTTGCAAACCATATACCTGATAAATCCAAAATATATAAGATCCAAATATGTAAATATATATGTATGTAAAAACTTATACATATAAAATCCAATATTAATGTGTATTTTAAATTCGAAATACATAATTCCTTCAACTTAATAATGACAACAACAAAAAAATGTGCAAAGGACTTGAATAGACATTTCTTCAAAGAAGATACATGAATGGCCTACAGGCACAAGAAGGATGCCCAACATCACTAGGCATCATGGAAATACAAGTCAAAACCACAAAGAGATATCACCTCCTACCTGTTAGGATGGCTACTATCAAAGAAACAGAAAATAGCAAGTGTTGGTGAGGATGTGGAAAACTTGGAACCCTTGTGCACTATTAATGGGCATGAAAATAGTGCAGCTGCTATGGGAAACAGTAGGAAGGTCCTTCAAAAAACTAAAAATAGAACTATCGTGTAATCCGGTAATCGCACTTTTGTGCATATATCCGGGAGAACTGAAAGCAGAATCTCAAAGGGATATTTGCACACCTATGTGCACTGCGGCATTATTCAAAATAGTCAACATGTGGAAGGAACCTACATATCCATTGATGGATGAATGGATAAAGAAATACATACAACGGAGCATTATTCAGACTTAAAAAGGAAATCCTGTCATATGCTACAGTGTGGATGAACATGGAGGAAAATATGCTCAGTGAAATCAGCCAGTCACAGAAAGAACAAATACTACCTGACCCACTTATATGGGGGATCTACGGTAGTCACAGTCTTAGCAGCAGGACGTGTGGTGGTTGCCAGAGGCTGCTGGGAGGGGGAAATGCAGTTGTTGTTCAATGGGTATAGAATTTCAGTCTTGTAAGATGAAAAAGTTTTAGGGATCTGTTGTACAGTAATGTGCGTACAGTTAACAGTACTGTACTGTACACTTAATTGCTAAGGGAGTAAACCTATGTTTGTTTTCTTTTTTTACCACAATAATTAAAAAAAAAAAGCCCTCCTTGCAAAACAGCACTATTCGTAATAGTCTAAACTGAAACTATACTAAATGCCTGTTAGCTAGAGAGTGCATGCATAAAATGTACCCTAGTTTCACAATGGAATTCTATGCAATAATGAGAGTAAAGAACTACAATTACAAGAAATAACATGGGTGAAAGTCATGAGCACAATTTGGAGCAAAAGCAGCCAGGTGCAAAAGAGTTCACACTCTGTGATTTCACTTAGGTGAAGCACCAAACAGCACGAGTCCTGTGTGCTGTTAGAAGTCAGGATAGCGCTCACCCGTGGGGCGGGGGGGGTGCTGGGAAGAGGTTCTGGCAGGGCTCCTGGGATCTGTTCCTGTTGTTTCTTGACCTGTGAGTTCATTTCACAGGTGTGTTCGGTTTGTGAAAACTCACTGGGCTATTATGTGTATTATGTGGTCACGGCTCCTTTTGGTGCCAGCAAAGTGGGGAAGGGCTGTCATCTTACTTCACAGAAAGAGGGCGAGAAAGATGAATCAGGAGAAAGAGGAGGATCCCAAGAGCAGGGTGCAGAGGACAATGCTCTCAGGAGGGCTTCCATCACCATGGGGCAGAGAGTGAAGTCCAGGAGGCCCCATGAGAAGTGAGCCTGACTGGTTTTTGTGGAGCTGGCGCCCAGCACGTCTCCTCCTCACCCTCCTCCTTGTCCCTTTCCCAGGAAGTAAAAAGGCTGTCAAGGCAGAATCCCCAAACCAGGAGCACAGGCTAAAAGCCCAGCTGGCCCACATTGCAGACAGCGAGCACCCCGGGTGATTCTCCCCCTGAGAGGGAAGGAATGGTTGCAGCTTCTGTAGGTGCTCCCTTTGTTATTTATTGTCACTACAGGCTCTGGTGGCCTGGAAACTCTAAGCAGCCTGAGGGCCACTCTGAAGAAGGCTGGAGTATGCTGGACTGAGGAAGGTGTTTGGGACTGGTGGGGCCAGACGTGGTCTTGGAAGGAGAGCTGTTTGGGCTCAAGGAGGGTGCAGCTGCCACCTGGAGGGGAGCAGCAGCAGGGCCCCCAGGCTGGGCGGGGAAAGAGCAGAGCGGGGAGGCCCGGAGGGCTGATTTGGGGAGCAGACTGAGATGGAATGGTCCCCACCCCAAAGAACGAGCAGAGAGCTGGGGGACTCGTACTGCTGCCGGATGTTGGTACTTACAACCACAAGTGCTTTTGTTCTTTAAAAAAAAATTTATATTATGAAACACACATAATATTATAGCCCCAAAATGAACCCCCTTCCTGTTGCTTTAGAGAAATAAAACAGTATGGCTAAGTCAAAGCCCCCGGCCCGTTCCTCTCTGCCCAGAAGAGCTCACTGTCCAGGACTCAGAGCTCATCTTGCTCTGCGTGGTTTCTGACACTCCCAGGTCCTCTGCTGGGACTCTGTCGGGTGTGTCTGCAACCAGAGAACAATCGTTTAGGTACACAGGTTCAAAGGCAGGGCTGCTGGGAAGGAGAGGTCGCTCAGGACGAGAGGCTGTGGGAAGTGCCAAGCACCTGGGGAAATGAGTTGGAAACAAGGGTCCCGAGGGCCGGTGCTGGGCTTGGCCTGGCAGTGCAAAAGCGGTGGGGGTTTTCCCCAGGAAGCGCTGAGAGCTCTGTGGTGTGACCACTCCCTGTGACCTCATAAGCCATCAGAGAAACTGCAGAGGTAGTGAAATGCGGCCTTGGGAATGATGAGTTTCTCGCGGAGCCCAGGAAGGCCCTGCAGTGTGCACACGCCGGCTGGTGGGGGTGGTGCAGCGCGGTGCGGAGGAGCACCTCCGGCTTCTGCTTACTCCCCAAATGCTGCTTTGAGCACAGGAATGTGTGTGTATTGGTGTAGGGAAAATGGGAGTTCCATGGCCAGGATCCTCCCCTGACCCTGGTCTGCTTGCCCACTGGGCACATGCAGTGCTGGCAGGTGCAGGCTTGCACAAGTGTGGGCAATGAGCTACTATTAGATCTTTATGAAGAGGTCTGTCCAGTGCTCTGGGGCTGCAAGGTGGTGGAGAGGGCTTGCTGCATGCAGACTTGCCCTGGGGCGGACAGGATTCTAGCGCTTGACCTGCCACAAGAATAACCTGGGTATAAACCCTTTTACCCTCAACACTCTGTTGTCATTTTTCGGTCTCACCAAATCCAGAGGGACCTGCCTGGGGCTGAAACCCTCAGGCTAAACAATCGACCTTTCTCCCTCTTTTTCTGGTTTTCAAAAATGTTGGGTATGAAATGCAGGGAGTAGAGATGTGCACCTGTGTGGAATTCTTAGTTACCTAGTTATTCCATTTCCCTGATCCACCAGCCCTCAGCCAACACTCTATCCAGCCCTGGGGAGTGTACAGCAATGACCAGGAGTGCCCTGCTCCAAGAGGCTCTGGGGTACAGGCTGTGCTGCAGCCGCAGTGAGGGAGAGACCCAGGCTGGGGCAGAGGGGTCACAAGGCGTGACAGGTCCCTGTGCATGGGGACAGTTGCCCAAAGGAGAGGCCCTGGCCCAGGAGAGGATGTCTGGGTACAATGGGGCTTTTAAATTAGGCGTCAGCAGTGTCGCGTCCAGTCCAGCTGACCGCGAAGTCGAACAAGGTTCCCGAGCCGGGGGTGAGGATGAATGGACACAACAATAGGTGCCTGGGAGGGTCGAAGCTCCAAGCTGTCTTCGACCTCGAGTTTATTTTAGCTACTTATTTTATACATTAACAAGAGACTAGGGTGCATATGGAAAGAATCACAACTATGCACAATTACATAGAATAAAGATTAAACAGATCTAACCCTACGCACAAGATTAAACAGATATAGAACTACGCACAACCACGTAGAATAAAGATACAACAGATATAGAAAGTATTTTTATAACAATGAGAAGTTGCTTAACAAGGCTCATGACTCGGCCAGCATGTTCCACAAGGCACATGCTATGTGACAGAGAACCTGTATAACAACTAAGTTATCTGGCTGGAGCCCCAGGGCAGAGGGCACCTTCCCCACTCCACATTCTCTGGAAGCTGAGGCTCTCCACACAGCAGGAGTGGGGATGGGGTTTGGGGGGGTTGAGATGTGCAAGGAGGAGAGTGCAGTGAGACGTTGGCTGTAAAGGCAGTGAGGCCATGTTGCACACACAGCTTGGAAGACATGCTAAGAAGTTTGGGTGGTCCCTGTGGGCAATGGGGAGACAGGCTTTCTGGAGTCATGTGAGTCACAGGGTCATAAACACCACCAGCTGGGATCTGTGTGGAGAACACAGTCCCTCAAATCACAAAGCCCTTCGTCAGCATGACAAGACAATGTCACCTGTGTGTCCAGGACAAAGTGGAGAACGGCTGGGTGAGGGGCAGGGAGGTGGGTGTTCTGGGGAAAGGCACTGGGAAGATGCCCTGTGAGGGTTCCTGGCTGACTTGGAAGGGGAACAGGTGTGTGCAGAAACCACTGACAGGGGTGTCTTGTCACTGAAAGGCACCATGAGCAAATGAGGGGGCAGGGATGGGGGGACAGCCACACTTGAGGAAGCCTGCCAGGTGTCAGAGGCTAGCAGGAAGGGGCTTTGGTGACAGTGACGGCCTCTCTCCGGAGGCTTCCTCATGGCAGCACCATAGGGGACCACTGGGGCCTCGGCAGCCTGAGAAACCCAGGAGATCCCCTTATTGGATTTTACTACTTTATTAACCTCCCCCAGCTGCTCTTAGCAACCCCTTCAGGGCTCCCTCTTCCCTCAAGGACTTTCAGGTGCTCTGGGGGGTGTCCGGTGTGACTTCAGGCCCCTGCTCCTCCAAAATGAGGATCCCTCTGCTTTCCTCCTCTCCTCCCCTGAACCCCAGGGTGCCCTGTGAGGTGTGTAGATGGTTCAAGTGCTTTCTCAGGAAGCTCCTCAGGTGGACCTGAGAGAACGGGCAATGGGGGCTGGACAGTTTGGCCTTGTTTTATGTTTAAAGGACGTATATTTTCTTTTCATCTTATACATAGCCAGCTTTAGGAAGTAGATGAGCCGACAGCAAATAGACAACTCTGTATGCTATAATCCTGATGGGTGGAAGCAGGGCATAGCTGTTTTCTAGGGACACTCGGCTGCCACTGACCTGCTGTGAGACCGGGGATGAGTCATTTCATCCCCCGGGCCCTTGGCTTCCTTGTGTATTCAGGAGGGGTCTGGACTAGGTCGTGGGGGGTCTGGCATTGTTTGGCTCTGGGAATGAAATGATGAAGTCGAGCAGCAGCAAGGCCAGCTTCATGGGCATGTCATCTGTGCAGCCACACAGGGTCCTGTCCTTAGAAGGGCCCATGCTTGGTTTAATGGTCTGCTATCACTGTCTTGAAATTCATAATACTTTTTGAGCAAAGGGCCTCACATTTTGACTTTGCATTGGGCCCTGCACGTTAGCCGGTCCTGGCTGGCTGCACCGATCCTCTCTTGTAGGGACTGGTGGCTGAGTGAACGCCAGCCCTTGGTCAAGTTGCGAGGTGGGGACGTTTGCCTGTGGCCCCTTCATCTGGCCTCCCCGAGTCCTCTCCCATCATCCTGGAGCTAAGGCCTCCTGCGGACACCAGTGCATGTGCCACCACGTCCTCCCGCGGGTGCCTGTCCACAGCTCCACCCCACTCAGCACCAGTGTTTGTTCCAGCAACTCTTTGTGAACCCAGTTCCGTGAACGCTGGTTGACTATGTGGGGGACCAGCGCACAGGGGGAAGCAGCTCGGCAGATGTCCCAGCGGGAAGGCGCCGGTCCAGGAACCAGGTCTGGGCTCTGCTGCCTTTGCTCCGTGAGCCTCCTTTTCTTAAGGCGTGCGAGAGAGAGGGGCTCAGGCCGGTGCCTGGAGCTCTCCTGTAGCACAGCCACTCGGAGACAGGCCTTGCTGGTGCCCTGAAGTAATGTCACTAGGTCTAGGTCCAGCTGACACATAGGCCTCTGCTGGAGGACGTCTCCTCCACCAACCAGGTGACCAAAGGCCACACGTTCTCCTTGAGTTCACCCAGGGCCCCGCATCTGGGGAGGGGTGAGCGTGTCAAGGACGGCTTTAGGGAGGACATAGGGGAGGTACAGAGATGAGAGCAAGTTCCCCAATTCCATTTTGAGGTTGATTTGCAAAAACAGAGACTTGGCGAATGTCCCCTACTCCTTGCCACAGAAACACCAAGACTGTGAGAGACAGAAAATGTCTACTTAAAATTCCATGCTTTCAAAGATAGGATCTGGAGGGTAATAGCCTGGCCTCCTGGTCCCCTGCTTTCAGGCACTGGAAGCTGAGTGGACGTCCCTCAATGACACCAGGCAGGCCAGGCAGACACGATTTTGATTGACTGCTGTTTACAGTATCAGTCACTCTACTGCTGAAGTTTTAAAATGAAGTCAGAAAGCAGTTACTGCCCGAACCATCTTCTTTATTCCAAGGAGATTATTTATGGAAATTCCAAAAGTATCTCCTACAATATCTCCTTACAATGGGGCATCAGTCATGGTTCATGCAGGGGTGTGATCTCTCAACTCGTTTAGTTTCCTTTCCTTGTGAAAAAGCGTGCCCAGCCTCCTGGTCATCACCCCTGACCTCTGGGGGGAGAAGAGAGGTCTGTTTCCTAGAGTTTGGGCTGTGAAGAGGGTCCACTGGGTGAAGCAGAACTGTTTCTTGGTGCCCTCTGAGTGAAGTCTATAGACATTTGAAAGTTGAGGTTGAGATATCGTAAGAAAAACTGAACTGTCTGTGTACTGTGGGACCCCCCCCCCAGAAGGGTGCTGCCATGGCGAACTGACCATCATCCAAGTTTTGGCCTCTGCTTTGTGGTCTTGGACACATGTCCTCCTCGCTGTCTCGGCACTGGTCCATCCACCCAGGGCTAACAGGGTTTGCAGGAGACTAAGTCTAAGCATGAATGGCAATGTGCTAATTGAAGAGACTGTAACTGCCAGATGGACCGCGCACTCAGGCACTCTCTTTGCAGATGAGGGATGTAAAACGTCTCTCGAGGAGCATGACCAAGGACAGAGAGGAGTTAGTTACTGAATGTGGTTTTCATGCAGTGGCACCAGATTCCAGCAGCCCTCCACATCCATCTCCTTAGGAGGGAGTCCTGCTGGACAAAATAGAGCTTGGGAGTTCCTAACACAGTGGGGCCCGCATAGCGTTGGGTGAGCACTGCCAGTGACTACCTCTAAGGGGCTTCCGTGGCTGACCAAATTCCTTCTGATGAACACGGTCTTTCTCAGACTATGCTAAAACCAGCAGGTTTTGTCTGAATGGGAACCAGTCTCCCTAAGCTACCTGCTGCAGATCAGGTCCTCTGGGAAACAGATTCTGAGACAGAGATTTGTGTGCAGAGAGCTTTATTGGGGAGCGCCTTTGGGATCCACACCTATGGTGGAGCAAAGGAAGCAGGACCGGGAAGAAGGAGAAGCTGAGCTGTGGTGCAGATGTGACAAAGGGCTCAGTCAACCCCACTGGGGGCCCTGGAGCTGGGATGACCCTTCAGAGTCGTTCTGTATCAAGGCAAGGAGCCCAGGCTTTGTTCCCTGCATCCACCACGGGACGTACGTTATCTGTGGGAGTGGGTCATTCTGTTGGGTGGGGCACCTCCCTTCAGCTGAGAGCAAGTCCTGGAGGAGGGCTCATCTGAGCCATCGGCTGCCGCTGCTCCTGCAGCCGGGACAATCAGCGTCTCGTTCGGCAGGCACAGTTCGGTCCACACTGTGCATATGAGCCGTGCTCCCGGAGCCTGTTTGCCAGCGACTGCTAGGCCCCATCCAACCGCAGCCATATCAGTGCAGTGGCCTGTGAAATGAGATCAGAGGGGACTATCTAGGGGCTCATTCATTTGAAATCTTATTATTACTCTATTGCCTTAGGAAACCTCATGTGGTAGGGATGAACATATGGCCATCACATCCAGCGATACAGTTAGAATCTGGGTCATTGTCATGCTAGCCATGTGCCGCCTCTCTGGCCAGGTAGAAGGACTGCCATCCCTGAACTCTATACTCTTCTATTCCTCTGTACCTTTGCACCTGTAGTTCTCTCTGCCTGGAAGGCTGCCTGCCTCACTTTCCCTCACCTCCAGCTGGTAAACTTCTACTTAACTTCAGAGTCCAGTGTGAATGCAGCCTTCCGTGAGAAACCTCCCCTGGCCAGTGCTCCCTGGTGACGAGTAGAATTGCTCAGCCCCTCCTGGGCCCCCAAAGCACCCATTATCCCCCCACCCTCCACCCTGGGCAGCTCTCTCCACACTCGTGGGTCTGGTGGCCTGTCTCCTTCCTGCTGAGATCCTTGAAGCCAGGACTGGATCTCACCCCATCTGTATCTCTGTGCACAGAGCAACATAGATTCTGGATTGACTACAGAAATGGATGAGCTAAATGGGTGAAGGAGGGCTCTTGGAAGGATTTTGAGTCAGGAATGAAGGAGAGAAATCAGGCTGAAGAGGAGGCATGGTGGATTGAACTGGAAAGAATCCATGTCAGGAAGCCCACAGGAAGCCATTCTGTATGTCCGTCTCAGTTCCTCTCCTATGGTTTTGTGGAGTTTATTTCTGCCTTCTCCTGAGGTCTGAAAGAAGTGGCACTGTCATTTTCCTCCTAGGTAGATTTTCACACAAAACAGGGGAAAGCCTTGCTCTACAGGTTACTTGATCGACTGAAGATGCACAGAGAAGCCTTTTTAATCTGCATGAACAGAAGCACTTAGTGGAGCTCGGAAAGCCATCAGACCTCTCTGATCTCAGCTTTCTCTCCTGTAAAATGAGGACTGTAACACCTGCTCCCTGGGGTCGTTTTAAGATTAGATTCATGGAAAGAATCCATGTCAGGAAGCCCACAAGGAAGCCACTCAACCTTCTGTACCTGAGCTGCCCAATTTCCCCTGAAACCTTCTGCAAACACATCCTCTCCTGGGTCCATAGGAGGTACTGTCTCTGCCGGGTCCCATTTAGAAATGTCCATCCCTAGGGCTGCGGCTGCATAGCATAACACCAGCAGTTGGTGCCCAGTCAAAATGCTTTGAATAAATGAAGGAATCCAGAACTCAGTGACAAAGACCAGAATTGTAATGTGACAGTAGGCAGAAAGGGTTAATTTAAAAAACATTTTGAAAGTAGTCACTGGAGAAGGAGCACACCTTTAGGCGAAGGCTTGAAGCCCAGAGCCAATCAAGTGGTTCAGGTTTAGATGTACGTATGGTCAGCTCAGGCACAATCACTGGATCTGAATATTTAAGTCAGCAAAGTAGAACTAAGGTTGAGAGAAAATGTGAGAATAACATTAGAAAACAGAAGAGGAACATGATACACAGATTGGATGAGAGCATGTGTTCAGTTTGTGATGCTTCACTCCAAACTACAAGTAGTTTTTCAAGATCTTTTAAATATGGTGTGCTTCTAATCAGAAATGACAATTGTAAGCCTGCCAAGACTGCTCTGGCCTCTCGTTGGCTGTCACATTACTGTCCTTGGTGTGATGTGGCTTGGGGCTCCAAGCACCCACTCCCAGCCATCTCTGCAGGGTCCCATTTAAAAATGTCCACTAGGTGGCGACAGAGATTCACTTGCCTCCCTCCTGAGCACCTGCTTTTTGAGATGCAAAATTAGCCTCACAATATTCCAGCTCTATAAAAATAGATTCCTCTTTGTAAAAAACAAAGCAAAACTTCATTATATAAAACAGTGGAAATTTTTACCAAAGACATATCTAAAGAGTGAAAAAAAACCCATTCAGAATAAATAGACAAATCTGATCTTTTTTCCCTAACCAAGTGCTATCGAGCCTGACTTCCTTTAAGAACTCATAACTCAAGAGGTTCTAGCAGGGTCTCTTTGAGAGTTCTGTATGTCTGTCTCAGTCCCTCCCCTATGGTTTTGTGGAGTTTATTTCTGCCTTCTCCTGAGGTCTGAAAGAAGTAGCACTGTCATTTTCCTCCTAGGTAGATTTTCACACAAAACAGGGGAAAGCCTTGCTCTACAGGTTACTTGATCGACTGAAGATGCACAGAGAAGCCTTTTTAATCTGCATGAACAGAAGCTCGGAAAGCCATCAAACCTCTCTGATCTCAGCTTTCTCACCTGTAAAATGAGGACTGTAACACCTGCTCCCTGGGGTCATTTTAAGATTAGATCCATGGAAAGAATCCATGTCAGGAAGCCCACAAGGAAGCCACTCATCCTTCTCTATCTGAGCTGCCCAATTTCACCTGAAACCTTCTGCAAACATACCCTCTCCTGGGTCCTGTCTCTGCCGGGTCCCATTTAGAAATGTCCATCCCTAGGGCTGCGGCTGCATAACACCAGCAGTTGGTGCCCAGTCAAAATGCTTTGAATAAATGAAGGAACCCAACAGAGGGGACACTTGTGGAGGTGCAGGAGTAAAGGGTAGAGCAGGGAGGAACTCACACTGGTTGGCCTGAGGGCAAAGTGGACCAAAGCATAGAGAGATGGCGTGTTCATATAGCCTCTAACTATCTCCCTATAAGCTACATATTAATTACAGTGTGAGAACTAGAACTTTCTAGTGGTGAATCTAGGCAGCCACCCTCCTGTGAGGAAGCCCAAACTAGCCACAGTGAGAGGACGGGAGCTCCCAGGGATGCATAACATCACCTGCAGGTGTGTGAGTAAAGCCGTCTTCAGCTGATTCCAGCCTGCAGCCTGCAGGCTTCCCAGGTGAGGTCCCTGACACCATGGATCAGAGACAAGTCATCCCTGATGGTTCCATGTCCAAATTCCTAGTCCCCAGAATCCATGAGCACAATCCATGGCTGTTTAATGATGCTGAGTTTGGGGGTAATTTGTTCTGTAGCTATAGTGACTGGAATGGGTTGTGTCTGCCAAATTTTTCTGCTGTAAAGTTACCATTTTCCCCTTCCTAAGTAATGAGTAATTCGTAGAGAAATATTCTGAGACTACTTAAGCATCTGGTTCATTAGCCAACTTTCATTCTCATTGAACTTATTTTAATATTTACAGATAATTTCCTAATTCCATCATTCCTTATATATTTATTACTTAGTATTTCTCCAGAAACAAAAGCTTAATCTTTCTCCCTGCTTATGTATGTGGGTGTTTATAATAGTGTGATTTCATGGGTTCCTACTTTATTCAGGGGAATATAATATATTATTATTATCACTGATGCTCAAATTGTCCCAGATTTGGCCAGTGGGAGTTCCTTCAGTTCTTTTGGGCTGACCTTGAGTATTTTTGAATTTTTCCAACGACTAACTTAGTATTTCCTTGTTTTCTGGTGCAGTAAGATGTTCCATGCTCCTCTTGTGCTTTTCAGACCCCGGTTTGGAATACAAGATTTCATTTTAGAGGAGAGTGGTGGTTAGGAAGAAAGCTCTAAGTGTCGATGTGCTCCCTGCCATGGCGTGTCATTGCTTCTAGGTGCTCTCAGTGGACAGAACTATCAAATATATTTGTTTGCTATTACCTACTGAAAAGCATGCAATCATACCAATACCTCCAATTCCAATCCATCATCTCCCGGAGCATCCAATCTTCTCCTTTAGCTTATTTGAGATTCTGACAGTAAGAAACCCGGCTTCCGTTCCCCTCAATATATTTATTCATTTGCTCTAGTCTAGAATACACAGAAAGTATTTTCAGAATTTCTAACTTATGCCACTGAGAAAAGCAAGCCTACTAACTAGAGTTCACCATTTGTTTTCGGTTACTTTTCAGGAGTGAAACATACAAATTATGTGTATAATTTGATGTATTTTGACAAATGAACACACACACACGCACACACACTCTCTTGTTAAAGCATAGGACATTTCATTGCCCCAGAAAATTCCCTCATGTCCCTTTTTAGTCAAGTCACTTCGGGCCAACCACTTTTCTGATTTTTTTTTTTACTGTAGTTTTGGCTTTGGTAGAACTTAATATATAAATAAATTAATATGACTGGTATCTTTTGCTCAGCATAATGTCTTTGAAATTCATCCATCATGCATCCATCAGTAATCTGTTTCTATTTACCGCAGAGTAGTTAGTCCATCTTGAAAATATGCCACAATTCATTTATCCACTTTCCTGGGGGTGGAAGTTTGGGTTGTATTCAGCTTTTGACTGTTACGAATAAAGCTGCTATGAATATTCTAGTGTAAGTCTTTTTGTGGACACACATTTTCATGTCTCTTGGGCAAATAGCTAGGTGTGGGAGTGCAGTAGATGCATGTTCAGCCATGTAAGAAACTAACCTTTCCATAGCTGCGCCATTTATACTCCCACCAGCAAATATGTGAGAGTTTTGGTTGTTTCACATCCTCGTCTACATTTGGTGTTTTGGGTCCTTTTAAATTTAGCTATTCTGGTAGTTTTAATTTTTATTTCTTTGATTGCCAGTGCCTTTGAGCACTCCTTCCCCACTGTCTTCGGTTTTGTCTCATTTTCTGTTCCTTGAGTTGGAGGTAGCTCAGGGGGTGGGGGTGGTTGTATGGTTTTTAAGATTTTTGCAATTACGCTTGAAGAAATGGATCAAAAAGTTCAAGGATGCTCTTCCCATTCCTGATTCAGATTTACATAAGTTTTTGTTAATGAGACATTTGGTTTAATCACGTGCCTATAATTTACTTGGGTTTGTTCTGTTTCATAGAGCTGATTTCAATTATAGATATTTATAAAAAGAAAATGAGTATCTGGCATTGTTTACATGCTAACACTTCCAGAGTTGTTGTGAAAATTACACAAGTAGAAAGATGAATTCTCATAAAATTTTCTTAGCAGCCATTTTTATTTTTAGAAAGTAATACAAACTGTTCAAAGCTAGCATCAACATATTGCCAGACCGATAATGGTATTGGGTGTTTTCATAATACTTTCTTTTGTGCATAAATTCAGGGTGCTCCCTGTCTTCATGTGGTATCATTTGCATTTTACAGGTGAAGAAATGGGGGTCTCAGAGCAGTGAACTGACTTGCTTACGGTCTCACAGTTGGTAGCAGATCAGGATTTAAAACGAACGAGTCTGTGTCATGGGCCACTCTGATTTCAGTAGGAGCTGTTGGGGCCGCCCAGGGAGCCCAGTGTGTCCCTTCGCCCTAAAAGCTACTTGTTCATTTGCTTTGAATAGCACCATGGAACAGTCTGGGGACCAGAGCGAGCCAAGCATAGGGAATGTCTATATTCAGTTGGGGGTGGAAGTGGGACCCCAGAACTTTCAGGAAGGGGCAGATGTCTCTGCTGGCTTCCTATAGAGAGGGTCGTGTCTTTGGCTGATCGTGGGTGGGGGGAAGTGTGAGCTGGGCCTCTCTGGCCCTTCTTGCAGAAACAGTCGCAGGACATGGGGCTGAGGGAGGTTCTGTTGTATTCCCAGGAGCCTCTGTCAGGATGGCCAGGGTTTGGGCTGGCATGTCCAAGTGGCTGCTCGTGGATGCAGCACCAACGTCTTGACCTCCTTTCTGGTTCTCTGGTCAGAGAATTTCAGTCATTTCAAGGCGGCCGTATTTCTCCGTCCATATTTCCAGGCCCTTCACCGGGTCCACATTCCAGTGCCAAGACCCTTATTCAACTTTTTCATTCCTTGTTCTTAATTAATCAGGGCTGAGGACATGAAAGTTCAGAAAACACCCTCCAGCTTCAGTTTGTAAGTTGTTTACCCAAAGGAAAGCCTCAGCCTAAGTATTGGTATGGTATGTCTAGTGATATACTTGACCAGTATAGATGTCTCTCAGACTGTGGAACAACTTTGGCTGGAATTAGAGCACAAGGATACAAAATTTGTAAGGAAACAATCTAGAAAGTATTTCAAAGAGATGTGGCTATATGCTGAATCTTACATCATTTTATGAAGACGCTCAAAAAATAGAAACACAGATCTAGAGATAGGCTAATTGGGTGTCCATTAAAACACTGCATCATTTCATGGTGCAAATTAGTCTGGATTTATAGGCATGAGGCCTAAGAGCAATCATCTTAAGATATGTAAGAAAGTGTTGTCAAATGAGCATTCTGCTACAAATGGGGGATAAAAATGAAACCACCTAAAAAAAAGTCAATATGTAAACAATGACATATTGCTTTGCACAGTCAAAAATCCCAGTTCTATGCCAGCTATATCCCTGAAAAACATAATACTTAAACATATCACCAGACTCATTAAGTCTATGGCAAATTGGGAAATGGAAATATGTTTTGATGACTTTCATGTGTAACAAGTCTGAATAGTGTAATGGAGCCAGCAGTCTTACATCTCTGGTAAGTGAGAAAGGAAGTCCCAGGAGGTGGGGGTGACAGTCTTAGAGACCAGATAGAGTAAGGGCCAAGGCATGAAGCTTGAACCTAAGAAGTCTAAGGAACAGGGTGAGAGTCTCTGGCCTGGGGTTTTGATGGGGAGAGGGAAGGAAGAGAGCTACCGAGGCTTTGAACAGGGTAACTGTGATTGCAAGCGGAAGAGCTTTGAAAGGAACACCGTCGGAGGGTTTGCCCTCTCCTGGGCAGTGTCGGCTAGTACTGATCCCTGGGACACCAGAGTGGCGATTGGGGAATGTATCTCCTGAATAAATGGGTCTGAGCCACCTGGCAGGATGGTGATGAATCCACTTGTGTAGTGCATTTTCCTCATCTCTGCAATAACCACTGAGGGTTCAGGAAGGTGGGTTTGCCCAGGGTGAGGCCTGCTTGCAGGCAGAGACAAAGCTGTCATGGTGGACAACTCGTCCTGGCCCATTCAGAACAACTCCCGGCCCACAGCTCTCCCTCCAATCACCCAATCACGTACAGTACTCGAGGGGCACCAAACAGGGCCTCTCTCTCTCCTGTCTCCCAGTCCCTAGAGATCTAGTCTAGAATGGAGACAAAATATATTTCCTGGGGTCAAGACTACAAAGGGCAAAGTCTATGCTAACGCAGGGGAGACTTGCCTCGCAGAGGGAGTCTTCTCAAATATGGCCCTAGACATTTGGTTTGGGAAAGATCTAGCAGATCACGTTGTAGTCAGGGATCTAATGGGGTTTATAAATTTTAATCTTCCTTTTCTCTAGTTTCTCAGCCAGGACTGGTACTTGGAAGATATCAAATCCTGCTAAAATAAGAAAATACGGGATAGAAAGGGAATTTTCAACTGCCTTAGAATAGTGAAGATTAGCGAAGTCTAGAAGGCCAAGTTTGGAATAGGAGAGTCATGATCCTCGCCTGGCCTGTGAAGGCACAGAATTGGAGCGTGTTAGTGGAGGCAAAGGCTAAAAGAGACCTTTGGGGAAAATATGTGGTCACTGGTTAACCTTCCTCAGTCTCCCTCCATTCTTCCCTCCTTTCTCCCTTTGGGGACAGGGATTGGAAGGTGGCAGCAAAGGTGCACACATTTCTGTGCTTAGTGAATATTTTATCATATGCCTGTACTGGTTTTCTTTGTTTTTAAATTGAAGTTTAATCTATATACATTATATGTGCTCTTTTCCATAAACAAAAAATAATACTGTAACAGTAAGACTCAGTGTAAGGGAGTTGTGCTGAGATAGCCATTCTTAAATACCGGCCAACAATCCCAGAAAGTCATCCGGCAGCATGGTTCAAGAACTGCCAACCGTGCATGCCCCTTTACTCTGGTTCTACTTCTAGGAATTTATCAAAAGGAAATAATCATTACAGAATTCTTTTTAAGTAGAGAAAATCAAAAACATCTTCCTAAATATCCAACAACAGGGGAATTTTAAAAATCAGATCAGATATCAACATGTTAATTTTGGTAACCTCTGGGTGTGTTACAGGATCACAATTCCTATTTTAAAACCTTTCAAATCAGATGGCATCACCGACAGAATGTTTGTGTCCCCCCAATCCGTATGTTAAAGCCCATATGATATTTGGAGGTGGGGTGTTCGGAGGTAAGTAGGTTTCTATGAAGTCATGAGGGGTGGAGCCCTCATGATGAGATTAGTGCCCTTTTCTGAAGAGGAAGAGACCCCCAGGCTTCCTTTCTCAACCATGTGAGGACAGACTGGGAAGCAGCCACGTGCAAGCCAGGAAGAGGCCCTGACCAAGGACTAAATCTGCAGGCGCCTTGGTCTGGAACTTCCCAGCCTCCCAAACTGTGAGAACATGTCTGTTAATCCTCTTAGTTCATTGCCCATCACTTCAGGTGGTTTTGTCACCAAATTTTTGGTTTCCAGGCCTCTTGCGTTTCCCACTTCTGCGTGGCAAGTTCATGCAAAGCTTCCTCCAAGAGGCAAGGGCCTCTGATCTCCCCGCTGGCTCCTGGCTCGAGTAAGCCAGTGAGTAAGGCGGCTCTGAGTCTGACCTGCCTTTTAGGTCTGGGGGAACGGTGGGAGAGGGAGGAGGACGAAGCTCAATTTTATTTCACACTTAAGAGTTTTCTCTTATGTAGACAGTTATTCTAGCAGGGATTTTTAGAGGGGAGGATCTGGGCACATATCCTACACTCCCAAAAAACCCTTTAGTTAATACTTCAACAAGACTCATTTTGGGTATTTGCCCAAATATAATCTGTTAGTCTTTTCATCATATCACTATGTGAAAACACCAGGGCTTTGGTTTCTTCTCTTTTTGCAGACACGTGGGCACTGGCATCCTTGTTACAATCTCTTTTTTGTTCTTTATTCACCAGGTCACATTGCCCTGAACTGCTCCCCTGCACATACATACATTGTATCTAAAGCTAATTTCGTCTCATTTTCACATTTTTAAAAAATGTATAAATTCCCAAGCTTCACCTTGACTCTTTCCCATTTGACCTCTTTTTTGGTAGAATGATGGCCAGCATGGAGTCCACTTGCCTTCTCTACAGCAAGGGAACTTTGTTGAGCTGATTCTTTCTGGTCATTAAGGCCCAGACTCTCTGAAAAGTTCAATGTTAGCTTGTAGAGAACTGAAGGAAGATGAATGATTTGTGCCTGGTTGAAATGCAAATGTTTCTGTTTGGTAGAGAAGGTAACCACAAGAGCTGTGGTTTTGTTGCTGTGTAGGGCATTAACTAATTTTGTAGCTAATTTGGCAATCATATCTCCCTTTCTATCATTGACTCTTTTTACATATCATTTTCTTGTGTCATCTTTTGAGCCAACTTTTTTATTCTGCCTCTCCTCATTAATGAATTATGTAACTCTTTTGACACAAGCTCCTTATATATTTATATGAAAATTACATTTTCAGCATTTTGAAAATTGTACTTTGACACTCCCAAATGTGACGGATTGAATTTCCCATGGCTCTGCAGAGTCATCAAAGCTGATTTATTTGAGTTAGAAAAATGAAGTGAAATGAAATTCTTGCTGCTGAAAGTGGTGGGCACTGAGGCCAGCATTAAGAGCAGGAAATCACAGGGAGAGGCAGCAGTTCCCAAGTACCACCTGAAGACAAAGTTTTCAGCTTAGTGAAATGGAGGCTGGGGTAACAGTGGCTTAGATGGTATTGCACTGTGCGGAGCATATTACATATTCATTCACTGATTCAATCATTTACTCACTCAGCACACATTTATTGAGCACCTGCTATTTGCTAGGCACTGTTCTAGGTTCTAGATTGTAGATAGGGGCTAGTAATACTTCAGTGATTTAGGTGAAGCTCCTGCCCTACGAAGTGCTCAGAGCAGTGGGGGAGATGGATACATGTGAACTCCATGATGCAAGACTGATGATCGGTGCACAAAGTGTCAAGGGAACAGTGGACAGTGGGTAAGAGGGTGGGGTTTTATGGGGAACTGTCCAGGCTGAATCCTAACACAATCCAAGAGGTTGCTTAGACTGAATCTTAAGGTAGGAGCAGGACTTAGCCAAATATAAAGTTGAGAAAAGACCATTCTGGGCAGAGGAGCATAGAAAAAGAGAAAATAGCATGGCTTTGTACAGAGGTTCTTGCACTTAGAGCATTGGGTGTGAGGCAGGGAGTGTCATGTGCTCCATAAACAAACTTCTGTTTATGTGAAATTAATTTTATGTGTCCACGTGACTATGTCATGGGATGCCCAGATATCTGGTTAAACATCATTCCTGGGTGCATCTGTGAGGGTGGAATTCTGTTTCTGTATCTGCTTGAGCTAAGACACTGCTTTTCTTCTGCCCTCCGACTGGGACTTACACCATTTGCGCTCCCAGTTCTTAGGCCTTTGGACTTGAATTGGAATTTCCTGGCAGATCATGGGACTCCTCAGCCTCCATAATTGTATGAACCAGTTCCTTATAATAAAGCTCATCCTATTGGTTTTGTTTCTCTGTAAAACCCTGAGTACAATTTTTATTCAGATCATATGTTCAAAACCTAATCGACGTCCTCCCCAACCCATCCCATGCTCAGCATTTTTGTCTTCATTTCTCTCCTAAGGCCCTTCCTTCCTTGCCCAAATGGCAGCTAGAAAAGTCAGCTGCTTCTGGGAGGTGACAGGATCCATTACAGAGTCAGAACAGACACAGCAGTGCATCCCTGGTTCTCTTTCAAAGAGCTCAGTGTAAGAAGAAGGTCTTTCCAGCATCGTGTGAGCATATTTGCTGGCCCCTCAGACTGGTGCAGCCTTCATGGCCTCGGGGAGAACAGCTGGAGAGGATACACCAGGAAGAGATGCAGGCATTTTCTGTGTTCCAGCTCAGTTTCTCTGTTCCAGCAATCCTGAGGGAGCCCATTTTAATGAGCAACTCTAGTTGTCTACTGAGTGAGGCCAGCAAGGAGAGCCCACCAGAGGCGGTTAGCTGGGGGACTCCTCTCTGCTTTCCCAGACTTTTCTCATTACCAGGTAATTCACATAGGCACTCCCCTTCAGGTTCGCCAGAAATACTGGTAGGCCAGGCACTCCCCTTCAGGTTCGCCAGAAATACTGGTAGGCCCACTGTATGACAGATGGTAGGGTGTGGATACCTAGGGGCAAGGAGGTGTGGAAGCAAGAACTCTTCCACCTGGGCAAGTTGGGAGGAGAAAGCTGGCAGAGATCACTCCTTAAGTAGAATACAGTAGGCTTGCTTCTTTGATTAGAGCCGACATCAGTGTCTAATCCATAGGAAGGATGCTCAGTGTTTCACACATGTTGAGGAGGAGGTAGCAAGAAGAGGGAGGCAAGCTTTGCCTCTAAGCACGGGGCTTTGGTGGGGTACAGAGTATGGGTCACTCGGGTGTCAGATGTGGTCATGCCAAATTAGGAGTCAGGAGTTAAGTAGGTTTGTGTATTAGGTATCTATTGCTGTGTAACACATTTAGTGTTTTAAAACTATAAACGTTATCTCACAATTTTTGTGGGTCAAAAATACAGGAGCAGCTTACCTGGTGGTCCTGGCTGGAGGTCTACACTGAGATTGCAGCAAGATGTGCCTGGGGTTTCAGTCATCTAAAGGCTTGATGAACCAGAGAACCTGCTTCTAATCATTCATCCACATGGCTGGCAAGCTGATTGCTGGCTGTTGGCGAGGGGCCTCAGCTCTTTGCTACGTGGACTTTTTCATCAGGCTCTTTAAGTGCTCTCATGACATGACAGTTGACTTACCCCAGAGCAAGAGATCGAAGAGAAAGCCAGGCAGAATCTACCATGTCTTTTATGACCTAGCCTCAGAAGTCATACAACATCATTTCCTCAATATCCTGTTGGTTACACGGGTCAGCTGGTGACACAAGCCAGCTTAATGTGGGAAAGGGTTACACAAGAGCACGAATGCCAGGGGGTAAAGATCACTGGGAGCTGATTTGGAAGCTGGCTACCACACTATCCTAGTAGCACGCCTGAAATAACAAGTGATAGGGCTTTATTTTTCTCCCACATCAAATGAACCTGGAGATAGACACCATCATCCCAGATACCTTGTATCTTCCTGTGCTCCCATCCTCAGGGTTATCTCATAGTCCCAAGGTGGCCTCTTCCGTTCCTGCCACCACGTCTGAGCCCCAGGTAGCAAGAAGAAAGGAGGAAATGTCAAAGGGCCTTCCAGTTGCGTCAGCTGCTCTTTTAAGGAGCTTTCCTAAATGTCTCATTCAATAGCTTATGCCTATATGCCATTGGCCAGGATTTACTCATGTGGCCATCTTTATCTGCAGGGTAAACTAAAAAACAGTTTTTTATCTGGGCACAGAGCCAGCTCCCCAAAATGTCTAATTCTGAGGAGGAAGGGAGACTGGATGCAAGGAAGGCTCTCTCCACTGGCATCGTCCTCCCGCCCCTCCCTGGTGTTTATGACATCACAGGGCCCTTCCTGCCACCTTCCCTTCCCATCCTTGGGGTCCCTGCTACAGACTTGGAGCTCAGTGAACAAATTCAGCTCCCTGAGTTCATTTGGCCGACTGTGGTTTGGCTGTGACTTGGCAAGAAGAATCTTCCATGGCTTGGCCGCTAAACTGTAGAACCTGGGGGCCAGATGTTACCTTGCTGAATCCTCATGAAGTGGGTACCATCATCCTCATTCTCCAAATAAGGAAAGAGACCCACAGCTAGGTAAGCATGAGCAGAGCTTGAACCCGGTTCCTTGCTGCTCCAGAAAAGTTCTCTTCTCATGACAGCACATGCATGGATTGGGAAGGCCATTTCAGGTGTGGCACGTGGCAGTGACAAGGAGACAACAGCAAGCAGTTTGTAAAGGGTGTGGCTTGCTTGCTGGAATGGAGTAAATGTGTTTCCTAGACTTACAATAGTCTATTCCACCGCCCTGTCAAAAGAAATCTCTAGTTTACTTCTTTTCCTCAAAGAATCCTCCCTGTTCCTGGAGTTTTTTCACTAAGGCACTGTTGGTGTTTCTCAGCCATGCATGGCCATTCTGTATGTCTGAAAGGGGTGGAAAGGAAGGTAGTGTTATTGAATAAGGTCTAGAGTGATGCTTTAGAAACATGAGTCGTGGCGCAGCAGAGCTTGGGGTCAGCCCCCGGGGGACACTGCGCTCCATCAGGGCTGAGCTCAGGACATGCGTAAGAAATGGACACAGCTTTGCCTGCTGTCTTCACCCTCTTTTGTCCTCTGTAAGTTCTTCCTTGTGACTTTGTGGCTAATGAAACCTGCATGTGCGGGTTCTGCTCCAGGGCTTAGAGTTCTGTCTATTGGAGCCGTGTGCCTGGTCCTCTGGCTCCTGCATCCTTGTCAGGCCAATTGAGCTGTTCCCCTGCGAAGCCCTCTTGATGACAGCTGGACCTTTTGGTGACTTTCCACAGGCTTTATGGCTGTCCTTAGTCATCCACCCAGGGCCCAACATGGCATTTTTTCCTTAATGTCATTTGTTTCTTATGTGAAATCCCAGTTGGGTTCTCTAAGAGTCATCATTGCTTTAAGACCCACAGTTACAATTTTGTTAACAGCCCCTAAAAATGACAATTGTGGGAACAGCTGTTAGGAGCCCATACTTGGTCACAAGTGTTAGAAACCACAGCCATATTCCCACAGTGGTAATTGGAACTGCCTTTTATAGAGAGCTTATGATGTGTTAGGCACTAGTGTTTTATAAGGTAGGAGCTACTATTTGCAGATAGGGAAATCGAGGGTCAGAGAGGTTAAATAAATCCTGAGTGTCATGGTTGATAAGTGGCAGGGTGGGGACTGCCTGACTACTCGGCGATGTTCCCCACCCACTGCCAGGGCCGCCATGCTACACAATGTCCATGGCCGCTGCCTGGGAACAGATTTCCTCTTCTGGGCATGTAGGGGAACGCCCAGACACGTTACATCCTGCGTCCGTGCGTGGGGGCCAGGAGCCCAGGTAAGATCAGTCCAGAGAAAATTGATATTTCTCCTCACAGGACCCAGAATGCCTGTCCTGACTTGTCCACACTACCCATTTCCTACTGGAATGCATTATTCTAAGAAAAAGTTGCTTGTAGTTTATAATTTAGTATATATGGTAATCCTAGTAACTGTTTTTCTGTCTTTACAGAAGGAAAGAGGAGGAAAGGTTTGTTAAACTTTCTCAAGGAGTGAGGCACAGAATTCTGTTGACCTGTGTTCAGTTCTCTTGAAACTTCTAGGCTGTCAAAAGCAGATAGCTCTTCCAGCACAGCTGCATTGCCCCAGCAGCAGGACGACAATAACCCCCTCTGCCCTGCCTGTATCGCTTGGGGAATTTTTTGTGTGTGCATGTTTTTTATTCTATTTTTCCATCTGGTGACTTTTGTTTTCTTCTAAATGGCGCTGTTGAAATGCTTTCCACAAATGCAATCTTGAAAATAAACACATTGAATGGGTAAGCACAAAAGGAGACCCATTCTCAATGCTGATCACTGCTGAGAGGTTTTCTCAGCTGCAGGGAGATGGGGGCTGAGCAGATGAGTGGATTGTCAGTGCAAAATGCCACCCAAGGGTGCTGCTGTGATGGTAATCAGAACCCCATTGATGGGGTCCCAACACCTGTAGGTGCAGAAGGCCTCACCCAGCGGGCACTCACGATGAACCAGTGGGCCTTGAAAACTCAGGGGGCTCATCTCCCAGTGGGCGAGTCTCAAAAGTGTTAGTTTCTGGCCTCCAGTGATTCCCACTAGAGAGAAGACTGCGGCTAGATTGTCACATCAGCCCCCCACTGCCCACAATTCCCCACCATTCCCCTGTGATCGCTGCCTCAGTGTGGGGACCCCCAGAAGGAAGCAATGAGACAAAGATTAGAGCCCAAGTACTTGTTTCGGGAGTGGCTAAGAACACCAGCAGGTACGTGATACAGTGATACAGGGAAGGGGCAGTCAGCAGAGGGTGTATGGCTGTGCCAGCTGTCACGGTAGGCAGAGTCCTCTGGGGCAGCTCTGGAAAACGGTGTCGAACCACCCCTCAGAAGGCCCCATGGAGGGTGAGAGGGCTGGGGCATTTATACAGCCGCTTCCAGAGCATGGATTGAGGGCTGCTACGTGGGGGTGTTCATTCCTGGCACTCCTGGAACTTCCCTGCATGTGACCTGCGGGGATTTCCACAGTTCTGGAGAAAAAGCCCCAGGCCCAGGTGCACAGATTGGCAGCTTGAGGTTGATAGAACCCTGGAAAGTCTGGAATGTGTCCGGGTGGCAGCAGCTGCTGACACCATGCACAGGCTGAAGGCAAGCAGCTCCCTCGGAGTCAGCGACAGAGCCACATCTGAAGGGGTTTCTCCCCTCTAGGGTACAGTTTTGGGTTTTTGTTTGCCACCATCAGGTTACCCTACATCAGAACTACCTTTCCCCCCAACCTGTCCCTGGGTGTAAGTTCTTGATAATTGCAAAGGTTGGATTCCTTGCCTTCACGGATAAAGCAGCCAAGCATAGGGCTCCCAGGCTCACGGCACCATGGCTCTGTGAGGCAGCGGGACTTGTCAGCACTGCTGCTGACTCCGGCTGGCTCCCTTCCCAGGAGTGTGCGGCCCGCCAGAGCAGTGGCGGGTTAGGAGACCTGTATCCGCCTTAGCGATGATAACAGAAAACCCCAGTTCAGACTGGTTTAAACAAAACAGAAAATGTATTTGTATTTTCCACTAACAGGAAATCAGAGTGCTTCAGATTGATTCAGTGGCTTCGGTTCTTTCCATCCTGGCTCTGCCATCTTCCTGTGCGCCCTTGTTTATGGGTGACCCCTTCCTTGCAAGGTGGCTGCTGCAGGTCTAGCCTTGGGTACATACACACGAGCCGTTGTAACTTGCCACCGTGACTGGAAGCCCATGCCACATAGACACACCATAGGGAAGGGCCCCCGTGTCGATGTTGTGGCCAACAGGCAGCTGAGGTCCCAGCCAGCGACCAGCACCAAGGCCAGAATATGAGTGAGGACCCCTCCGGGTGACTCCAGTTTCCCAGGAAATTGAGTTTTCCCAGCTGGGGCCCCAGACATAATGGGGCAGAGACAAGCCGTCCTTATGGTGCCCTAAGTTACTGACCCACAGAATCCAAGAGCATAAGAAGAATCGTTTTATGTTACTATGTTTTGGGGTGGTTTTCAAGGTAGCAATAAGAACTGGAATATTGCTCCTGGTGGCATTTGACTCAATCCTGAGGGAAATCTAAGGGGAAGTAGCCCAGATAGGAAAAGCTGGAGCGGTGCCCTGACACTGGGCAAGGCCAGGAAGGCATCTCCATGGCTGGTGGGCTCTGTTATCCTGGAACACCAAGAGCAGGCTTTTCAGGAAAGGTTACTGGGATCAGGGCCCAAACCAGATGAGTCAACCCTTAAAGGATAACCTCAAGGGGTTCTGAAGGCTCCCAAATCCCATTGGCTTTACCCCCCAAATGTGTCCAGGATCTGGTTACTTCTCATCGTGTCCAGCTACCACTCTGCCCCAAACTACCTACCATCAGGTCTCGTCTGAATTACTGCAGTTGGCTTAAGGGGCCTCTCTGCTTCTCCCTTGCCCTACCAACATTTCATCACGCATGGAGGGGCCAGAGCAGTTCTTTTGTAAGGGAGGTCATGTGACTGGTCTACTCAGACCCTTCCCCATCTCCCTAAGCATACAAGACCCTTAATGTCTATCTCCTGCCACTCTCCAGCTTCGTCTCTGACAGCTTGTTCTCACCCACTCTGGTGTAGCCACAGCGACCCCCAGCAGTTTCTCAAGCATGCCACACTCGCTCTCACGGCAGGCCCTCACAGGGCTTGCCCCCTGCTCTGCCCCAGACAGCCGCACGCACAGCTTACTGCCCCACTGAGCTTTAGGCTTTGTGCAAGTGACCCCTGACCGAGGCCTTCCCTGACCACAGTCGGTGAGTTTGTACCCACTGCCCCATCCCTGGTGCTCCAAATCCTCTCCTTTAATTTTCTCTACAGAGCTTAGCCCTATGTAACATACTATATACTTTACTTATTATGTTTAGTATCTAACTGGAATTTCAGCTCAATGAGAGCAGGGATTCTGCCTGTTTTATTCAGCCTAGAACAGTGCCTGCCACATAATAGGCCCTCAATAAATGTTTTTTGAATGGATGGATAAAATATTTGACCTTTTTTTAGCATCAGTTGTTTTCAAATTCTGGCTGGACAGCACCCCGTGGAGGCTCTGCCGGCACCTAAGCCCCACCATTCTAGATAGACATCCTCACAGCCTTCCATCCAGGATCAGGACCCTAGGATGCTCTGTACCCAGTGGGGCTGATTGTCTTAGTTTAAACCTCAGATCTACTTCAATTCCCAACCAGAAAAGGGAGCTGACATTTCCCAGCCTCATGAAGTTATCATAAAGAGTGAAAATGCCAAAAACCCTAGGGAATATGCCTAGCAGAGAGCAAATGTTCAACAAATGCCAGCCATTATTATTCCCATCCCTATCTACTTTATCTCTTAAAAGAAATCCTTTATTCACCTGTGTTCATGTGGTTAACAATTGTGAAGTATTTCTTGCTTTGATAAAGAGAATTTGACTTGTTTTTAGGTTGAGTTATACTTTACCCAGTGTGGGGTTACAAATGTCTCTTTTGTGTCAAGAAAAATAGTAGAAGTAAATAATACTCCCTTGATACAAAAACTCAAGAGCAGCGAGCATTTCCTCACTGTGTCCTCCACCAGAAGCTGCAGTTTCCTAGGGTGAAGACATTGAAAATAGCTGCCCTTTGTCACATGCTAAGGGCAGAGCTGGCAATGAGAGTTCAATATGTATTCCCTTGATTTTTGCATCCCTCTCCCCACCAGAAAGATAGGTCCAATGGTAATATCCACATTTTAAAGAGGAGGAAATGAAAGTTGGAGAGTTTAAATAACTTGTTTAGATCACAGATCTAGGAGACGGACCTAAACCCCAATCCTTCAGGATCCAGCATTTATGTCTCTCAGACCTACATTTTGCTTTTTTTTGCAGGCCCCTGAGCCACTAGGCAGCCTGAAAGGGTTTCCACAGCCTTGGCTTTGCCAGAATCCACCCCCACCTTTAATTGCTTTCAGGCTGAGCAGAGTTCCTTAAGGTCCAGCCAGCCTTCCATTGTCCTTGCCAACTCTGGTCAGGAAACAGAACACAGGGCCAGACCTGGGGCCTTGGCCTCACACCTGCCCCATGAAGGCCACCTGGCATTCTGCCAGCAGATTTCAGTACAGTGGACCTTCCTCAGGACACCCCAGGGCCATGATTGGCACCTGTCCTCTTCCTGTGTGTTAGAGGGGGAAAAAGTAATGATTCTCATACACATGTAAAATGAACACATGTCAAAGGTTTTAGTTAACTCACTCATTGAATGAGGGAACTGGTATGATGTTGTAACTGGTTCAAAGGGGGAATCAAAAGAACCACAAATTTGTCTGGGGTAAAGGATTAAAGTGACTTTATATATGGACTTGAAACTTGCTATATTATTTGGGGAGGCAGTTGCAGAATTTATTTGCATGTCTTTAGACAAGGATTCTTTGCCTTGCTATCCCTTATTTACAATTTTCAGAGTTGTAAGATAACTCAAAGGCAATGAAAGGCACAGAGCCTCCATGGAATTAGATAATTTGAGAAGGCGCTAGCATCCCATTGAAAGGCTATCTAGGATTCTCCTTTGCTTATTCCAAAGTCTTATATTTTCCCTTGCATTTGAATAATTTTCCTTGTGTTATCAATTCTACTTCCTTGTTTCTGGGAGAGAATTTTCCCTCTTTGTTGAGAAGCCTTAGATTATGCACTTTGGAACCAAGTGGACCTTGAGTTCAAATCTCTGTTGTGCATTTACTTGACATGTGGCCTCATTGAAATAAATCACTTAATTCTGGAGTCTACTGTGTATTATGGATATGAGGATTAAAGATGCCAGCACACAGTAATAACAGAACCAAACTCTTGATTGCTACTTTGTGCCAGACATGGTTCCAAATTTAATGTATTTGATCCTATCATTGCCCCTATTTTACAGATGCGGAAACTGAGGCCCAGTGTTTAAGGCACTGACCCAGGGTCATATTACTAGATCATGCAGTGGGGCTGGAGTTCAAATCCAGACAATCTAGTTCTGTTGCCACTCTCAACCAGCACTCACAAAACAGCAGGTGCCATGGTATTGCTTAGTTTCTTAATTCCAACCACGCCTTGGTGTATGGGTGGGTTGGCTGACTACCCTAAGGAGCCAGCTACTAGGGTGGTGGTCACTCTTCACCCCCTGGTTACTTGCTACCCCAGTTTGGTAGCATTGGAGGAGGGTGCCACATGGCCCACGGCTCGCCCTGGGATCTTCTGTATCAAGACCCCAAGACCTGCTTGTGTTGTCTGCTTTTACTTTTTATTGAAATCTAATGTACTTATAGAAAAATGCACAGCTCAAATGAATTTTCACAAAGTGAACATATATGCCTGTAAACAGCAGATCAAGAAACAGAACATGGCCAGCACCCCAGAAACAAACTTGTGCCCCCTTCCAGTCACGATCGCCAAGGGTAACTACACCCTGACTTCTAACACAGGAGTTTCACCTGTCTTTTATCTTTACGTAAAGACAAACATACAGCCGGCATTCTTTTGTGTTTGGCTTCTTTCATTCAACATTTTGTTTGAGATTCATCCATATTGTTTTGGATAGTTGTCCTATGTTCATTCTTGTTGCTGTATGGAAACACTGTTTATTTATCCATTCTCTAACTGATAGACATTTTGGCGGTCTCCAATTTATGGCTCCAGCCCATACCACTTGGCCCACAGAGGTACACACGTTTGTGGAGTCTGCTTAGTTTTCAGAAGAAACATTGAGAGTTGTTTGGTCCAGACGGGTCAGCCCACTTCTCCTTTGACACAATCAGCAATTTTTCTTTTGTTCCTTTTCTTCCTTCAGGTCACGTGTGCCGGCCCATCCGCACATCTTTTCAAAATGTGCTGAGCAAGGCCAATGGCAGCCCTGTTGCATTCTTAACATCGGCGGTGACTGTCTCCCTATATGCACACCGGCTCATGGGAGATGGGGACGGGGGGCTTGGCGGGATTGTGCGTGTGTTTGTGAACACCCGCGACCCCAGACCAGCTTACAACCAGCTGACCCTGGAACTTCTCCTTTCAGGCACTGAGTATGTTCCCCTACTCTGCGGACAGTGATTTCTAACCCCCGTCCATCTTTATCTCTTGTTGGAACACCTATTGCTGGTTGTCTTCCCCCCAACGCCCTTGAAATGGATACAAAGCAACTTTTCCCCTACCCTGTGCTGTGCGGTGCACACCTCCATTGCCTTCCCTCTTTTCTCGTCTCTGCCCCCGCGGGAGGTGGCCCTGCACACTGTCCTTATTTTCACCTGCTTTTCTCTTTATTCCGCCAGAGCCCCCCTCCTATCTTTCTCAGGGGTGTTTTGACTGTTGCTGTTTCTGCCTTCTCCCCCTTTCCCTCAGGCCCTGTTAGTCACTTCCGTACCTATAAATATGTTTTTTCAGGCTGGAACCCTTCTTTTCCCAAAGTGCTCCAGTATCTGGCTAGTGCTTCTCGTCAGTAAAGCAGCAAGCCCACACCCCCGGACAGAGCAGGGCAGGCCAAAGATTAATACAGTGACTTACTAAAATAGGAACATAAATAGGCCATGAGAGCCAACCGAGAAGAATGCCAATCCACTGGCCCAAGGGACAAAACCGCAGCCCAGATTGGCTTTCAGATTTGCTGCCGTGCCTCCCTATGACAAGGACAATAAAAGAAATCAAAGAGGTTGTAGAGTTACTGTTATGAAGATAATATGTAAAAGATAAAATAGATGAGATAGTAATCGTAATTTTTTTTTTTAAAGAAGTGTCTTATTCATTCAATATCCTTAACACCTGGCTAGGGCCTTATGCAGAGTAAGGGATAAGTTAAAGTAAAATTGCCATTAACTGCTGACTGATACACACCGAGTACTTAATATGCGGCACGCAGGTTTGAATCTGGGGCCCTCAGCCCCAGTAGAGGACACTATGGTTCCCTTCATTTTCAAATGGGGATGAAACCAAGTATAAAGAGTAACTTCCCCAAGGTCACAGCTCTTCAATGGCCTGGTGATGATTTAAACTCCAGTGCCCTGTCTGGAGCCAGCCAGCTTAGGCACTAAGCAATCTGAAATGGTAGAGCAAATGAGCATTTATGAGTATTTTCATTTTTCTAGATAGTACAACCAATCATACTGACTTCTTTCTCCTAATCTCCATCTGGCAGCCCAGTCTGGTGGGAGGCTATGCTGGAAGCCAAGGCAGGCTGTCCTTCCCTCTGCTGGGAACAGTCAGCCTTCAAAGCTGACAAACTTGTCCACGTCTGCCCCCTGCTGGCAGATATGAGGCTAGCGGGGCTTTCCTTCAGCTTGTTGCAAGAGCATCTTCAATGAGAGTGAGGAGTTTGCGCAGTTTGAGCGGGTGGTGTATTATCGAGACCTCAAACCGGGACCTGTTATGTGACAAACAGAAATGTCTTAGGATAAGCTGTTTAAGATTGTTTGCTCCGCTGGAAAATCTAGTCTGCACAGTCTCTTGACATAGAATGGAGACAGCATGGAGGAACTAAAGGTCAGTTTTAAAAACATTGGAACAAGAGTCAAAAGACCTGGGTTTTAGTCCCAGGAAGGCCACCTTCCAGAGTGGTGGGTATTATCTCTAGACCTTTCTTCTCACTTGCAAAATGAGGCATTAGATTATATGAGTCTAATGGCCTTTCAACCCAAACCTCTACCTGTAAGTCCTTTAGTGATTTCCCCAATCAAGTCTCCTTCTCTGACCTCACTTCCTCACCCCAAACCCCAGGAATAAATTATTTTTATTGGAAGATCAAGGTTATTTAAGCTTTAGACAAAAACTTAATTCGGAGATTTATAAAGTTGGTTTCGGAGATTTTCTTTAAGTTGACATAATTCTATTTTGATGTGGAGATAAGGGTAGACAGACCTCTTAAGACAAGATCAGGACCCATCTTTTCTCCAGAATGAACTACTTGAAAGACCACTGATCCCAGAAGAGGGAGGAGGAGGAAGAAAGACCGGGATTCCCCGGAGGAGTTTGTAATGGTTTTTTTGAGCAGGACAAGATCCTGTGTGGTAGCTTCTGTGCATTGCGACGGCTGTGGCTCGTGGAATCATCCAGCACAATGCTCACAGTCTGGGGACAAATGGCTGCCTGCTTACAGCGTAGGGTGAGGCCGTTTGTGCGATAGAACTGAGTGCAAGAGAGGCTGAGGTTAATTGCCTTCCAGGGGAGAAAGAAGTCTTGAGTGTAATGCAAAAGGATAAAAATCTTCCTGTCTGGTCTTAACTTGCAACCAGAGTGCTTAGGGATCCTGTCGCTGGGCAGAGCTGGGCTCAGCAGGTCTGGGTGGGGTCTGAGAGTCTCCATCCCGACAGGCTCCAGGGCGATGTCGCTGCTCAGCGGGCCACGCCCCTCATAATTTCCTAACCTTGGACTGCCTTCCTGGGCTTCAGAATGACCTGGAAGCTTGTTAGAAATGCAGAATCTCAGGCCCTGCTGAGACCTACTGAGTCAAGGTCCACAGGGTAACAGAATCTCCAGGTGACTCCGATGCACATTCAGGTCTAGGAAACACGGCTCTCAAAAGTGTGAACTGCCAGTCACGTCCTGGGGAGTGTAGTGGCTTGAATGACCCCCCCCTCCCCAGACATATGTCTACATCCAAAGCCCTGGAACCTATGGATGTGACCTTATTTGGAAAAAAGAATCTTTGTAGATGCAGTTAAGAATCTTGATGAGATCACCCTGGCCTGGGTGGGCTCTAATCAAGTAATAATCTTCCTTATGAGACAGAGGAAGGGTTGCAACAGACCAAAGAGGAGTAGGCAATGTGACTGCAGAGACAGAGATAAGAGTGATGTGGCTGCAAGTCAAGGAGGCCAAGGAAAAGCTGGAAAGGCCAGGAAGGATTCTCCCCTAGAACGTCTGAAGATGCATGGCCCGGCAGATGCCTTGATTTCCAGCTCTGGCCTGCAGAACTGTGAGAGATAATACATTTCTGATGTTTTAATCCTCCCAGTTGTTGGTAATTTGTTATAGCAGCCCCAGGAAACTGATTCAGGGTGGAAAAGCCACCCCTCAGCTAGGCAAGAGCCTGTCATGTAAGAGGGAGTGGGCACCGCAGCTTCACCAGCTCAGAACAAAAGGGCCTGTGAGGCTGCTGAGCCAGCGACCACTGCCCAGAGCAATTTGAAGAGGTGACTGGGGATTGTAAGAACAAGACGAGGGAGATAACAGAGGTTCAGAAAGAATGAGGAAATGTGGCAGGTGGGTCTGCAGAGGAAGAAGAAAGGACAAAAAGCAAACCCTCCGGGAGAGGGCGGCAGGTGTGGGGCCAGGACACAGGGCAGGGCCCCCTCAATCCCCCGAGCAGAGGCCTCGGCGCTCGACATGAGACAGGCTGAGTGGTGCCATGGAGTCCTTGCGTGGAAGGCCCTGCAAACCACTCATGAGAAGTAGGAATAGAATAAGAACCAAGAAGGAGAACCAGGGACAATTGTATTGAAATATGATGAAATGTGCTGTTTTGATTTATTTGTAAATAGTTTTACAAATATGCACAATGTTACCTCTCTTGGTAATAAGTGGGCATCACATATGATCATTAAGGGCAAAATACCATATTCATGATCCTTATGCATGTTGGGCAGATTATTAAGCTAGGAGACACACTTTTGAAAGACGGACTCTTCAAGGCTGTGCATTTCACAGGACCAGCTTTTTGGCTTCCATTAGAAAAATGTTCATATCCTCACCAACCCAGAGACTGTGGAATCTCAAGGGGCAGGAGGGGTCCTAAGTTCCATCTAGTCCAGCTCCCTAATGAGCAGGAACCCCTCCCCAGTACGCCTGAGAGAAATGTCCAGCTTCCTGTGGCTGGCTCTGTTTTTGTCTTAAAATGTGTAGCCAGTTTGTTCACTGTCTCAGGCTGATTCCTGTTGTAAAATGTGTGCATGTGATACCAATTATTTTTAGGACTCTATTAGAACTTCTCTTTTTGGTGCAAAGATTCTTCCCTCTTTCACCCATCAAAAATGTATTGCAACTATGTGTGTCAGACACTAAGGTGAATAAAATATGAAGGGCTAGGAAAACATAGTGGTTGATTTACCTGGACTCCTTAGTACAGCCAAATCAACCACGGCTGGCTGGTGGTTGGAGAGGAAATCCAAAGGCCCAAGGCAGTGGTCTGGGCCTTAATCCCATGATAACATAGCTGGTCAGAGCTAAGGGACAAGCATTCATCAGTATTCTCAATACCTGATTTTCTGCCACTCTGTCCCCTACTTTTAATACCCATACCAAAGAAAACTTACAAGCATTTATGTTTATACTACATTTTATTTTACAAAGGATGAAATCCCATGTTTAGTGTATGTAGCATACAGGAAAAAATCCTAGATTTGGGGATAAGTCAGGGGGTTCAGATTTTCAGCTAAGAGAGTGTGGGCAAGTTACTCTTTGAGAATCTTTAATCCTCTGCACAATAGGGAATAGCTTGCATAACTGCTGTTGTAAGGTTTACTTGAGCTAACCTGGCTATGGTAAGCACTTGGAGGTGGAGAGCTGTTGGTTGTGGCATCTTAATGATTTGTAACAATTCTTTCCTCTTCACTCTTGCCCCAAGGAGCACACACAGAGATGTGTCAGCCGCTCCTTCACTGTCATGGGCACGGATTTCTCCAAAGTAAGAGTTCGCTGCTCTGCTTATTTGATTCTTCTAGAAGTCTATGAGTAGTGAAAGCAGCAAGCTGCATTTGGGGAAGGTGGTAAGCATGCCACAGGGCAAGTGGCATTGGCCAGGGAAGGTGTTCATTTCAGCAGGGAAGGGAGGTAATATTGAGCAATTGGCGATCAATTTGTTTGCTTATGAAACCAAGGTCATTCAGGAAAAAAGATGACTTGTTCAACAAGGCCTTTGGTTTACCCCCGTGATTATGTGTGAGTGAAATGTGTTCCACGAACATCCTCGTGCCCCTGCAGCCGCAGTTAGTTAGGGCTACATGCAGACCTGTTAGTGTTTGGAGCTTGCCGTCAGCCAGTTGGTGCACAGTGGGTGCCCGAATCATTCAGTGACCAAATTGTATGTTTGACCTGAAAATGAGGTTGTTTTATACATTCAATTTATTATCAGAGCCAAGATACAAAGGGGAAAAATGGTCTTATGTTTATGAAGTGAGACAATGTAGAATGAGAGCATTGGAAATGACTGTAGAACTCCTCTGGTGGAACCCGTATTTACAGATGGGTCCACTGAGGCTCCGATTCGTGAGGACACCCCAGTACTCTTCAGAAGATGCACAGCTATGAAGGGAACTGGTGCTGGGTGAAGTCAAGCAGCTCCTGGACTTGGAGCTGGGATCTGCACAGAACAAACCACTTGACCTCCTTGTTCCCCATCAGTGAAATGGAAATTTTTCTGCCTTTCTCACTGGGTGGTTGGGTGGATAGGGAGTGCAGACGAAATGATGGATGTGAAAGGGATTGATGTTAGACACCTTCAACCATGGCGCACCCAGCTTGGAGGATTTTCACTGTGTTTTCAGAGCATTGAACTTGAATGCCTTAAGGTGAGGCATTCTCCCTTTCTCTCAGAAGTTCCACTTACAGCTGATCTTATCATCTAATTTATGTTATCTGCCTGGCTCCTCTAAACATTCTGATTTGGGTTCCCTTACAGTGTAGATACCACTGTATAGGGAGGACCACTTCATGTGTGGGTGAAGTAGGTGCTATCATTTTAGGGGGACTTGGAAGGCATTATTACATCCTTTCCCCCTCCTCTCCTACAGACCTAGCTTGCTGATATCTATAGTTCTTTTGGGAAATTCCCTGGATAAACAAAAAACCTATTTTGGAAGGAAAGATAATATTTTGAGCCTTAGCTACGCTTCATAACTTCAGCAGATATGAAGAAAAATGGAGCGGAGGTTTTGATAACGGCACCTGAGACATGGACCATGTGTGTTGTAGTACATGTGGGTAGGAGAGAGAAACTTTACCAAGCAGGTAACAAAGCAATACAAATGGATGGATGGGGAAATTTACCTGTAAAATGGGGACAACATCTGCCTTCCACTATTGCTGGGAAAATTAAATGAAATGATTATGTAAAGGCTTAGTGTAATAAGAAAGTAACTATAGTTACTGTTTTCTTGGTCTGAAGGAATGAATACTTTCACAATAAACTAGAATGGGAAAGAGGCACATGGGTGATGTATTCTCACCTACTCATCTGCGTGAGCTTAGCTAAGGGTGACAAGAAGCCCATGTGCCCTGGGTCTGTTTTTGTCTCTATTGTAAATAATGAGATGAGGAATTGGGTATTTCATTCATATCTGGAATCCTTGCCAAATTAAGAATTTGCTTAACATATGTCTACCATAATGGGCTTCTTAGCATTCACCAATTTGGCCTAAATGGAGGTAATTTTATCATGAGGTCTGGTTTGCCCACTGTGTGCTTTTAGAAAATTAGCATTTTTTCTGCATTCTCTATTTTTTAAGCAGTACCACATCTGAAACAAATGGAAATTGTGCAAAACTAGAAATGTTCCTAGTGGTTAGGAATAGCCTAATGGGATCTGATAATCTCCTGTCGTGGCAGCTGCTGGTATCCACATGTTAAAGCTACCACCTTTTTAAAGTGAATTTGTATAGCATCTTCCCATGTACTGTCTCTTTTGAGAAAGGTCCTCCAAACATACATAGTAGGGGAGATAAGGCAGGTAGAATCATCTAGATTTTGTGGGTGAAGAAACTGAGATATTCCCTCCTCTGATTTCTTGGGTAAGGAGGTAGGAAATAAGCAAGCCTTGGAGGGGGTTTACCCAGCATTGTATGGCAGGATTGCTGGGAAACTGGGACCAGCCTCTCGAGCCCTCCAGCAGTGAGTCGTGTTGCCGAGAGGCAGCACGATGGAGGGGCCAGGGGCTTTGGAATGACAGGTGGACTAGAATCCATCTCACTCTGTTATCTGTGGAGGGCTCGAGGGCCAGTCTCCCAAATGCCCTGGGCCTCCATCTCTCTGTGGATACCACTTGGGGCTTCCTGGGGCAATCATCTAATGTGAGAATCATCATAAAGCTTAAAGTGAGATAATGGATGTAGAAGCATCTGGCACATCTTCTGTACTCCCTCCACTGTGTGAAGAAAGGCTTGAGGGTGTCATGTGTCAGCCTAACTCCTGAGCATCTCCTGCCTGATGCTTGTTGAGAGGGTGCCCTGTACCAGACACTGTGCTAAGATCTTCACATAAACTATCCCTTGAAATCCTCACAGCAACCTTATGAGGTAATTATCCCATTGGCTTGATGAGAAAACTGAGGTGTGGAGAGATTAAACAGTTTGCCCAAACCACACATTTAAGAAAAGGCAGAGCCCAGATTCAAGGCTGCCCTAGCCCCTTATGCAAGGATCATAGAGCTGAAAGGAACTTTAAAAACCACCTGGGCCGGAGGCTCAACTTTCATGTCTTGTAACTTAAGACCTTCATTGCAAGAAATGCTTTACTAATTTGGTAGACCCCTCTAATCCATGGAGGACACATTCCAAGATCTCAAGTGGATACCTGGGCCCACAGATAGTACGAATCCTATACGTACTATGTTTTTCCCTATACATATATACCTGTGATAGTTTAGTTTACAAATTAGGCACAGTAAGAAATTAACAGGAGTAACTAATGATAGAACTGTTATACCAACAAACTGTAATAAAAGTTACAGGAATGTGGTCTCTCTCAAAATGGCTTATTGTGTCTCCCTTCCCCTTGTGATGACACATGATAAAATGCCTGTGGGATGAGATGAAGTGAGGTCATGACATAGGCATGTGACCGAGGTCAGGCTACTGCTGACCTTCTGATGATAGGTCAGAAGTCAGAAGGAAGATCACTTGCTTCCGGACTGTGGGTAAGCAAAACCATGGAAAAGGGGGGCGCTACTGCAAATTAAAATACCAAAGTTTGTGAAACACTTGCTTTTGGTTATAATTAGAGTGGATTCAAGGTTATTCTTATAATGATTCTTATGATTATATTCTTAAAATGACTTGTCACTTGTTTTGCATTTTGAAATGCTTTCTTGCTGGGAGAACGGGTCAGAGTTTATACCTAGTGGGCTGGGCGTGGTGACCAGGCTGCCTTGCCTAAATGCATGCTGCTTGTCCGGTTGCCCTAATGGGAACAGGGTATGGCCCTTGACTCCCTGTAGGCAAGTCCCGCTACAAGCTGCTGAGAGGAAATGAGGGAGTTCTCTCAGGTAAGCCCTGTCTGGGTTGAGCCCTGGAGGGCTCAGCCCTTGACTTGACTTTGAAGTCCGACTGAAACCACCACAAATTCCATTCAGCTCATTACTCTGACAAAGTTTAATTTAGCAAGTTTTTCTGCAAGTAGGGGCAGGAGATTCGGTCCCAGAGCCCAGCTGATAAAGGAGATCGAGGAGGGTCCCTTTAGCATCTCTTTCGGTGGGCTCCCATGGAATATTGGCACCACGACTAGCCAACAGCGCTGCTTAGAAATAAAAAGTGACGACTTCCAACCGACATTTCTCAGCATGTGCCCGTCCTTGAACTCCTAGCATACCTGCCTCTTACTTGGTTCTGGGGTCAGTTAGAGTATCTATGGGCAAGAGTGTCCATTCAGTCCTGACCTTGAGAGTCTGTGTGGTGTCAGAATGGGGGCTGGGGAGGGAATACAAAGGAGACAAAATAGCCCCTTCTCTCAAGGAGCTTACACCCTCATTTCATACTCAGCTGTTGCCCTATTGCCACACAGCTGGATGAAAAGACAGTTCAAATGTTGAAATGGCAGTTGACTCAATGGCAAACATTTACATATTTTTAATGACTTAAGTGAGATTAGTTTTTCAGTTTTTAAATGGCATCCGGTAAATATAGTCATATTGACTGTATAACACAAAGTGGTATTTGGAAAATTAACTCATCTATTTGATTCCTTCTAGAGAGGTAATGTGTTCCAAGGTATGTATTTTATCCATATAATGATTCAGTAAACTAGATAACTGTTAGATCTCTAAGGTAATTTGTTAAATCTGAGGTAGGATAAAAAATGATTGCAGGGGTTCTACACTGACCATGTTCTTTTTTGCTCTGTTGCTGTTGGCTTTTGGGGTCCTGGGGAAGAAAGGGAGGTGAAAACTGCTGAGGGTGTAGGATGATGGAACGGAAGGAGTGCTTCTTAGAAGTCTGAATCCAGGGGGATGTAGCATTCTGTATATACTTAGAGGGCTTCCCCTCCCCCAAATCACTGGAGTCATTAAAAGAGTTAATAGATGCCATGGTTTAAAGTTATCTCTCGGTTAGCAGCACTAATGGACCCAACTAATAATGCAACCATAGAAAGAGTTTTTATTTGAATTTGAAATGCATCATTTGAAATTTTTTCCCCATAGCAGATATATAGTCTAATTATATTTCACTCAAGCTATTACTAAGTTACCTTTTATTACTTGAATCTACATCTACTGTAGCAGAGGTAAGTGCCTGAGGCATGAATTGAGAGACTGGGAAGGGATAGCCTCCGATTTAACCTTTGTCACAGACAAATCATATATGGATAATCAAGAGTTAATTGGATAAAATCATAGGAAACGTCAAATGCTGAATTTGTAAGCATTTCTCCAAAGATTATAAAATGTGGCAAGCCTTAGCCATACCAAAAACCAAATCAAAGCACTTTTATTCACACTAGCAGGTATGTTTGGCCCCAGGTACCCAGATACCCTGGTCTTTCTAATCAGCGTGAGTGCTTCTGTCCCAGACATAAAATGCCCGCAGGGCAGGGCAGTGGAGATTCTGTGGAAAGCCGGACATGTTTGGCTGATCTTTTCCAATGCACGTTTTGTGGCATTGGGCCTTCAGGGTTGTGGTTTCCTCACTGACCTTTTCCCCTGTAAACTCTTGGCCTCTATATTTTCTCTAGCAGTTTGGTTCTCTGGTTCGGACAAGATCAGATGACCAGTCTCTTCTGGCTTGCAGACAACCCACAGCAGGAATGCCTGCAAAATGCCACACAACATTCGCTGAGGGTGACGCTGCCTGGCAGAGACGGGTGGTTTCCAGGTGAAGTACCGATGAAAGATACATCTCCAGAGTAGGTACTGGCCAACCTTCTTTAGTGCTCGAGGCACTTGTCTGGGTTTCTTGGGGTGAAAATCATTTCCAGCACGCTGCGAGTCTCATCTGGGTGCAAGGACAAGTCATTTTTTTTCTGTATGTTTTCAACACAATTTCCTTTCAACGTCTTCACGTGGAATCGTCTCAGAACTGTAACCAGGATGACTTTCATCATCACCACAGCAATGTACTTCCCCGCACAGCTTCGGGGCCCAAAACCAAATGGCTGAAAATACCTGTAAGGAACCTGTGAGAATGATCAGACAGTTAGCCAGGTATTAAAGGCTAGAGTCATGCATCTCTGATTCACCCTGAAAACACTGGTCAGTCAGAATGCTCCTTCACTGAGATGAATGACTGCAACTCAAATACGCCTTTTTCTCCATCTACTTTGATCCACCCTTTGTGATGTATGCCCAACCTCAGACAGTCCCCAGTTTTGCTTTTCATGTGCATGTGCTAGGGTAAAGCAATGCAGATCATCTTACTGTAGCCAGTGTTAGCATACTCAACCAGCTTTGTGGGACAACCTCAGCTTTACTGTTCTTCTGCAAGCATCCAAGGCAAAGACTGTTTTTGCGCAATGCCCTATAGCCTGATGACAAGGGACAAATTCAGGCAAAGATATGGATTCCTGGCCTATTAGTGCTGAGCGTCAAAGTATTTTTAGGAATGTATAAAAGTAATGGGGACCTCATGTGTCAGTTTTGTCCACATCTGAACTTACGTAGTGCCTGGCACATAGTAGACGCTCAAGTTTTTTGGACCAGTTGTCAACATGGCATGGGTTGCTCATATAGGAACAGAATTAATTAGAGAACTGGATTAATTAAGATCATGTCTTTCTCACCATATGCAAATGGAAAAAAAAAAGGGTAGTGAGGGAACTATCTAGATAATTCGGGTTAATGAACATCATTGCCTAAAATTTGACATGAGGGAAGCAGAATCTCCAGTATACTTCAATGATAGAAAAGAAAAAGCTGAAGCTCTTCTAATTACTGTTTCAAATGGGAGCTAGTGGGCATGGGGCCATTTGTTGAACCAAAGGCAGACTGCAAAAGTCAAATCTTTTGGTCCCATTTGATTTCTGTCTGAAGCAAAAAGGAACATTCCTTGGCTTAGATGGTGCTGCAGATGAATTTACATGATAACAAAGTGATAAGTTTAAATGGAAAAGAGGGTTGGTTGGGTCAAACAAAATTCATCTCATTTTAGCCAGATTTAAGGGCCTTGATTTTTCACCTTTTGACCTGTGGCATGGGCCACCATGTAGCCACTTCCCAGAGCTGGAGACCTAGCATCCTTGTCTTGAGGATGAATATGGCAGCCATGTTTCAAGCCAAGGGAAACATGCTTCAGGAGGCAGTGGAGCAGTAGAAGTAAATAGAATGGAAATGTACGTGGTGCAAACACAGAATCAGAGTGGATATTCACAGCTGACATTTTCAAGAGTGGCACACACTTGGTTTTAAAGAAGGGCTCTTACATTCTTTGCAAAGTTTTCAAGAGTGAATTCATTGGGCTTGGGGAAAAACTCGAGTCTATGCATTCTTCCAATATTCAGGATAATGTTTGTGCCCTTTTTCACTGGGTAGCCATCAATGACATCATCCTGCAAGGCTTTGCGCATGACGAAGTCCACAACAGGCTGGTACCGCATGCTCTCATAAATAAAATTTTCCACCATTTTTAATTTTTGCACGTCATCAATCTTTATGTCTCTTTCACCTGTGGGAGCAGATAAAAAGGACAAGGTCATGTTAGTTTCAATATGTGAGAGGCATTAAAACTTTAGTTTCCACAGAACAGTTTTCTCTTGGTTTGAAAAGAATATATATTTCTAATATAAGCCAGCGACCTGGGCCAAATATGTTTGGTCCACAGATTTGAAGCCCGTTATCTTAAAACCTAGGGGATGTCATAGAAAAATCAGAAAAGCTGGTTACATTGGACCCATATCTCTACATGACAAGAATGGGCTGAAGCTGAGTGGCCAGTGAACCGGTTAGAGGGCCATCCACCCTCTAGTCTCATGTGCCCCTACCCAATCTGCTTCAAACATTTATCTGCCTCGCTTCTGAGGTCCTTGAGTTTTGTCCCCTCCTCTAAATTCTAGGGGACATTCACTCCTTCTCTAGTCAAAGTGAGATGGTGAATTTTCTCCTGGGGTTGCCTGTGCAGACATTGCCCAGAGCATGTTACTGACAGTCCCCGCTGTCCATCTCATCAAGAACCATCTGTTGCAGTAGAGTGACAAGAACCCCCTCTCCCCACCACAGCAATATAGGTGCCTCAGATCAGCTGAGGGTGTGCTGGGCACCCCCCTACTGTCTCAGGTTGGCTCAACACTGGCCAGAGTCTCCGATCACTCTCCAAACTGGCAAAGCTTCAGAGCGTCCTCAAGTGGGCTACCACTTCTGCAGAGTCAACATGAGCCCAGGGCCCTGAGGCAGGCCCGTTCCCTGTGCGAGTGCACCAGTGAGGAAAAATCTCATTTGGTCAGAACTCTATCCACCCTGCCCTTCAGCTACTGCTCCTTGTACACTCAAGAGTCTCAGGTTGTGTTTGATTGGGGTGGAGAAGTAGGGGGGACGGTGACAAAGAAGGTAGCCAAAAGCTGAACCTAGGAAGTAATTGCCATGCATGTGTATCTAGAGGGAGCACAGACATATGTACAAATGGCTTTCTGCTGCTTCTCCATCTCTGCAGAAGTCTCTTAAGAAGAGTCAGGGGAACATCACAGGGCACAAACATTTTTACCTCTCCAGGAAATTGTACTAGAGGCTTATGATCTCAGAGGCAGTTTTCCCCTTGTTCCCTGAACTCCACCATCCCACGGCTCTCTCTCCACTCTGCTGAGCTTGCTTGTTGACTTCTCTTTTTCCCACCTGCCTGTAAGCCCCAGGAGTGCAGGGCGCTGGCTTGTTCACTGATACATACCTGGCACAGAACCTGTAACCTGACAGGTGACACTTGAGAAAACATTCTGGAATCTGGCTCCTTGCTACCTACCTTACCAGGCGATTTCCCACTACAGCAGCACACCTGTAGACTCCTTCTTTCACACATCTAACCCTATTGTGAAATTGCCCCTTACTGTCAACTATTTCAAGTAGAGCTCAGACGGTTTTTAAAAGGTGGTGCGCCTTTCCATGACCAAATAAGTTGTGTCACAGGGATTGTGTAAGGCCAAGAGAGAGAGGTCTATGGCATTGCTGATACCACTTCACACATGCCCGAAAAGTGTTCCTAAAAAGTTCCTAAAAAGATTATCCATGTTAAGAACATTCCAAATAAGGGGATTCTTGTTTTCTCCCAGAGAGCAATTCTGATTTCCTCTAAATGTGCAGTGTTTCTGGGGAAGCGTGGTGACGTCAAGAGCATTTGGCAGAATAACACTGAAGCAGAGGCAGAGCAGGGGCGAGGCGGTGCTGGGAAGAGCTGAGCGGGGACCTAGGGCTCCCCTGCAGAGGAGGAGGAGAGGGCAGGGGAAGAGGTACCACATCACTGCTTTTGGGGGTAGAAGGAAACTGACCACTCCCCTGCCTTTGCTGTCACTCTCTCCTCCTCCTCCTGCCACCAACTGGAATTTCATTTGTGGGTGGACTGCTTGAAGCCCAGAAACATTGCTGTAAATGAGAGCCATTCTCCCAGGGCTGCCCGCAGAAAAGCCCTTCCTCACTGATAAGGCAGGCAGAACACTGTACTTGATGCCATGTTGTTTTAAAACAGACAGATACAGCCATCGATAACTTTACGTGCACATAAAGACCTTGAAGAACTATTAACAGTGGTTTCCCCCAGGGGGAATGGCTAGAGAAGGAAAGGGTTGAAAGATCTCACTTTCTGCTTTATGCATCTCTTTGTTATTTGAATGGTTTCAATAAGCATGTATTATTTTTACAATTAAAACAGGTAAATAACTATCTTTTCAAACCTTCTGGCATAATCAAACTGTGACAAAATGACCAGGTCTGTTGTTCTCTTGGTGGATTATCATAAAGGTTTTGTTGGATACCAGATTCTTAGGACATAAGATGACATGCAGAAGGAATTGTGTTCTAAGCTCTTATTTCTTTGATAAATTCTCACCAACAACGGTCTGGATTTCCTTCATTATCGCCTCTTCCACCTTGGGGTGCTGGGCAATGAGAAAGAGCATGAAGAACACGCTGACAGACATGGTGTCTGGAGCTGCGATCATCATTTCCAGTATGCACTGGTTCACATTCTCTCTCGTCAGATCGCCACGTTTCTGAAGAATTGAAGGAGGAGAAACATCAGAAAAGTGAACCCAAATTTCCCAAAGGAGGGGAGGTGACTCTCGAGGTTCAAAAACCCCACCAACATGAATTCATAGGAATTACATGTCTTTGTAATCGACTGTGGACATTTTTTCATGACAATCTTCAGCTGGAAGTTGAACAAGTTAACCAATGATCTATGTATTTCCTGTCTTTGGGCTGCCGCGCTTTTCGCATTTTGTATTGTGCAGATGCAGAGTAGTTTCCATCTTAAAGGTCAGCCTTGACAAAATTCCTAATGAGTAGGCTCTTTGAGTTGGGCCCTTAGAGAAGCACTAGAGCAAATACTTGAAGCAGAAATAGGAAACAATTTCAAGAGGGGATTTTTACACACCTGTACACAGTCACACACATATGTTGTGTGGGAGTTACGGTTAGTTCAGGTCATTACCTCTGCAAAAATCAATTCAGTGGCAAAATCCATACAGTCTTCCAGTTTCTCTGCTGAGGAAACCCTGCGTCTTTTTTCTTCTATCAGAATTTCCATGGCATCTTTCAAATCCTTGCTGGAAAAAAAGAGGGGGAATGTAATCTATCTGTATTCAGTTAAGACATCTAGAAAAATGGATTCATTTTCCATTTGTTTCAATAAAGTGATCTGCTTTAATTGAAGCCTTTAGTGCTCATGAATAACTTAATTCATACTTAATTCTTCGCAAATATCCTTAAATTACATACGTATCATATTTCATGTTAGGAACCAGTTAGTTAAGATTTCTCAGTACTGATGGCAAAGCCAAAACCTTGGAGTCTAGTTGAGGGGTAAAAACTGGTACCAAAAGGCTGAATCAATCATATTTTCAGGTTTTCAATCTGGCTGGCGCACTGTTTAAATTACAGCCCAAACCAGGGACCGTCTGTCGTGGGGGCATGCACTACCCAGGCCGACACAGGCCCCTCCATTTCCTGTTGTCTCAGACCCGCCCAGCCCCCTATGGGCCTAGCCCTAGAGACTCCTGAGTTTACAATTCCTGTTCTAGAAAGTGAATTCAAGTATCAAGATCATCCTTGATGTTTACTCTCATACCTTGCAGGTTTTTCCAGAGAGTAAACACTAAGTAAATAGTTGTTGAATGACTGGCCACATAAATATGTATATGCATTTTTACAGTGTGGCAGAGGGTCAGGTATTGAATTTCAAAATACACAAGCAGGATAAAGCTAGATCTTTAAACAAGTCTGGGGACTTTTAGAGATGGAGAATTTAGATGGCCAGGGACATATCTGGGGAAGATATGAACAGAGGGAAGAGGAAAACTAACATTTAGGGCCTATTTTGTGTCGTGCTCTGTGCTAACTGCCCTACATATAGATCTCATTAACCTATATCCCCACTCTGGAAGGTAGGTTATATTTTACTTTAAATAACTTCCCAAGGCCATTTAGTTACTAAGTGGTAGAGACAGGATACAAACCAGGTCTGTCTGCCTCTAGACCCTATAGGTTTTCCACTGGTGGTTAGAAGTGGCAGTTTCATAATGGCTGACTACTTACATTCGGAAAACCCCTTGATTCGCCTATAGGCCACTGGGCATATGTCCAGTTTTCTGCTAGGCTAGCCCAAGACCAAAGCAAAGCCATTTAACGACAGTTTCAGGTTCCCCCCAAATCACAAGATCTATAACTAAAAAAAAAAAAATCACAATTTATTGGAGTTCATTATGTTCATTATGAAAAATTTCTTTTGTGACTATTGTTAGTTTCTATTGAAAGTTGGATTATGTTAAATTTATTTAGAACCAACATAACTGTAAAATGATTCTGTTTCCATTTTTCCAGACATGCAAAGGGAATTTGGACAGATAATAATGATAGGATCAGACAACCCTTGTCTTCAACTCAAAATACACTACAGTGTGCTAGTTCCAGAGATGGAGCTCTCAGACCACCCACTTAGTCCCCCTGCTGAAAAGCTGCCTGGAACAAAGGCTTCCTTTATTCTTTGGTCTGACCACATGCAGCCAAATTACTGTAAGAAGTGTTTCACCAGGCACTCAATCAACAGCCCCTCTGGAGGCTCTGGGGAGCAGAACCCGTGATAGGGTGGCCAACAATAGCAAAGCTACACCCAACATCAATCCGATCTCACTGACAAATTTCCCGAACATGTGTTACTTACACAGACTTCTCATACTTTTTGTATAGCCAAGAAATCTTAAAGAAGATGTCTGGTTTGAGAAGGAGAGCTTGCCATGCTTCAAAATAACCCCGGATTTTAGCCACAAGGGCCCTTCCTGGGGAGAAAAGAAGAAAAACATTTGAGCAAAAACTGTGAATCCGAGAAAGGCTCTCTGAGCAGAGAAGATCCCCCAGATCTTCTGGTGGTCTAAAAGCTGGGCAAGGTTCCCCTTTCAGTGTGCATTTCAGCCATGTGAGCAGTATTAGACAAATCAACGCTAATTTATTCTGTCGGGTCTCTAAACCAGCCAAGTTAACCAGAGATTTGCCAGGTTTTGGGTTTGTGTTAGAGACACAGCCTAGAATCTCTCGTGCCCCTCTTTCGTTGAGACTCCAACTCCCTGCTCTGTTTCTGGGCAATGGGCAATGAGAGAAACAGAAGTAATTATGGCTGTTATGGCATAAATTCTGGCACCTGGGAGGGCAAAAAGCCACATCATTTTCCTGTTTATATTTCGGTCCAGAGCATAGAATTTGTCTTAGTTTCTCTAATGCCTTGTCCTGAGCCTTATGCATAGTCAGCTCTTTAGGAATGTTCTTTAATTAAGTTGAATGCTAAGGGAAAGAAAAACCCCTGCTTTTTTCAAATTATGCAAAAAGGAAGGGAATAGACATTTGTTTTTAACTGCTAAATACTAGCCCCCATGCAAGGTGCTTTATGAAAGAGACCTCATTTAATCTTTACAATCTTGCTAGGTATCATCATCACCTTTGTAGATGGAGAAACTGCAGTTCATAGAAATTAAAAAGCTTGCCTAACACCATAGAGCCAGTGTGGTAGATAGGCTCTTAGGGTAGAGCCTGGTTCTATCTGACCTCAGGGCAATACCCTTTCTGCTTTGTGGCACTAGGTCCCTTAGGCAAAGAGTTTAACAAGGCCTGGGTGAGGAGAAGGGAAACAGCCCTGTAGGGTTATGCATGTTCTTGGCATCACAGTCTGTACCTATTAGTTAACATACAATTCCCTCTACTTGATCCTTCCTAAGAACAGGGCTAGGGGGACACCAAGGAGCAGGCATTTATTAAATACGCACTTGCCTAACCTTAGGAGAGATGTGTGTAGAACAGGCAAGCTGGGGTCAGAGTCCCTGTCTGAAAGGGGATCAGGCAGGAGGGTGTGACTAAAAATCCTCAGCATGAACGGGGGCTCCCATCCAAATGGCGATCAGATGAGGTTTCTATGACTCTTGTAAGGAGTGATTAAAGAGCAGGGAAGATGAGACAAGGTGAGCTGAAGAAGAGAGAGGAAAGGCGGATAACCCGTCTTTTTGTCCAAATGCGGTAAGTCAGGTCACAGGTGTTATAGCTAGGCAGGTTTGGGCAAGTGTTAAAATCATGCCTTGTTCTTGTGCCTGTGATGTTCCTCCCTGGGACCTGCACGTGGCTCATGGCCTCCTGTCATTTAGGCTTGTGTTCAGATGTCCCCTCTGCAGAGTGCTTTCCTAACCATTTAATAATAGCCATGCCCTGCCCATGACCTCCCCCTGCACTTTCTATCCCCTCGCCTGGTGTTGCTTTACCTTAAGGCGTTTACTACTGCCTCACACTGCGAGGTGCTGACTTCGCTTACTGTCCACATCCCCACTGGGGTGTGAGCTCCTTAAAGGCAAAGACTCCATCTGCCTTGTTTACTGTTCTATCCCCAGGACCTAGAACAGTGCTCGACAGAATTAGGCAATTAATAAATATTTGTCGAATGAATGTGCAAATCAATGAACACTGCTAGAAATTAATTCGGAAAAATTGCATTTGCTGGGCAACAGTGGAATGGAATTAGTCCAAATGATTCATGTTTGGTTTTGGGTGGTGGTAGAGTTTTAGGTGTGTGTTTTAATATTTGTTTCTATAGCACAGTGAGGAAACTAGCTTTCTGAGTGAGACATCTTGCCAGGGTTGTTATGAATGTGAAATGACAACCTATACATAAAGCAACTTTTTATACAACTTTTAAAGATACTAAATCAATAGTAGATATCGTCACCATTTCCAGCAGACGCACCATTATCATCATATAGACAAAGTTTTCATACTTAGTAGCTTTGAGGGAGGGTATGTATGTATATGTGTGTGTGTGTGTATGTGTGTGTATGCATACATGTGTGGATATGTAGCTTATGCCCAAAAGAATGATTGGAAATGGTTAAATATATCAGTTTGATTGGTCGTAGGACACATTAATGACCAAATGAACTGATCACCTTTGTTAAGTTTTGACTATGGCAGAATCCTATTTCCTAGAGCGATGAGAAGAGACACAAAAGAAACAGAAGATGGCCCCTACTTTACAGAAATTTATATCATAAGTGAACAAGGCAGACACACTAGGAAAAAAAAATCTTAGGAATACTTGGAGATGTTTAAACAAGAGCAATGAACAAAACAATATATCTTTACTTGAGTCTGGTGTCTTCCTTGTCCTCTGTTCACTGAAAGGCAGAATGTTAAGTCATGAGAATGAAAATTTCACTACCGTCCAAGGGGATCCTCAGGAAGAGGACATTAGAAGTGTCCAGCATGACATGCCTCATGAGGGTCAACACGTCGACGTAGCCCAACTCATTGCTGACCTCCTCCAACCTGTCCAGGTGTGTTGTGATGGATTCAGCACAAACTGTCACCATGCGCACAAGGCTGGGGCCAGACAGAGCTGCAGGAAGCACATCAGAGAGTGAGCCGTCACAGACTCTAGGGCATGTACAATCAGGCGACTTTGTCTTTTTCTGTTTGGGGCTTAACTGGCCACAATGTTTTATTCAACAGCTGGGTAGAATTTCTCTTATTTTAAAAATACTTTTCCGTAGTCTCCTGATTTTCTACAAGCATGTATCACCTTTAAGGTTCAAATTGAATGAACGAATGAATGAATGAATCTTACTTTAAACATACTATTCAAAATACAACTTTTCTTCATGCTTTGGCTAATTTGTGAGATTGCAAATGAAACAATTAGTACTTATAGTCACAAGTCACAGATCAATGGTTTTTCATATTTATTGTATATATTTCCTCTAAAGAAGGCTTGGATTTGGCCAGTGTGATATTTAGTTTGTTTCAACAGGTGGCAGGATATTGCTGTAGAACTGGTCAAATTAGACCATAACTATTTGATCTAAGGTGCTTCCTATTTAATGGTAGTTTATGTTTAAAATGCTAGCCTTGTAAATTACTGAAACTGCCCTTCTCTTAATTTTGGTTTCTCTTCAAACTACTTCCAGATTTATTCTACTCAACCAGTGTCTCACGAGCTAAGCAATTCTTTGCTTAGCAGCCCTCCCCACTGGACTGGGGATTCTTTTAAGGGTAGTGACAGTCTCCTATTAGCCTTGTATGTCTGTCCATAGCACTGACAGCCCTCAAAGCCTGGTTGTCAAACAGGAATGAATGGACGGATGGAGGGATTAAAGAATGAATGAAAACAGGGAACTGGCTCTCATCTTACCCTTTGCTCCTGATCTGAGCAGCTAGTAGGTGATCTGTTGTTTAACTCTTAAAGTCCCCCTTTCTCTCTTTGTTCTAAGTTTAAGTTTTCTTTGTAAGTGATCTCTCTTTTTTTTTTTTACATCTTTTATTATTCAGACTTGCTGTTAAAGTCAGAATCCTTGAAATGCCCTGAAAAATCCTGGGGAACTTTGTAGGCATAGTTCTCTCTTTAAAAAAAAAGGACATCAGTTACGCTGCAGAAGCGTAGTGAGACCCTAGACTCTTAGGATTTTTACTTGTATGTAAAAAGGAAATTTGGATTGGTAGCATACTTTCTGACTGTAGGAAGGATGGGCAGATGTGAAAGGCCAGTATGCTGTTTCCTGGGTATCTATCACACCACAACTGGGACAAATAATTCCTTCATGACTCAACCCTTTGAATAGAAGGGTTGGCTTTGAATATCATCGGTGGTTTTCTCCCAGACGGATGAATGACTTACCTCTACATCTAAGAGCTTGAAGCCACATTTCAAACTTATAAACAAAATATCATTGCTTATAGGAAGTGATGTGATATAGACATGATTTTTAAAACTGAAAAATGTTTTTAATTATTTTGTGCTGTAAAATGCTTAATCTTTTCCAGGCTAAAAAAAATTAAAAAATAAAAAATGAGCAAGTGATTAGCAAATTCCATCACCATAGACAACTTTCTTTGAAGTTTCAGGAAACCCAGACTATTTCTTGCCCCTCCACCTTCATTCCTCCAGAAAGGGCCATTGTCTAAGCTGCACTTAACTATTTCTCCACAGACACACCCTGTCAGTCAATACCTTCATTAATGTTACTACTTTAGATATCAAAACCTATTCCAAACTTTCTGCTACATCAGGAAAACCAACAAGGAATGAAACTCTAAAAGGAGATCCATCAAGAAATGCCTGGGCCTCCTGTCGATTACTAAAAACGTCAGTCACAATAGTCAACTGTCAGTAAGCAATTAGCCCCCCTACTTTTGGCATTTAATTTGGGTCCAGTGCATTACATCTTTATTAGAAAACCTGATCTTCCATATATAGGGCTGATCTAAAGAAGTCACAGAGTTGTTCTGATCAGTTTCCAAGTGCTGTAGATTCTCCTCTTTTAACATCCCTTAAACTGGTACCTTGCCCTCACTCCACCCAGCATCACCACAGTAGCTCTGAACCTTCTCACTGCTCACAATCATGCTTCCTTCTACCGTTCACCCTGCTGCTGGAGGAGTTTTTTTTAAACACAGGTGTGTTCTTGTCATTCTGCTTAAAATCTTGGATGATTTCCCATGGTTCTTGAGATGAGCTCAACTCCATGGCTTAGCACGGGAGACTTGGTGGACCTGCCTTGGCCTCATGCCTGCATGCGTCCACACCAGGCGCAAGGGCCTGCTTACAGTTCTCTGGACATGTAGTGCTGACCTGTCCTTCTCCCCTGGGAGTGTCCTGTTCATTCTTCCGTGCGCTCTGTCCTTGTCACACTTTCTTAATTTAGGTAGTTTTTCCAAAACTCATCATAAGCATCCACTCCTCTGAAAAGGATCCCCTGCTCTTTTAGTGTACCTAAGCCAGCCCGTTTGTCTGCTCTATAGCACTCTGCACACACCTCTAGTGCAATACATCACCTAGGGCATTATTTGGGGATTTATTGATCTGACACTCTGCCCCCTCTCCCAATCATAAATTCGTCAAGGGCAAGGGCCATGTCTTGTTTATCACTGTATTCTGAGCACTTGTTCAGTGATGAGAGCACAGTTGTTAAATAAATGGGTGAACTTAGAGATTCTATTCTTGCATAATGGGGTAGAGGATGCTGGTATGTGAAAGTTAACTTCTCCTAAATACTAGTTCCTGTATTCCTAATACACCTGGGGCCAAATGACAAAGTAAAATAAAATATATTTCTATAGGCTCTTACAGCATTATTTCACTTATTCTTCACAATAATCCTTGAATTCAAGTTCTAGAGTGTTAAGTTACCTTTTGTGGATAAGGGAAATGAAGCTCAGAGAGGCTGAGTGACTTGTCTAAGGTCGTATAAAGTGGCAGAGCTGGAACTCGAACCCACAACCTATAATCCTGAATCCTATACTCTTTCCATTAATCCATTCTGCAATTTCGTTAGGCATAAGAGAATCAATCTGCCTCGACATGAGTAGTAGGCAGCATAATAGCCCCCTGAAATTGTCCAGAACTGAGAAGGACTAAAATTGTCTAATTTTATTTACAGTGCTTTCTGTTTAAGCACCTGGGATATCAGTGAATGAGCGAACATATCATTTAGCTGTGTTTAAATCAAACTTATGGCTGAAACACTAAATTATTAGTCGGAATGATCCTAAGTACAGAGCTCCATCTCTTCTTCACATCCATGAGATTGCTTTATGTAGAAACAGGAGGAATAGAATTTGTGGTAGTTAAAAATGTAGACTCCTGGACCACCATTTACTCATGTTGGAATCTTGGGCAACTTACTTAACCTCTTTATGCCTCAGTTTTCTCATTTGTAAAATGAGATAAAAGTAGGTGATAAGAGTATTTGCCACATGGGGTTGCTGTGGGATTAAAATATCAAGGGCTTAGACTGGTGCCTACTATACAGTGAATGCATAAGGAATGTTAGCTCTTATTACTTCAAAACTGTGAAGCAACAGAATTTAAAAATGATTTTTTTTTAAAGTACATTCATAGACAAAAGAGCAGACTATAACCAGGCATCTGATTACCTTTTATAAAGAAAGGTCGAACAGTTTTCCAGAGGGCTGGATCATTGTTGAATATGATGCCATTTTCATGCATGCCGATGCACTGCAACCCCAGTTTGCTGCCAAATCGGGAGACGTAGTGATCGTGCTTCATTACATGGAACATACTTGAGGACCTGCAGAGAAAGCAAACCTTGGTGTTAATTTGTAAGGGTCAGGAGAATTCATGGTGATGGTTTTGCTGACCAGGCGGCTCTCTTGGTGCATTCATGTTGATCTAAATGCAGTGCATGATTTCCAGTAGTCAGGGTGAATAAGCATTTCTGTTCGCATAAGAACATCCCACTACAGTGGAAACATTTCTACCTACTGACTCCCTATTTGAGCATCATGAAAGATAAAACACACACACACACACACACACACACACACACACACACACACACACAGCACTCCTTATTTCCCTTTCTTTTCTAACCCCAAGTCACCAAAGTGCTACCTGCTACTGGGGTTAGAGCTGCAAGGTTTTAGAAGACTGAACTCTTCACATCCCCAGGCCCCCAGCTACAGTCCAGCCCCACTCCAGACAGTGCTGCCCATGCAGGGGTGAGTCTGGAATGGAGTAGCAGTGGAATTTCTAAGTTTTGTCTCTATAGTTTGCAACCAGCAATTCCGCCTAGTACCACCCAGCCCAGAGAGTCTAACCAGGCCTCGCCCCTCCAGTGGGGTGTCATTCTGGTCTTGAAGGACCTCTCCTGCGCATCCCTGGCCTGGGGCTTTGTGGGCTGGGTGGGGTCCCGAAGCCTGTCTGCAGTGGTGGCTATCTTGGTGACAGGCTGCTATCTTGGGCCTCTACATTCATGGCACATTTAAGGTCCTCAGGATCACAGAATTCTCCCAGGTTGTTGTTGTATATGGTGAGCCATTCAATAGCCCTTGATGTGGCGCCACTGGGGCCATGCCAGTGACCCAGGCTTCTGAAGTCCCTGGGTCCTCCTCACTGTTTTGCCTCCATCCCCACCACCGTGCCCACCTTTTAAGGCCTTCAGCGATACGGAGGAGGAGGCGGCTGCCTCTGTGTCTCCCCTACCCGCCCATTGCCTCTTCCAGGAGCCGCTTCCGGCGGGCACATCCCACTCCACTTTTGGCCTAAAAAGTTATGAAACTCTAGGTGACGAAGTCATAGGGGCTTACCCACGTGAGCAGAACATCATCTTCTTGGGACAACAGTACAGATTTCTTCTGTAGAGGGAGATTCACTTTGTTGATACGATGTTTTATTTAAACTGCTTAGAAGTTAGCTTATGGCGTTGAAAGGCTAAATGGATAAATTAATTGCTCTAATAATCAAAAGGATAAAGGATATAAGGATAATTATTATTTTCAGAATAAATGGTAGGGGTTTACTGGATGGTGGGTACAAGCAACATAAGGGAGGGTGGAGGAGAAAGATCTGGAATGAATGCTGCATGTGAGGCGTTGGGGAGGAAGGGACCCCCTGGCTGAATGCTCAGCCCAAACGGGGCTTTGGGAGGAAAGAAGCATGTTGGGAATTTATGAAGTTGAGAACCGTGGAGTAGGTGAAATAAATATTTTTCAACTACCAAGAGAAAAATTAAGAAATGCTGTGGGTGATAGCATTTCCTGTGGGAAAGGGCCAAGGCCCGACAGGAGATGAGTGCAGGGCTCGGAGGGAAGCAGGCTACCCGGACGAGGGCTGAGTGATGGCTGTGGCCACGAACAGCGTGGGTTAGGGAACCCAAGTCAAAGATGGCATGCGTTAATAAGCTGTGCAGCTAACCCTCTGTACGGGGTGGGTGAGGTAGGTGGTGGGGCCGCAAAGCCGGATGGGTGGTGCCTGTCAGAGGACAGAGAGGGTGATAAGCAGGACATGTGGTGTTTATGTGCCTGTTGTTTGCATAAATGCCAATATCGTACTGCAGGTATAGATCAGACACAAACGCCACTTGGAGAAAGCAAACGATTTCTAAATATCTAAAGGATATAAAAGAAAGTCAGAACAGTGAGATAGATATATGGCAGATAAAACAGGGCAGAAGGAGGTACAGGCAGCCAGACCCCCAGATCCTCACCCACAGGGGTGCATGGTTATGGTAAGTGAGTGAGGAAAGAGTTCATGTCTCAATCACCTCCCTGCACAGTCCAGCCTTTTCATACATAAAGCTGGAGCATGCAACCTCTGAGGCATGGGGCCCTCAACCATCCCTGTGCAGGTAAGTAGAAAAGAGAACAAGGTACAGAGGACCACAGAGTTACTGCCAGGCACAAACAAAATCTACTTTATCATCCCCTGCCTGCCCATGCTAACAAAACACGTCTAAGTATGTTTATTACCCAGACTCCTCTCTGGGGCGTGATAACAGGCTCTTCAGATTACAAGACCTGTGACCATGTGTGGCTGCCATGGCCAACTGCAAATTCCCTTAGTAAAATGTAAGAATAGGCAGATTTACTTCTCTCCATATATTCTTCTGCAACTTCAAATAATTTCCGCTTGAGTATACTCAAATTGATAGCCATTTTTCTTGGACATAATGAGAAAAAGAGAACGGGGTTTGGGAACTGAAAAGGGGCGGAGTGGTTAGGAGAGAGGGAGTAGAGGTTTCCTTCAGTGCAACTATGGGTCACAGGAAGAAAGCTGCCACTGGTCTGCATTTTGGCTGTGTTAACAGGGCAGGAGCCAGGCCATGTATAAAAGCTGCCACTGTGCATGCTCTGCTGGGGAGCTGCCCCAGGCAGAGCTAAGGTGATGTAACCCTTGACTTTGGGGCTTGAGAACTAAATGGCCCAGGTCTGGTACGAAAGTTGAAATAGATCCCCCAGAGATTTTTCCACGTGAGGATTATAAGTCATGCCACATCCCTGAACTCAGAGTGGAGGCTGGGGTGGAGCTCAGAGGCACAGACCATAAAATTAGAAAGGCACCAAACATTTGAGCACAGGAATAGAAACAAAATATGCCCATTATTGCAAGAAAGCAAAATATATTTATAAACATCTCGCTGGTACTGTAGAGAAGGGATAACCTGCACGTTTTTCTGGTGTGCAAGATATAGTAGATGGACAGTAACTGCGTAGTGCCCAATTGTGAAAATTTTAGAAGCATAAAACATCATTGATAATATCTTTAGATGCTGTTTTTTTTTAATTTTGGTGAACTTAATTCTACAAGTTTTATATGTTCACTGCATCTTTGGTTCTTCCCCTCCCTCCCCACCCCCCGCCCCACTTCTCCACGGAAATTTTGTTTCTCTACTGCAAATTCTCATACTATGGGGGTTTTCTGAACACATAACTCCCATGGGAATGGCTACCAGCATATGCAACTGGTTCTTACACTGGGCTGGGGTGGTCTTAACACTTGCTTCTTACTCTCAAATTGACGCTCAGCTCCTAAAAGGATGACTTTGCCTTAATGAGGTTGCCCAGCTAGGGCCTGCGGTTACACATTCCCATAGAAGACATTGGGCCAAAGGAGCCCTGCTCTGCCGAGTAGATTAGGTTGTGGCTTAACTATTTGCAAAACCCTCACAGATTCCACAGTCCTTTTAAATTTTAAAAGAAAGCCCTGAAATAATGGCATTGCCAAGAATGAAAACAGAATGTTATTATATGAGCAAACTATTTCCTTAATATCTATTTCAGGGGAAAAAAAATCTTATCTTCAAATTAAAATTCTCTCCATTAAGTCAATGTTCTCTTAATTTGATTCCAGATAATATTCGTTAAATGATCCTGGGCTTTTTTGACAAGTTTTCTTCTTCCTAGCAACAAAATCAAAAGCAAAAATTCAGATGCTCCTATTTGTAGTCCAGGGATTTAATATGACTGAAAACAGCTAACATTCTGTCCTGTATAGAAAAATCATGCTATAGAAAGGACTGAAATTCTTCTTATTGAATAGATCTCAGAACTCCAGCTTTTCTTACCTTCCCTACCTCATTCTATAATTAAAGCAGAAAGGAAATAATTTGGATACTCTTAGTTCACAAGTTTGTATCTAAAATATTTAAGTGCCTAGAACTTAAAGCAGAACACTCTTTTTCTGCTCTGACCTTAGAGATTTTGTGTCTTGCATTAATCACACTGGCTTGTCCATTTTATTTTGAGGAATTACTAATCAATTTAAAAGAGAGAACATGAAACCCCAAACTTAAAACTGTGAGCTAACTTTTAAAATCAATGTGTCTGTAGGGGGCGCCAACGTCTCAGTTATTTTGAGTTAGAGGCTCAGACTTGGCAAGACAGAAACGTTACAGAAGGGGAAGCCTGACGGGCTGCTGGTAGGCAATTTAAAACAGGGCCTTTTTAGCAAAGGGAGGCTGGCTTTCTAATCAGAACAAATTGGGAAAGTGAAGAAGGTCATTGAAGAGCTAGGAGCTCTCCGGGCATTCAGGACACCAGTAGAGACCTTGCCTTTGCCCTGTGGGCCGGCCTGTGGCCCCGTTGAGGGAGGTGTACTACTGCCTGGGAGAATGAGGATTTCTCACCGCTGAGGAGAAGCCAGGTGAGTCTCCGACCTCAGAAAGGACAGTGGGCAGCGTATGTTGTTTACTGGGGTCATTGTTTTCCTTTAAACATGACTGACCTCAAAAGACATCTCCAAAGATGGCAAACCTATCATCTATTCAACATGAAAAGTGGCCAGGAAGTGGCCTCAGAAGCCACTTGGGTTCTCAGGTGGTGAGGAGGAAGCCACCCTCCAGTTCTGAATTTAAAGAATGTACACATCTGTGCCAGGGTCCAGAGTGACTAGCGCTATAAATACGGAGGAGATGATTAATGGAGTAATTGATACCAAACATTGTAAAAAACACTTACCTTGCATAGACCTGTTTGGTGCCTGACACTCAGGCCTTCTCACCGTCCTTTGCCCCTCTAGTATCCTCCCTTACCCAGCTGAAAAACTGGGGTCACCGCAAGAGAAAAACAGTCTTTATAACGGAGAGATCTGAGTGTAACTCCCCTAACCAAGTCATCAAATTTAACATCACTAATAGTGGGACCACCTTTCCTAGTCTCTTGATAGGGTGCAACGTGAAGTGCCTGGTACAACCCGGAAAATATTACAAAAATTAGGCTGAATATAAATGGGCCTTAAGGCCAAATTTTCAGTTTATAAGAAATACAAGGAACAGGGAAATAGGGTTACATGACACCATAATGAAATGAGAGAAATTTGCAATGTGGGATAGTCTGTAAGATGACGACCTGGGTTCTGCAAAAGGTCACTGTCATGGAGGAAAGTGGGAGGATGGCTGTTTCAACTTTCTTGTTCATTTGAACATTGTCTTTGTAAAAAGTTGAAAAAATATTTTATTTTCAGTCATTACCCCCTTTCACGCATCTTCAACTTCTACCCTCTTCTTATTTTGTCATAGTTATCTCAACCCTAGCCAAATCCAACTCAACTTATTCTATTCTTGCACCTTACAGCACCACACATGCACATGGGCACATATATGCACAACACACACACACACACACACACACACACACACACACACACACTGGTGGGTCTCCATTAAATTCAAGTGGACCCTTAGTGCAGCTGGCAGTTTAACCACCTTTCATAGTGCATTTGCTCTCTGACTCTCTTAGATGATTATTATTTCCCACATCCTCTCTCAAAGGTTCAACTTCCACCCTTCACAGTCTCACTAAAGACTGTATTTCCTATTTTACTAAGAAAAAAGAGACAACTAGAATGTCTGCAAGCTCCAATCACTAGATCTGGGCCCATACATTCAACTTTCCTTCCAGATACTGTGCATGAACTTCCATCTCCTTAGTCCAGGCCAACTCCACTTGTCACCCGGACCCCCTTCTCACCCAGCACACTCCTCCTTTCTCCTCCGTCAATAGTTTTTCTTTGTAACTAACTCATCATTGCCATCACAACACACATCTTGTAATTTCTCCCATCTTAACAAAAACTCCTTGAACCACATATCACTTTCTAGCTCTCTTTTATTTCTCTGCCACCTTTGTGGGAAACTCTTGGGAAGAGTCATCTATACCTGCTGCCTCTGGTTCCTCTCCCCGATTCTCTACTACAGTCAGATTTTGCCCCCATCACTCCATTGAATTGCTTGCTAAGGGCACCCATGACCTCTGTCGTTAAATGCAATGCTGAAATCTCACGCGCATTCACATCCAACCATTCTGTCTATTTGGAATGGCTGACAGTTCCATCCTCCCTGAGATGCATTCATCACCTGGCTTTCAGACCACCCCACTCTACTCTTTTCCCTTCTCTAGCTGTCCTTGTCAGTCTCCTTCACCAGTTTTTGACTATGGTGGAAGGTCTGAAAGCTCAGACATCCCACTCTGCTGTCCACTAGGCTTGTCAAGTCAAAATATCCACAGTGAAATTCTGATTTCTCCCTATCCCAAACTTGCTCCATCTGCTTGGGTGATGATATCCTTATTCTTCCAGGTATCCAAGACCGGAACTGCTACCACCGTGACTCTCACACAACATCCAGTCTGTCAGCACTAATTGGCTTGGCCTTCAAAGTATGCCCAGAGTTTCACTGCATCATCTTATCATCTGTACTTCTCCCACCTGGACCAGACACCATCATCTCTTGCCTAACCGCTATCTCTGCATTCATCCCTTATGCGCTTAGTACCTATTCTCATCAGAGAAGCTAGACTAATTCTGCTGAAACATGAATGAGTCAGGTATGGTACTCTTTTGCTCCACCTCTTCAATAGCCTCCCATTGCATGCAGGGCAAAAGCCAGTGTTCTTCCAATGGCCTGCAAGGCTCCATGACTGGGTCTCCTATTGTCTCTCTAATATCACCTCCACAATTCTTCCACTGGCCACAGAGTATCCGTGTTGTTCCTTGAACATTTCAGACAGGCTAAAAGCCCTCAATGCCTTTATACTTGCTGTTCCTTCTTCCTGGAATGCTTTGCCTCTAGATATCTTCATGACTAATTCCCTCACCTCCTTTAGATCTTTATTCAAATGCTGTCTTCTTAGGGAAGCCTGCCTCCACCACCTGTTCACAGTTGCACTTCTATACCTGCAACTGGCCCTCTCCATTTTCCTGCCCTAATTTAGGTCTCTGTATAACACAAATCTACCCGATAATAGTGTAAGCAGCCATCCGGGTTTGCCTGGGACTGTCCCAGTTGTAGCATTTAGAGTCCCACATTGTGGGAAGCCGCCTACTCCCAGGCAAAGCAGGACAGTTGGTCATCCTACTGATACGTGTTTTCCTTGTTTATTGTTGGTACAGGGACAATATAACAACATATTTCTCCTTAGGGATTTTGGGTCATTCATTCACTATATCTGGTATATATAAGTTCTCAATAAATGTTTATTTAATGAATCAATGGAGAGCCAATAATGACTACAGTAAGTTAGTATCATCCAGTGCTTAGTATATTTTCAATAAATGTTATATTGAAAGAATAAATGAATTCCCTATAACTTTATTCATGATTAAAACAGATATACAAATAATGCTAATTAGTATGTTAATTACTAACAGATGTGCCAATAAGACTAACCTAACATGTGAATTGCTAATTCACCCTTTTTTTTTTGTATTCATGACAAAAACTAATATATATGCTGGACATACAGTGTCATGCACAAGTCTGAAGATCATCATTAATTTAGGCCTTACCTGGCAGGGAATCGTGCATTTACCTGCAGATGGCCGGAGGGACCCGCCCCCAAAGCCCCAAGCTGCTCCGGCAGCCTCCTGCAGCACCCGAGCCTCTGATGCCCACCCGGCACCCGGAAGCTCTGCAGCCCCCACCACTGCGGGCCTAAACTGGTTGGAAAAGTTGGACTACAGTTTCTACAGTTAAAATGACTACAGTTCTCAAAACTTTTCAAAAGAAAAAAATCTGACAAACTATTCAAATGAAAACAAGAAGCTTTCTGAGGTCCAATGGGGTCTTTTCAAGAGGTACAGGTAGTTCTGGCAGGGACCTGAAGAGCAGGCAAGGGAAGGAGACGGGGACAAACATGTCCTATTTCCAAGGGGAGCTCAGCCCTTCACAACAAAACTGAGTGGCTGGGAGGCAATTAAAGAGAACATGAAGGCTCCAGACGGTGAAGAGCCTGAGAGGGCAGGAGAGGAAAGCAATAGGAGCTGGGGGAAGGGTGGGATGGGTTGCGTGCATGTCTCCAGGGAACGTCAGCACCTGACCTGGTCAGGGTCACGAGGTCACTTTCCTACTTAAGACCGTGGAGGGGTCAGGGCCACCCTGCACTGTCATGAGGATCCTGCTTCAGGAACTGGCTCTGGGCTTCCAGGAATGTATCTGGGGACCTACGGGGGACTTCTATTCCAGTTCTGGTCCCGTCTCCCATGCATCATTCTTCAGTCCTCTTCTAATCTTACACTACTACCGCTTGAGTTCGATTTAGGGGTAAGAGTGAGACAGAACGTCTCCAGCCCTGCTAGGCTGCTTCCCAAACCCCAGGGAAGGTCCCCCTGCCCTGGAAGCTTCTTTCCTTCTCTCCTTTCTCAAGCCTGGTAACACACTGGAGTCACCTGGGAAGCTCTGGACACTACTGATGCCTGCACCCCATCCCCAGAGAGTCTAGAAGCCGGGGTGGGGTTGTGGCGCTGGGGGTTTTAAGAGCTCCCTGGGAGACTTGGACGTGCAACCAGGGTGAGAAGCAGTGCTCTAGATCCTGAACTGCAGGCAGACACCCTTTGGGTTTAATCACCTGTGTGTCTGCCGAGGGCAGTAGGTGACAGGGACGGTAGGTGCAGCCTTGAACAGGCTGGAAGGCGACTGGCCATGCTGGGGGAGAGAAGAGCAGGAGAGATCGTCCAGCCACCCATCCCCAAATGACATCAGTCACAGGACATTTCTGAGACCGCTGTCAGTTGCAAAAGTGAGTTAAGCATTGATCTTTAAAATGAGAACATATCAAATCCACTTAAATTTGGCTGATCAGAGTTCAGTAGCCCAAGAGAAGTAGAATCCAAGCATCAGGATGGTCTAGCCACTGAGCAGTGATTCTCACACTCGAGCCTTGGGAAAGCAGCGCTGGGCCCGACCCCCGAGTGTCTTATTCAGTGGGCAGGGTGGGACCCAACGATGTGCATTTCCCCAGGTGTGTCGATGCTGCTGGTTGAGTGACCCCATTTTGAGAACCACTGCATTAGAGTGTTTCACAATGAGCCTAATGAAATGACATTTCCATGGCAGCTATTTATGCTTAGTTGTATAAATATGGTCTGCCTTCGCTAGCCTTTAAAGTGCTACAACACCAAGCTTAATGAAACAGAAAAAAAAAGTGGAAATTGAGGTGTTAGATGGGTCCAAAATAACATTACGGGATCGTTTGAAATACTTGGAAGGATAACACATTTCTGCCGCACCTCCCCCCCCCACCCCCGACCACCCCACTGCCTTTTTCCAGGTATTTGGTTCAAATAATTGGGCTTTGAGGATACCATGATTATTTTATGAAATGTATGTGAGGTTGGCCTGAAAGAAACCAATGTAGTTTCCAGAAACCCTTCACTTACTTCTGGGCAGTGGTCTATGTATTTGAACAAATAATTCTAATAAGTCAGTGAAAGACCCTGATCAATCTTAGTTTGTGGGTAAAGCTCTGTCAGGGATTGTAAATATAAAAACTCATTAATGAGACAGCGCTGGCAGATTGTTTTGCTAAAAATCTAGTAAAGATAGTTGAGAGCCTAGTGAAAAATGCTCTTTGAAATTCTCCATTTTCTATGATGAGTAAGAAAACCAGTATTTCACAAAACTAGCCCTTCACAGCCTATCCCTATTTGGTTAACCCTGGAGTGAAATCAATCTGCTCAAGTTATCCAGAAAATATAACAACGGGAGGGCACCATTTATCTTAATAGGCAATATTGTTCCTGATTTATTTAAGACTGCTGAAACTGAGACACTGGCTCAGAGCCGTAAGTAGGATAGGAGCATGTGAATGGCCTCTTTTCTCTGTTATTTACCCTCTGAGAGGTGTTCAGTAGCCTGGAATTAGAAATGCATTAGCAAACTGGGATAGTAGGATTTCTTTGTCTCCGGTGTTTTTCATTTTGTTTTGTTTTATAATCCTTACTTGGAGAGAGAAAACCAAAAATCTTAGGGAAGAAGAAAAGATAATGCCTCTCCCTAAAGTATCTTGTTTCAAAACCAAACCATCTGGGTTCTAAGTGTCCACATGCACTACTCAAAGAGATTTTGAATCATCTTCCAACTTTCCAGAATTCTTTATCTATGCATCTCTGGCTTCAGGCCAAGCCCAGTCACTCCACTTGTCTAGTGCTGGGTTTTAAGCGGCGAATTGCTCACCTTTGTTTAAGTTCTACAAGCATAGCCTTAGAGACAAAGATGTCAAGATATTAAAATATGTTAGTCTGTTTTTTTATAGAAAATACCCCAGCCTTGATTTCTGAAATATGTCTGGGATTATGAACAGACTCACTTGCTAATAATGAGTGTTTCCTCTCCGCACACCCAGACTCTCATGAACTCTCCATACATCTTGTTGTAGTAGTTGCAGGCGCTGCCGATTCCCATCCACAGAAACCTCCAGTGGGAAAGGAGGGGCCCAATTCCCATGCAGTAGCCGGGACCTAGGAAAGTCATCAGATCACAGCCAACATTGTAGCAACGCCCCCAAAAAGCGACCACTTTAGGTCACAGCTGTTGTTCTTTTATACTTTTGCATTATCTAAATGTTCTTTAACATTTTCTGATGTTACTAAAAAAGAAAAAAAAAGATTTAAAAACAAGCTCAACACAAGGCTCTTCACCCCTCCGCAAGGAAAAAACAGCTCAGTGTCTGCACCACACTTGTTCCATTTGGTCCCAGTCGTTCCCGTCTGAATGACCCAGAGTGTGGGTATACGGTTTTCTTGCCATGTTAAATGATGTCAATGAGTTTCAGGTGCAGGCCGATCAGCCCATGTAGTTATAAGCGGGGAAACCAGGAGGAGTGCCACACTGACGGATCTGGTTGGCTGCCTGGTACTGCATGAAACCTTTTGGTCTGAATGCCTCGGTTGGCAGAGTGGGTGAGTTAGAATTAGGTCGTATTTTTGGTGTACTTTAATCTTTTCAACTGAGAGGAACATGACCTGCAAAGACAATGTCCAAACAATACCCATTTCTCTTTTTTCCTTCAAAAAGGACTCAGTTTAAGAACCCTAAGCTAAATCTCACTAGGCAAAAATAGGCTACGAATTGAGGAAATTAGGCAAGGAGTCCAATCAGTGTCTAGACTAGAGTTTGAGTCCAGTGCTGTCACTTGACTCAAGAGTGGTGGCCACGACCTTAGACAGACGATGGCAGAACAGTAAAGAACAAGAAGGCAGTGAAACACTGGGGCATTTGCTGTTGCTTATATCAAAGGGAAAACCTGATAGCTTGATTTTACCAATGGTGGCCAAGAGTCAGATAAAAACCTTTTGGAATGGTCTTTAGAGTTTTATTGTTAAGTAGTTGCTTTTCTAAATCTTTCTCCTTTAATTCCCTTCTGGCAGTGAAATAGTTATGAAAGCTGAAATTCACACAACTGTGTGAGATAGTACTCTCACAACATGGGCAAGAGTGGTGTAATAATCTAGATAACCTAAGCTTTGGCTTGAATCATCTAAATTGGATGTTTAGTCCCAAATTTGGCAAACAAGATTCAGTCCTTAGCTTCGCAATAGTTGGGTTAATGTGGACAAGACTGTCAGCTTTTCTTTTCCTTGAAAGTAAAGGTCTTTGTTCATATCTGTAGAAGATGGTATGATGAATATAACTAGGTCCTCATAAGGGTCGGCAGGAGACAAGAGTATGTGGGGAAAAGCACACCATCAAACAACTAGAATACAATGCGATTCTTTCCTTTCCATGTATATTTACATATCTATAGTTGGAGTGAAGAATGCTCTAGGAGCAAAGAAACTTTGGTAGGATAATAGGGAAATATTCTGGCTGCAGCTGCATTAAATGCTCTCTGCTTCTCAGACTTGGGGAATGCTTATCTAGGCATGCAGCGATTGCGGGAGCCTCTATCACCCGCTAAGAGGGGCAGTAAATATACTTCACTGCACTTTTGTACAGACAGTCTCCATGAAGCCAACAGCTGGGACTCTCACTCACTGTCCTAATCAAGAGCCGCTGCATTCCACGCTAGGTAAACACCCGAGAGAAACCTGTGCACATGGATCCTCACAACAGCCTGGTTATGCTGTCCCTCAGCAGTAGAATCAATTTTTAAACCATGAGCTGTCCTAGTAACTGCATGCCATCTGAACTGTAGCTGCATGCCCCAATGTGGATGAGTCTTACAAGCACAATATGGAGCTAAAGAAGCAAGGGAGAAGAATAAGTAATGTAGAATTCGATTGCTAAGACATTTAAAATCAAGCAAAATGAACCTGTATGTTTAGGGATGGGAAATTAGGTGGCAAAAGTATAAAAAAAAGGGGGGGGGGGAGTTTGTCATAAAATAGAACTGTTTACCTCTGGGGTCGAGAGAAAGAGGATGGGATTGAAAAGGCGCCAGAGACGTTTCTGGGATGCCGCTAATGACCTATTTCTTGTGCTGGACTGTGATGACATATTTATTTGTACCCTTTTCTGTGAGATAGCTTTTTAATGAGAAAAAGGGAAATGTGTTGCCATGTCGTTTTCCCAGTGACCCACTCCTCGGATGTCGTGCCCGGAGCAGAGAGAGGCAGAGATGTGCCCAGGGCAGGGAGGTCGGGGATAGCTGTGCATCCTTGGGAAAGGAGAGCTACCAGGAGCCGGGTACGTCTGAGTCCTGAACAGAGGTCAATGCCCTTGGGGCAATTTCCCAGAGCTAAAACTTACAAAACCCCCACGTAGGAATGACTCTCTTCTGCCCCAGACTGTCCCACCTGTTCCTGGCACAAAGTCATCTGCCTGTGTGCGTCATCTTTGCACACCACTCAGCCCCTGTCCCCCCAGCACCTGACATAGCAGGGCCTCACAGGAAATCCGTATTTTGGCTGGAGAAGCTTAGATTCGAGTCCTGGTTTCATCACTTACTAGCTGTGTGACATCTACTCTCTTTAAATCTCAGTGTCTTTATCTGTAAAATAAGCATAAACACACCTATCTCACCTGAGTGCTGTGAGGGTCAAAGTGAAAATGGGTGTGAAACGGCTTTGGAAATTTTAACTTACATAAGGGCTTTTATCCTTATACCGTCTTAGTTTCCTTTGGCGTTTGCTGACCCTGAGCTTCCCTGAACCTGTAACGCCAAGAACCCAGAGAGCCAGGGATTCGAAGGCACCAGTGAAAGGAGTTGGGAAGTATCAGTCAGCAAGAACCCCCCCATAAGACCAACTCCCTCACCTTGTCTTCCCCAGCCAGGAGCCCCAGGCTCTCTGTCTAGACCACCAGAGCAGTCTGACCAGACCTCACATTTTCAGAGGGAAAGCATGGAACTGCTTGCTCCCTGGCTAGCAAAATGATCATCTGCCTGGGATTTAGGACTCCCTGGCTGTCCCCCACCTTCCTTCCAGCTGAGATGCTGACAAGCCATTTCTGTCTCTGAACATTAACCCCTCACATGTAAAATGGGCACATTGAACTCTGTGGTTTCTCACACTTGCCAAAAGGGTGTGCCTGGGCAAGGCGGCTAGCCTCTCTGGGGCTCTGTCTCCCGTCTGTCAAATGAAGGGGTTGGGCTCATACCCATGGCTTGCAACCCAGGAGTTAAAAAAAAGATACCAACATGGGGGTCGCACTTCAGATGGGGCTGAGAGCCTGGGAACCACGGTACTGCATAACCTGACCAGCCTTGGATGAGAGCATCATGTCCCAGGCCAGCAGTGGCGGGCAGAATGAGCTGCCCCTCTGGGCTCCGGATCTAGAGCTTTAGGGAGGTCAGTTCTCACACCTGCTTCCTAAAGGCTGACCTCACTCAAAGGTCCCAGGTAGTTCTCCCACCACTGCAGTAGGAATATCTTGGTGGTGATGGTGGGGTGGGGAGCGCTTGTTACAAACACTGTCCACCTCACCCCCACCACTCATGGACCCTTGTCCTGGGACCCCCCTGGGGAGGCGAAATCCAGTGAGGAAGGGGCACTGGTGGGGAAAGGGTTCATGTTAAAGACCATGGAAGAGTCTTCCCTCAGACCCCATCAGGGAGTGGAGAACAAAATTAAGCATTCCATTAAATTGGGCCTTAAAGTATCCTAAAATTCGAGCCTGAATCAGACAGAGAAACAGCAGTTCCCTGGCAATTTTTAAAGAATCCATGGGGGAGCGGTTGGGGTGGGGGGGGAGAAATAGGTGGAGGGGATAGAGGCTGCATTAAATGGACAAAATCTCAATTGTAATATAAGTCACGGGGATGGAAGTACAGCATAGAGAATATAGTCAATAATTCTGTAACATATTTCTGTCTTGAGAGAGAGTGATTACACTATTTGGGGTAGGAACCTAACAATGTAGATAACTGTGGAATCACTATGCTGTGTACTTGAAGCCAATATAATATTGTATATAAGCTGTACTTCCATAAAAAATAAATAAAAACAAAAATAAAATGAATCCAGACACAGGGCACTTCGCCCCAGCCCCACACTCCCACTCTAAACCACGCTGTGACAAGGCCCAGCACACTTACAGTGTGTACTGACCGTGCTCTTGAAATAAAGTCACATTGGGTCTCCCATGGGACTGGGGAAAGATGCCTGGCATGAGGAACTTGCCCTGAAAACTAAAGAAACAGCCTGATATTTCTGATAATTCCGAATTAATCCAGTAGTGCAGAGTGGTGGGGGGTTTCTGTTGGGATTATCTGGATAATTCTACTTTACTTTTGATTGATCCTCAGCCTTGTTGAAGGTTCTATCAGTTATGATGTGCCAAGGGAGCTGTGGTGGTCCCCAGGCTTCTTCCACTGCCCAGGTCCCATCCAGCCCGCAGGGTGGCCACACCACCATCACTCCTACCCCAGGCATGAAAGAAAATGAAGAGGGGGATAAAGAGAAGGAATCAGTTCAAGAAAGGGAGAGGGCAGAAGGCATGGATAAGTCAAAGTGGGAGGGGGAAGGAAACGAATACATAAGGCTTCCAGATGCCTTTTTACCTCCAGAACAAAAGTGGAATGAATTTGAATAAAGACAAAAGATTAAACAAACAAAACACCTCTAGTTCTGCTTTGCTCCAACCCATCTAAATATACCTTACAGGATACTTGTGCCAAGCCTACTTTACCAAAGCAAACTGTAGACTGGAAGGGATTTTCTAAGATATTTTAAAAATGCTTTCATTTAAAATGTGCTGACAATTGGTATAAAAATGTGCTAACATTGCAGTGGGCTTCAGCCATCTCCCTAGGTTTGCTCTTTGTCCTTTTGCAAAATTTCTTTACCCTCATGGACCAAATGCCCAAGTAAACAACCTCCTTAGCTAGGTCACTAAATAACTGACTTACCTGGTATGGAGGCTGTATCCTTGTAATTCCAAACCAAGATTAGAAAGCCAGTGAGCAGCAAGACTGGCGTGGTGACGACCGGTATGACTTCGGACACCATGCTGGTGATGTTATAATGCATTGGGTTCAGCATTTCCAGAACCATCTTGTGTTCTTTAATCTCAGAGGAAGCAGTTTAAAGTCCTGTAGAAATCAGAGGGGCAGAAAAATTAGAGAATCCCTCACGAGGGACATCTAGGACTCCTCTCGCTTCAGAGGATACTGTACTGTAGAGTCTGGCGTGTTGTTTTATAATGTGATTGGACACCTAGACAAGACAAATTTGTGGTTACAAGTCAAAACAAGCAAGCCCAAGGGAGGTCTTTTGGCTTGAATGCAGCATTTCTGACCTTGCTAGAGTCTCAGGTTCATTTGGACGCTTAGTCTGATAGAACCTTATCATCTTGCCCTTGAATGGGTAGAGTAACTACAATTGAGAGCCACGTTTCTTACCAAAATACAAGCAAATGAAGCTCACTTCCGAGGTGGAGTCATTCCCTGACTTCATCAGCAGATATTGTTTAGGCAGTATTTTTCCCTTGAGGCCAAATCAATTTGAAATAAAGTGCAATCCCCAGCCCTCTTCCTTTCTCAAAATTGCTTCTACCAAAGAAGCTTCTCCAGCTGCAACATGTTTCTTGGGCATCACTGAGGTTCTTATAGCCTCCTAGCTGGTTGTCTATTGACTTCAATGTGACTCACTCAGGTTAATTGTTTTCTCTTGGCGTTAATGAGGTTTAAAATCTCTCCCACCATGGGCTGGATTAAGCAGTGCCCATGGGGCCAATATCAGAGGTAGTGGGAAAGGAGAATGGGAGGAGAGGAAGAATAAAGGGAGAAGAGAAAGAGAAAGAGTGGGGAAGAAGAAAGAGAACAGAGGCCAGAATAGAATCCCACTCAGCAATCCCACTCCCTAAAGCAGCTACCTCCCTCTCTACAGGACAGCGTGCAGTCTGATTTGCTGGTCCATCGTGTTTTTCAACCACATAACATGGAGTCTGTCTTCTCAGTAAGATTTGCTCATACCTATGCTCTCAGAAGAGAGTTTCAGGGATGGTAGTTTGTTGAAGAGACCTGGAGTTAATGAACTTGTAGAGCAAGGCAAGAGTGACCATTCAGTGCAGTGCCCAGTGCCAGACACCCACACCAAGGCTTACCTCCCCTTGGATAGTGCCTTTAGTCTCCAGGACTGACAATGGCTCTGAAACAGATTTGGGCTGAGTTTCGTCTAGAAAGAAAATTCTAGATTCTTAAACAGGGCTTCTAATTGGATCTCAGGGCTTTCTGAACTCCCCGAAATGTTGCATAAAGTGTAGAACCTGCTCATGTGTACTTTTAGGGGAAAGAAGCCATAACTTCTGTCAGATGCTTAGAGCATATCTAATTATATTTCTCCCCCGATCTATATGAGGTCTTAACTATCCATCAAAGGCATGTTTCCATAAGGAATGTTGGCAAAGATGTGAAGAAAAGGGAGCCTTCCTGCATGTTGGGGGGAATGTCAATTGGTGCGGCCACTATGGAAATCAGCATGGAGGTTCCTCAAAAAATTAAAACTAGAAATGCTATATGACCCAGTAGTTGCACTTCTGGATATTTATCCCCCAAATCCCCGAATCACTAAATTTGAAAAGTTATATGCTTATTGAAGCATTATTTATAATAGCCAAGATATGGAAGCAACGTAAGTGTCCACTGATAGAAGGATAAAGAAGATGTGGTACATGTACACAACAGACCATTACTCAGCCATGAAAAAGAATGAAATCTTGCTATTTACAGCAAGATGGATGGACCTAGAGGGGATTATGCTAAGTGAAACGAGTCAGACAGTAGAGTCAAATACCAAATGATTTCACTTATATGTGGAATGTAAAAAAAGTTAACAAAACAAATAGGCTCTAAATACAAAGAATAAACTGATTGTTGCCACAGGGAAGGGGGATGAGGAATGAAATAGGTGAAGGGGGTAAAGAGGTACAAACTTCCAATTAAAAAAAAAATAAATCATGGGGGATGAAAAGTACAGCATAAGGAATACAGTCAATAATAGTCTATCTTTGTATGATGACAGATGGCAACTACATTTCTCACGCTGAGCATTTTCTAATGTGTAATTGTCCGATCACTGTGCTGTACCCTTGAGACCAATATAATATATATCAAGTATACCTCCATGAAAAAAAAAAAGACCCATTTCTGGCAACTACAGAAATTTCACAATATGGTTGAATTCATTCCGTTACTTGATTCATTCTCTTATTCCACCATAAACAGTTAAGGGCAAGGCACTGAAAACACCTGCACATATGTCGGGCGGTTTTAGAAATGTGTGTATAAGCTGAGACTGAAAATTCAGCAACATGTCTGTTATCATCGGATCCCTTTGTTAATGAGTAGCTGGTTGAGAATCAGTGAAGTTTTTAGGCTTTTAATTTCCAGGGTGGAATTTTACATCATGCGGAGGGAGTTCCCTGTGACTGTCTGACAGCCAGGACCCTCAAGGTTTCTGTATATATTGATGAAACCTGAAACCAACATTAGAAGCCTAAGTGAAGAAAGGGGTCTCAACAAAGAGGAGGAAGATGTCCCAGAGGAAGTGTGGTTGGCAAAAACTTCACACTGAAGAAACCCTTAGAGATATTTCACAGTGTTGAAAGCACAAAGGATACAATGTTGGAAGCTGGTGCAAGTTTATAAAGGAGTGTGACAATTCACCAAGGCGTAGAAAAAATGCACCCTCTGTGTTGTTAGCTATACAAAGAGAAGGTGGCAAGAACTGTTCAAGTACCCTTCATAAGAATTTTTTTTTTACAAAGAAAGAAAACACTTCGAGAATTGCAGTGTTTTTAATATTTTAAATTAAAGTGTACTGGTTTAACTAGTTTTGGCATTTCCCTGTACATTTAAGACCCACAGTAAGAGAGGTTTTAATGTTTTGACAAAAGTTTTAAAGGTCATGGAGCAGTCGCGTTGTTTTCTCTTGATTTTTAAGACTGCTTTGGCACAGTTCCGGTTCGCAGGGTGACCTGTATGACCCCGTACTACTGCGCGACGTGAGGAGCACCTGTGTGTCTAAATGTTTCCTCAAAATTATGTCATAAAGATGCCCAAACGAGTACCATTTAAAGACCCAACAGGAGAAGATTTTTTTTTTAATGCTTAAAAGCATTTGCTATCTGGCAGACATTGTTTCAGGCGCTTTACAAATATGAAGCTATTCATCCTCACAGCGACCCTGTGAGTAAAGTATCATGATCCCCATTTCACAGAGGAGGAGACTGAGGTGGGAGGAATAGCTTTCCCTAGGGCACCCAGTTTGTCTGTGGCAGAGCCGATACTGGAGTCCATGCAGTCTGGCCCCAGAGCCCATGCTCTTAATCATGCCATTTCGTTGCCTATTATGGAATTCATTTGGTCCCCACAGTTAGGGACATTTCAATCATTTATGGTTCCAGGCAATTCAGAAAAATTCCCTTTAAAGGAGTCAGCTTTTGAGACCTCTGAATGCCACCGCTGAAGATGTCCTTTGAGATTGTCTGCTCCTGACCCACTGGTTTTCCTGTTTAGTAGAACACCCTGATGGGCCGGCCACACAGGTTAAACAGAGGCTGTTGAGCGGTGGCACAGCAATGTAGGACTTCATAGGGGTTGCTTATATGACCCCCATACCAGAAATCCCCTCCACGTATCCCCAAACATACATACACACATGGCCCTCAAGCGACATGCACCCTCAAAGGCCATCTCCATGCTTGGGTCACCCACGCCAGCCCTGGCATCAGCAGGGGCTGTGGCTTCCTGACGAACCAGGCCTGTGGTCCTGTGCTGCATGGGCCCACGGGTGTCCTAGCGCCTTCACTTACTGCCCCACAACCGCAGGGTGAGGAAATGGCAGCCCTACACCCAGAGTCCCCAGTCGGAGGCAGGGCAAAGGCCACTGGGAACACAGCAGGGCCTGGGTGTCCTGATGCCTTGAGGCCGGGACACACTCTGGGCCCCGCGGTGCCGGGAGAGGCTCCCAGATACCCCGGAGCAGCCCTAGGCTTGCAGAGGTGCTGGTCAGCCTGGCCAGCCCCTACCAATCTTACCTTGCAGCATGTGGCTGACCTGTCCAGTGGGGAGCTGACCCAGACACCCTGGGTCTGAAGGCCAGATGTCAAGCCTGCCCTCCCTGTCATTCTCTCCGGAACAACTGGTCCACCCCTCTTTCATGTCTCCATGCCCAGAAAAATGTGACCCGACCACCTTGTTTCTTCCTACTGCACCTTCTGATTTAGGGGGCTGCCTCCCAGAGCTGCTGCAAGGAGCAAGACCACATGACCTCACCTGCAAGGACTGACAGACAGGGTCTTGGAGGAGGAGGTTCAGACCCTTACTGAATGGTTCCCCAAGTGAATGAGAGTTTCCAGTTGGAGGCTTCTGGCTGCAGAGTGTCCTGTCCCGGGGAGGGGCTTTGGAGTGGGACTGGGGGTCTGGGAGGGTGCGAGCCGGGGCAGGGTGAGTGTGATGCTAAGCAGAGAGAAGAATTAGCAAGGTTCAGAAAGAAGGCTGGTGACCTGGGGCTCGGAGAGCCAGGGGACTGTGTGGGGCTGGAGAAGGTGGTAGGGGACACCTGTGCAAAGCCTGCAGGCACCTTAAAGATGTTAGATTTATTCCTAAGAGAAATGAGAAAGCACTGAAGGGCTTTAAGCAGGGGGTCCACAAAATCGTATTTGTGCTTTGGAAGTCCAAATAAGTCTAGCAGCAGTGGGGAGAATATGATGTGTGTCGGGGGAGATGGTTGGCATGGGGGAAGGGAGGCCAGCTGGGAGGCTTCCAGATTTTTTCAGATAACAGAGGGAGGTACTGTAGTCTTGGGAGATGGAGATGGAGACAAATGGGCAGATTCGGGAAATACTTGGCTGAGTTGCCATGACTGCCATGATCTAAATACAACGATATAGGGGAAGAAATGTTAAATATGATGCCTAAGTTTCCAGATCATGGACCTGGAGGGGTGATAGGCCATTTTCTGAGCTAGGATCAGTTTTGAGGTATGGGGAGTTCTTTTGAGTTTTAGAAATGTTGACTTTGAGGAATTGTTGAAACATCCCAGTGGGGATACCCAGTCTGTAAATCAGGGGAGAGGTCTGAGCTAGCATGCAGGCTGTGGAGGCCACAGAGACTGAGAAGGGCGTCTTGAAGGACACAAAGATTTATGGCAGACTAAAGGAGGATGAATCTTGTAAGACAAGATGAGTTTACCAAATCCTACCGTTTGCAACAGCATGGGTGGAGCTAGAGGATATTATGCTCAGCGAAATAAGCCAGGCAGAGAAAGACAAGTGCCAAATGATTTCACTCATTTGTGGAGTAAAACAAGGAAGCAAAACTGAAGGAACAGAACAGCAGCAGACTCACAGACTCCAAGAAGGGAGTAGCGGTTACCAAAGGGGAGGGGGTGGGGAGGGAGGGAGAAGGGAATTAAGGGGCATTATAATTAGCACACACATTATAGATAGGTCACAGGGAAGGCAGTACAGCACAGAGAAGACATGCAGTGACTCTGTGGCATCTTACTACACTGATGGACTGTGACAGCAATGGGGTGGGAGGGGACTTGATAATATGGGTGAATGTAGTAACCACAATGTTTTTCATGCTCAAGTGAAACATTCATAAGATTATATATCAATGACACCTTAATTTTAAAAAAGTGTGTTACCCATAAGTGAAAAAGAAAAGATGAGTTTACAAAGAAGGCAAAGGAGAAGTGGCCCAAGAGCTAGCAGGAGATCAGAAGAGGCTGGTGTTTGCTAAGTGCCAGCATCTTTGATGAACAAAGAGGCATATGGCTGGATGTCACAATATTGCAGAGGAAGGTGGAAGTTGGAGTGTGCCCAAAAGGCATGAATCTCTGAAAAGTAATTTTTTCCCAGGTTTTAACAGTTATTATTCCTGTTTTATAAGAGGGGAAACAACACAGATGTAGTAGCAATGGCTCCTTGAAGAGGGTGGACAAGTCCTGATGACTACAGCATCAGTTTCACCCTGCTCTGGGATGTTTCTCCATGTGCTCTACATGCATTATGGTTCTGTCATCACAATGACCTGGGATAAGTTCAATGTTTTGCCTCCATTTTACAGATGAGGAAACTGAGCCTCAAAGCAAGTGGTAAGGCAAGCTAACGTCAAAATGTCAAAGCAAGTGGTAAAGCAGGATTTGGTGTCCTGTTGGAGCTGAAAGTCCATGCCCCTGATCCAAACTACCCTTTCTGTTTCCTCTCACCACATGCCTGTTTCCTTTCCTGGATGCCACGATCCCAGCTTCTCCTTGTTTCCTTTCTACATCTCTGGCCTCTTCATCTTGAAGGTTAGCTTCTTTCTTCCAAATAAAAAACTCATGCCTCCTGTTTCCATCTCTTTTCTATCCATTTCCTCAACTCCTGGCTTCTGCTTCAACCACACTCATGATATCAATATGCCCAAGGTTACCTGTGACCTTCCTACTGCTCTGGCCACACTTTTCCCCTCCATATTTGCTCTCGATCTCACTCTGTGGCCTTGGACCCATTTTGCCGTTCCTTCCTCTTGTGTCTGCTTGCCTACAGCTCTGATGGGCTTTTCCTTTTCGTCCACTGACCCTTCCTATGCCCCAGCACCTGTTCCTAGTCCCTCTGCAGTCCCCAGCCTAAAAGCTCCCTCCAGGCTTTATACTCCTTTTGAGAACTCATTACTTTTCCTGACTTCTGCTCTCACTGCTGTGGGGGTGCTGCGCTCCCCCAGTTCCCTCCTTAGTACTCTGCTCTCTCTAACTCCATCACCACTTAGACGTGAGACATCACTCCACACCTATGTCTGAAACCAAATCCATGGACTTCCTAACCTCCTCCTCCCACCCCAATCTTATTCAATTTCAAAATCTTGTTTGTTTGTTTTTTATTCAACTGCTTCCCCCTACTTTCCTAACCCTATCCATCCACCATCCCAGTCTAAACATATCCAATCACTAAGTTCTAGGAATAGTTCCTAAAAGTGTATTGTGCCTGACCCAAGTTACCTCCCTGGACTTTTACCTTCTGGCCCATCCCCTAACATTGACTCAACCCTGCTCTCTGCTCATGATCAAAGAAAGCATATTCTCAGGGGTTGGTTGAGGGCAAATTCATATCTGCTTTCTAGACTTTTGCCAAAAGTTACCTCAAACTCTTGAATAACCAGTTGTTTTCAAAGGCCCCCACTGGGGAAAATCCACCGGGGATTACTGGTTGGTCCTCAACCCACTTTTAGCAGGCCCCAGATCTGATGCCTTCAAGGTCTGAACAAATGAGGAGGTAGACAGACGTGTGGCACATTACAGAGCATCGCCTTTCTCTCAAACTATCAGGCATAATGCCAAACAAAACATCTCCCTGTGGCCCAATCTAGACTCCAGCCCATTTGTAGCCTTAACTTAGTATCTGAGTACTGCCGTGACCTCCGAGGAGCTGCACACTTTGACCTAGTTGTGTGCTTTCTGCAGCTGCCTTTGCCTCGCCATGCTTTGGGGTCAGGCTGTCAGCAGACCCTGATTGATTTTATAAGATTAGCCACACACAGCTCATTCAAAGAGATGTTTTTGTCAAGGACAACAGAGAGAATCATATTATCCTCTGGAGCTGAGCATATTTTTGTAAGTTCCCTCAAATCCCTTACACAATAAAATGGGACATTATTAAATAAAGTCATCTCCCTCCTTCTGTTTCTTCTCTTAGAAGGTGAGTTCCCCAAGGCTGGGATTTGTGTCTCCTTCACGACTATACCCCACTCCTAGAACGGTGTCCAGGCCTTTGTATCGCCTTGGTACAAATGTGTTGCCTGAGTTTGCAGTGTTTCCATCTTTGTCCAGATGTTACTCCCCATCGTAAGCCCCCAGGGCCCTTCCTCCGAGACCTTCCCTTTCGGTCCATGTGGCACAGTACTGCCAGGCTTCTTTCAGCTGCTTTCAGCACATGAGCTCCCGTGTGAAAGCCCTTCCTCGCCTCCAGCTGACGGCAAGGCTTCCAGATCAGCCCTCCCCTGGCCTTGTTTTCTGGCTCTGTCTACCCACCCTCTGGCTCCGCACCGACCCACAGGCATCCCGCCTGGGAGTTGTTCCCCTCATGTCTCCCCAGCCCGTCTGCTCTGCCCCATGGGCCCCCCAGGAGCGGTCTCCTTCCCCGAGCCTTCCTTTACCTGGTATAAATACCTGTGCCCCTCTCCCTTTGATGCAGGTCCTAGGACACTTGTACATGGGACGGCCAAGTCACTGTGTAACTCAGAGTTGCAGATGGTTTCATTAAAGAGACATTTATTAAGGTAAGGACCCCATCAGAGCGAGATGCTACATTTGGACTACGTTCAGATAGGAGAGGCGTGAGGCAGGTTCTGAAGAAGGTGCTGTAAGCCAGGACGTGGTGTGAGAGCCACAGGTCTCTAGAATGACAGGCAGAGTTGCCCATGAACTTCTACATCAAGGAAAGAAACATGGACTATCCGATCTGGAAAGAAACCGAGATATTCTAATAGTGCAGTTCTCTCCCTTGAGAAATGAACCAACCACATGAGATCTGGGGAAATAAGGTCATTTGTCAGTGGTTAGTGAAAAGTAGGAAAGATTTACCTGTGTGCACCTTCAGTGGTCTGATTTTCAGGCCCTGGCACTGGGGTCATGACATTGGAGGTCTGGTCCTTCTTCCCAGCAAGCTTCCAAGTGAGTCCCTGGCAATTCTTGTTCTGAGGCAGGAGGAACGCTAGAGACCAATAAGGGAAACCTGGGTGGATAAAGATTTTGTAGCTGGTCTGTCCTCCCCCTTAGGGCACTGCTGGGAGACTCAACCAGTAGCATTCCAGCCACACAGGAAGACTTTGGACAGTACATGGAAGGCAAGTTTCCCCCTTTGGTAAATGCAGAGGCTGCCAAAACTCCCATTTCACATGAGCACGCAGACCCAAAACTCCTGGGCATGGGCAGGGCTGCGGCTGTTACCGTCTTTGAAGTCTCATAGCTTTAAGATATGTTTGTGGAAATGCACCTGTTTTCAGAATAGCTTCTGAGCCAATGACGAGCAGGCCTGGCTGCCCTTTTACCATAGCTCTCATCTGTGCCCCTCTGAGGGTGTCCCCTTGTCCTTCAGATACCTAATCCCTTGTCTTCCCAAAGGGCTATATCTGATGACCTCTCCCAGGAGAGTTTGTTTTAAAATATCCTCAGCAAGGACTACAGATCTTGATCGTTGGAGGGTTTTCCGGCCATGAGAATAGGGATGGGTGTGTTCTCTGGCACCGCAGGCCTCCCACGGGTCCTCAGACCGTACGGTGCAGGGGCTGCCTGATACCCAAGTACATCTTATGAGCAGGCTGAGCCTGTCTTGTGGAAAAGGCAGAAAGGGCCAGGCAGGGCATTGTTCCCATGGCAGAAGACATTTCTCTAAGAGGTTTCACATCTCTCCCCCAACTTCACTTTTCAGTTCCATTTTATAAAACCCAACATTTTGTCTGGCCTCAGGGGAATGAGGCTGCGGGATTTTTCAGTCCAGTTTTGGCTTTGAACCTGAGGGAGAAGGCAGAAGTGACCGGGTCACCGGAGTGAAATTCGGGGTTGGGGCTGAGTTCGGGTCTCAGCTCCGTGGCTAACCAGCTCTGTGACCCCGTTCATCTCCCAGGCATCCCTGATCCTGGGCTGAGGAAGGGGCTTCTACCTCACAACACTGAAGGAAAGATTAAAGTGACCCCCCTGGAGCCCGGTACCCCTGCTGTGGGCTGTCATTCCTCAGGCTTTGAAGTCTCTGTGGCACATGGAGTTGTGTGACTCCACAACTCTGAGGGTGCCTGTGGAGGCCCCAGGTAGGGCTGCTTAGAGCTGCCTTGCTGCCACCAGCCAGAGAGGCCACAGAACTTCTTTCCTATGGTAAGATCCGGGCCCTCCCTGAGCCCTGGTTATCCAAGATTCAGCACACTGGGGCCCCAGGAGGCCTCGCTTTGGCTCCTGTGATAAGCTCTTGTCAGGGTGGTGACCACCCATCTCCTGGACAGAACACCCTGCGGCCTCTTTTGTCATTATCAGAAAGCCTCCCAAGCCCACTCCTCTCCATGGCCCCCGTGGAGACTACCAGGAACACCGTGGACCTAGGAAGTGCTCAGTAGATGCTGGTGAAGTGAATGAACAGTTAGCCGCTTAAGGTTTTTAGGTCTGGGGTCTTCAAAGAGTGATGCATTCACATCCCCAGAGGAATGTTTATCGCATCTGCGATTCCAAATGCCAACTTCCAACAAAGCAGCGGCCCACAGCCATCACCCAAACAGCCAGATAACAGCAGCACTACTGGCTGCTCCCTTCAAGCTTATCTGTTGTTCAATGAACAACCTGTGAGGCCACAGAGATAGCCTAGAGCAGGGCCCATCCCTGGCCAGGGAGTCACTGGCTGACCCCAAGTGCTGGGGTTACTTAATCTCTCTGGACGTCCTTTCCTTATCCGTAAAACAAGGGGATTGGGCCACATGACCCCTTCTGGTCTGTGCCTGATGCCCAGCATTCCTCCCCTTTATCTTAGACCCTCCTCTGGACTCTTCCCAGGGCCTTTGCCCTCTTCACTCCGTTCTTTCCTTCCGCACCATTGCCTTGCCCCCCCGTGGAGCCTGTAGGCCCAGGTGCCCAGAGCTAAGGTTGGGTGTCCGGGAACCTGGGGTGCACATGACTGGCTTTGGCCATCTTCTCTTGCTCTTCTCATTCTCTTTAGATCCCAGACCCGTTCTGAGAGTCTAATGTAAGCCGTGGAACTGCACTCTGTAGAAGCACCCTCGGGAATCAATGTGCAATGTTTTGGGTACGGTTCTGGGTTCTGGACCCCCTGGCCACGGCCAATCCACAGACTTCAGTTCCTTTCTCCACCTTCCACCTCAGGTTCTCCATGTCCCAGAGACTCTTTCCAGATCAAAGCACCTTCACTGACCAGTAGAATGTGATTTTCAGGGTGTAAGTGAATGCAGTTTCCCTTACTCATTCTACAGTTCACCTGGACCTCAAGTCTATGGGTGAAGCCTCGATAAGGTGGTAGATTTTGCAGCCAATGCAACTAGTGTAAAGGGAAGAGTAAGGGGCACGTCTGATACCCTGAAATCCCGTCTGTGTCCCACCTCACGTGGACACTGTCCATGGCTACACTTCATCTTCCGTGGGCATCAAGGGTCGTGGGATGTCTGGGCTCCTGCCATGCAGGGCCCCGTTTCATACAGTCTACTATGTTCACTTCAAAAACTTAATATCTACAATGTCCCAGCCACTGTTATAGGCTCTGGGAATATAGCACTGAACAAAACAAGTCCTTGCCCTCAAGGAGTTAATACGGAAAACACAGTCTCACCTGTTAATATAAGTTAATATTCTTACTTTACTGTTAATATAAGTCAGATCACAAGTATTCAACCACAGGCATAATCAACCATGGGAAGAGAACAGAAAGTGATCATCCTGGCCTGGGTATGGTCCAACGAGCAGGCCTCGAAGGAGGAGGAGGGTTTTGCACGGCATCGAGCGAGGAAAAGGCATTGCAGGTTGAGGGAATGGGAAAATAATTGATAGGCGAAACTCGAAAGCTGCTCTGTAGCCCTCCCCAGGCCATTTGCCTTCCTGGGTTCAGATGGACCCCCTATCACTGTGTGCATTTACCGTTACGGCTCTGCCTCAATTCGTTCATCAGAAAAGTGGGGGAAACAGTGCGTCTCGATATGGCAACTATGAAGGGGAAATGAGATAAAACATGTAGAGCCCTTAGAGTATCTAAGATGTAGTAAGAGTTTGATAAAAGCTGTTACTGTTATTAGTCTTCAGTGTCCAAGAAGAGCACAGGCAATAAGGGCCAGTCCTGGGAATAGCTGGAGAGAGCAGTCTCCGGACTGGAGTCGTGTCCTCAAGGGTCGAGAAGAAGTCCGTGCTTTTGGGCAGGTCACCTCACGTCCCTTGGGTGCTCTAAGGGCAATGGGGTAATCTCTAAACCCCCTTAGTGGCTTGGAGGTCAGTGAGTCTATGATCCTTTTGTCGCGTAGTAACTGGGGATCACATGAGAGCCACTGAGGTAGCCTGAACGGAACTGTGGAATAGTTGGTTTGTCTCTAGTGCCCCTCCTCACCTCCACTTCCTTTTCTGTGTCATTTCTCCACATTTTCTGTCTACCCACTTTCTCCTCCCCAGTCAGAGGAAATCATCTCACCAAAATAATCAGTCTCCAGGGGAGACTCCTTCAACTTGTTTTTCCTGGGGATATTTTCATTTTAACAGGTGCTGGAGTAGTTCTTTGGAGGGCACAAAAGAAATGCTTGGCACTCTCTCAGCTCTGTGAGAACCTGCGGTCTAATAGGAGAATAAGCATAATACTGTTGCCAAGGACAAAGAGATATCAGCCTGGAGATGTGGCCAAGGAAGGCATTGTATGAAAGGTGGGGTGTTGAAATGGCATGGGGATTTTGATGGTGAGGAGAGGCCTTTGTAAACACTTGGAAATAGGAATGAGTAAGGCAGTTGGGGATAAGGAGACTGAAGAGGCTGGATTCAGGTTGGGAAGCATTAATATCTACTGATGGGACTGTAAGGAGGGGTGGGGGTGATGAGGAAAGATATAGGAGAGGCATGGTTCTTCTAGTTGGCCCCCCGGTTTCTTGTTTGTTCATGAACTCCTATGTTAGGAAACTAGCATACATGCACTCACATAGAAGGAAACTAGAGGAAGTTTTGAGGAAGAAAATCCTGTATTGCCTGTGTAGGGGCTAACAGTAGAAGCAGGCATCTTCAGCACAGATTTGTGAGCTTTGTAAAAATATTTTAAATTTACATCTGCTTTAACTTCCATCTCATCGCCAATAAGAACTGAATTTGATCATCCATCGTCTCCACCACTCTTGCCTTCAAGTGACCGATTTCACTGCTTCTCAAATCAAGAATATCTTCAGTATGTGACTTTTTTATACTGCTGAGAATTCAGGCACGTCTCTTCAGTTCTAAGATATTCTTGGCTAATATTTCTTTGACTATTGTGTCCCCTCCATTCCCAACATGTTTATTTCCTAGAACACCGGTAAGGTAAATACTGGGTCTTATGAATCCGTCCTTCATCTTTCTAATCTGCTCTTTTGTATTTCTCATCTCTTATCTCTCTGTGTTGCACCTGAGATAACTTCTTGATTGGATCTCCTAGCTCTTCAACTGTCAGTTGGCTTGTCAGTCCGTCCATTCAGATTTTTATTTCAAAAGTCAAAATATTAACATCTATTATCTGTTCATTTTTTTTAATGGATGCAATATCTGCTGGGGTCTCTGAGGCTATTAATTAAACATACTCTAGAGTCCTGTTTTGACTGATCAGTAAGCCTATTTCCTCGGATGTAAACTCTTCTGTTTACCCTCTGTGACTCCTTTCCATAGTGCCGCATTCATCAAATGTTTGGCGAGTCTTAATTATGTGCTCATTCTTTGTGGCTGAAATTCCTTGTCCCCAACTTTTGGGGGGAGGAAGAGAAGATGCAGGATGTTCTGCTGCAGCTTGTCGTCCAATCTGTTTTCAGGAAGAGTGAGGAAGATCTGGCACATGCCACTAGACAGAGTATCTTAGCAGTTAAGCTTCTGGGCTTTTGAGCTTTGGCATCTCCAGCTTCAAACCTCTAGACCAATAACTTGAGCAGAGTCCCCACTTCAGCTGCTACTTGGTGAGGGGAAGGAAGAGGTACAGGAACTCCTGAAGCCAGCTCCCCAGTCTGCTTGTTGCCCATGGTTTCCTCCTGCTCTCCTAATCCACTATCCCCAGGTGTGGAGCCCTGTGGGGTTTTGTCCTGCCTTGTACGGATACTTTTCCAAGTATATTTTCATTGGTTTCCCTTATCAGATTGATCCCTTTCCTTTTTTTACTTTCAGAATTTCTGGCCCAAGGAGGGTTCCCCTTCTTGTTTTATATTTTAGTTGTGAATGTTAAAAATATTTTTTTCTTTCAATTCCAGAGACTTGGGTGACAAAGAAAGGCTGTAGCGTGTGCTTCATCCACTATCTCAATCCAGAAATTTACTGGGGGTATTAAAAATAAGGTACCACAGATTTCTGAAGACAATTTCCAAGACGGGGCTCTGCTGGTACCTTCTTTATGTCATTGAAATGACAGTGAAGCTGCCCGGGAGTGTCATCCATTTGGCCATCGGATCAGTCACATGGCTCTGAGGCCAGGCCCTGTGACAGTACAGTAGCATAACTGATGTCAGAGGGGCTCTAGACCTCACCTAAGGAGGGCCCCAGGCTTGGATAGGGTAAACACTGGAGGCAGCAGAAGGTGAATAATAAAGAGAGCCATACTTGGAGACTAAGAAGAGCAAATATAGGCTAGACATGGAGGTAGGTGAGGGAAGAGACGCAAGCAGAAATGCAAACTCATCAGATAGCTTCTCAGAGAATCGGTGGAGTAGAGACCATGGGAGACTGTGGCCAGGCATCCTCATTATTCCAGTAAAATAATCATAATGTCTACGAGTCAGAGGAAACTTCTAGACAGGCGGTGGGGGAATCCTGAAGAAGTGATAGAAACACTGAAAAAGGCTCTGAATGATCTGTGACCACTTTGAACTTGGAAGTAAGACATAGTCAGCATTGCTATAGTTTTTATGACATTGTATTGTTAGTGTAGTTGTATCATAGTGGGGGATAATTCACTTCACTGTTCTGCCCCATACTGTGTGTGACTTGGGGCAAGTTAATATACCTCTCTGAGTCTTCAGTTTCCTTGCCAGTAAAATAGAGATAATAGAAACTTCCTTTACTTGAGGAAACTTAGATGAAATATCTATAGAAGCTGTAAAGTGAGATAATACAGGAGTCAGGCATGATTTTGCCTGAGGATCCTTCTAACTCTCCTGGAGTTTAGGAGAAAAGCAGAAATGAACAATCTAGCATTCCTTGAAAAAAAAAAAAAGAAAGCACCTCCAGCCTCAGGTAAGCATTCCAGGGATCCTTGCCAAGGACCTTAACTGCCACAGCCAGTGGACCAGACACATTTTCCCAAGCACTCCACTTCTTCTCTGAGGACCTTCTGTTTTAGGTACCATGAGGCAGGTGATGGGCATGTAAGGACCTTGGCCAACTGGCCCTGTCCCGAAAGCTCATGAACCAGTAGTGAAGGCAGGCCTTGTGAACTAGTTAAGTACAAAATCAAGACACAGCTTATCAAAGGGAGCATGAAGGGTCCTATGGGAGTGATGCCCCAAATGAGGTCAGCACCCCCTTAAACTGAGACTTAAAGATAGAGGAGGTGTTTGCAGAAGAAATGGCAAAGGCATGACTTATTCCAGAGAGAGGGAACAGTGCGTATAAAAGCGCCGAAGCTTAAGAAGACAAGGCTTTTACCAAAAGCAGGCAAGCTCCCTGTTTCCGAAGTATGCAGGCATTATTCCAGTAATTGGAGCAGACATGATTTATGCCAAGGGTCTCTGCAAGAGCTGGGCTGTAAATTCTCACGTGGCTTGGTGACCTGCCAGGGGAGTGGGGTGGGGACCTGACATCATGTGTAGGTGGGCTCACCTGAATCGACTTCGACCACTTCTCACCAGAGTCACCCATGACATGGGACACAAAGAGGGATCCCTGACTATGCAAAAACCCAATTAAAGTCGCTTAAAGGAATTTTTACTCAACAGAGTATTTAAGAATAGATTTCCTTTTCAGTCCATTATGCTTGCAAGTGGGTGAGGAGGGAGGCTTTCCAGTGTTCCCACTCCTCAGGACTAGCATCAGTACTAGATTAGAAGCCCTCAGCCCCAGGATGGAAACTATACTTGAGACCCAAGTTCAGCTGAGACAAAATTTATGACTTGCCTGCTCTTGATCCCAAGTTCTATGTGGAAGCTGTTGTCAATGGTCCTAAGGAGTCAGCTAGGAGGTACAGAGGAAACCTCCCACTTGCTAGGACAAAGATGGAGGTGATGAGATGCCTTCTGGACAAGCGCCCTGGAGGGGACAGGCTCTGTAACGCTGGATAGGTCATGTGCTTGCCAAGGAATGCTTTCACACTCATACCAGGGTGACAGGAGGCAGTCATTTTTCTTAGGCTGTGGGAACCATCCTCCTGAAAACTATGGCCCCAGAAATTATAGTTTCCCAAGTAATTCAGCCGAGTTCTGACTATCATTTCCCAGTTTTATGGGGGCCCTACCTTTGCTCACATGGAACCAGACATTCAGAGTTACCGTTTCCCACTGACAGGTTCTTACTGGGGAAGGCAGTGTATGTGTACCACCATGGCAGAAGCCAAAGTGGGTTTCAGAAGTATTTCTGTACAGCTTATCAATAGAGAGCACGGGGTCTAGCAATACTCTCTACCCGACCCCTGTCCTCCAACCTGAAAAATCAAAATGGAAAAAATAAGGATAAAATCTGCCATCTTAAGCCAATCTTTAGGTCTTAGGAAAACTGCACAAGATTCCATTTACAAAGAAACCAGGAGTGGGTTTAATAACCCATATTTATGAAGCTTCCCTGCTGTGAAAATCAGAGGGCAGCAATGGTTCTTCAGCTCAGTTCTCTGACCCGAAGGCTTGGGAACTGGTGAATATATGGGAGGAAGTTACACACCTTGGCATCCACCCCATAAGTCCATCAAGTGAGGGGGTGGGAGTAAGGACCTCACATGAATCATCCTGGGCTCACCTCTAAACTTTCTTATCCAGTAAAGATCATAGACTGTGGATTACGTGGTAAATCGCCAGTATACCATTTACTAGACCTGTAACCTTGGTTGGGCAAGTTACTTAACCTCCCTGGGTGGCCTCAGGTTCCATTCCTGTGTAGTGGAGATAACAACTACCTCCCATGGCAGTTATGAGGACTTTACAGCTCATGTCCTTAAACCACCTCGTACAGTGGCTAGTATGTATTCATTCCCCAATAAGCGACAGCTAATGTTAATGGTAAAACAAATACTTTTCAAAGACATGTCAACAAGGAGAAAAATATTCCACCTGGAACTATGTTTTGAAGAAAGAGCTGTAGTCAGGTTGGCACTGGAGATGAGCACTGGGCAGTGGGTGAGACCCAGGGACTGGTCGGCCCCAGATGGTCCCACTTCATGCTTGCTGTCCTGGTGCCATTAGTAATAGCACTCCCTTTACTCTCACAAGCACCCCATTGGACAATACATTTTATGATCCCCTTATTTATATGTGCATCCCAACCATGCTTTCAGCACTAGCCACCCCTTTCTGCGTGCAGCATCCATACTACAGTGGTCACAGCTATTAACAATTCAAATGGCTACCTTTTATTGAATGCCAAGTTTTACCTCATTACATTACACCTCACAATCAGTCCCATGCAGATTTTATTCTCATATTCGTCTTACAGGTGAGGCTTAGAGAGATTAAGTAATTTGCCCAAGAGTCCAGACTTCAAGAGTTGGGGCTGATGGTCCCAACTTACTACACTTCAGGGCTGGACTTAATAGCAGGCCTCTGTGTGCCCTTCACTCCGGAGCTGGATAGAGCAGGTAGGGATTCTGGAAGGGTGAGGAGAGCCGCTCTGGAAATTTCCCTTAGCAATGGGATGAGCCTCTCACAATCCCCAGGGCCTGGACCACAGCCGTTTCTGGCAAGGCTGCAGCTCAAAGGACTGTGGGCCTAGGGCTGGTAGCCAGTGGGAGCAGTGTCTCCATGCTGTGGTGTGAGGAATCCAAACAGGCCGTGGCCGCTTAGACACTGTGCTCCAGTGTCTGAGCCCAGGGCACCAGGATCAGTCCCAAACATTTTCACTGCAACATTTTCTTCCAAGGGTTATCCCAAAATGCTAAGCCATGTAATAACAATAGCAACACTTGAAGGTCATGTCCTCTTTCCCTGACTTTTCGTGGTGTCTTTTAAAATATAATAACTCTCAATCTCTGGGTGCTAATGCTATTTGTGGATCGCAACAGGCATTTTGTGTATGCATATGTGTACATATCGGTGAATGTATACCTATGCATATATTTATGGGCGTGTGTGATCATAATAATATCTAACACCTACTGAGTGCTTACTTTGTACCAGGTACTGGTCTAAGTGCTCTGTAGATAGGATTCTCATTGACTTCTTGTGACAGGTCTGGAAGGTAGGCGCTAACGTTGACGCCCAGAAACTAGCAGCAGCTTGCCCGGGTTCACCCAGGACTCAGATCCAGGCGGGGTGGCCCAGAAGTGTGCTCACATCCTCTCTGCTGCCTCTTGCTTTCTTCTCTCTCCTCCTTCGTACTGGGGTAGCTAACATTTTATATGCTACCTACTTCCAAAGGCCTGGCAGCTCCTTGATCAGGTACCAGGCAGGATTCTGGGGCCCTGCCAGGAAATGGGTCCTGTGTCACCCTCCTTTTAGCTGGAATTGCATGCTTTCCAAATGACGGTTTCTTCTCCACAAAGCTTTCCAGATGTCCCCAGCCCACAATCACCAGTCCTGCCTTTGTTTTCCTTTATTGCCCATGACCACAGTCAGCACTTGGTGGACATCCTTGGTGACATTTCTAGCATGTCTTTATTCCAATGTAACCTAGGTACTTTTAAGCATGTGGCTTGTTTGATTGTACACTATCCTGCCTCTCTTCCCCACCTCTGTTCCCACAGGACCCCTAATAGCCTATGTGGCACGTTTGTGTGATTTGGAAAAAGCCTCCACTTCTGGGGGATACACTTTGGAAAAGGCATTGGGGCTGGATTCCAGGCCCCTTCCGCCCCCGTGTCCTCCCCTGACTCTATTCCCCATTGTAACCCAACCAGCACCAGCTTCCTGGTGCAAGCTGAAGAGCTAACGAGGAGGTACTCAATACATATTGATCTGTTGCCTACCTGAAATTCTAAGGTGGGGCCTGTTGAAATTGTTTCAAAGATTTGCAAAAACTAAGAGGACTATAAAAGTGGCTTTTGTCTTTCAACTGTAAATCCAATTTATTCAGTTAGAAGAGTCTGAATCTAAAAGAATAGGACAGCCAGCTCAAGCGGATGACTAAATGTCCAAGGAGCCAAGGTTGGCCACAGCAAATGCTGCTAATGACAAATTTGACAAAAGCTTGAGAAAGTGGCAAAGTGTTAGGAAGCTGTGGTCTAAATACCCATCTCCCCACCCCACCCCCCAACCACCCCACCACCATTCACAAGCTGTGGCAGTTCAGGAGAATCACAAAATCTGTCTCCCAGCCCCAGATTGTGCATCTGTAAAATGGGGCTGACCATCCCTGCCCTACCAGCATTCCGAGGACGGTGTGATCCGTCGAGGAGATAATCATGCCTGGCATGCTCGGACTGAGGATCATTCTCGCCATCTGCCAAGTAATCACTAAAGCAAACAACAAAAAATTCTTTTTTGCCTGAAAAGTAATGGTTTATGCATTACACAAGGATCACTTCCTGGCAGACACTTAAATTCCAGGATAATTGCAGATTGCTGCAGCCTTTTGGCTATGGGCAAGGGAAGATGGTGTAAAGAAAATACCCAGAGAGAGACCACATTTTGTTCAGCTACTCAGTTTCAAGGGGAATTTTTGGAGTTGAATCGGACAACTGCATATAGCTTCTTTTTGTCCCAAGGCAGCCGGCTCCTTTGCTGAGGGAGACGTCCTAAGGCTTTCTTGCAGAGTTGCCACAGGTTGGGGGCGAGTGGGCAGCGCCATTGGGGCTGGAGAAACCAGGAGCAGAAGGACAGTTCTCCGAGTGGAAGGTACTAAATCATGGAACGAGCCTTACTAAACAGCTTTAAAAATGAGCCCAAAGAGGGAGTGATGGTGCAGGCGCCAAGGTTGCCGCAGATTGGGAAGCTCGTCAGAGGTGGAGAGAAATGCCAGACAGATGGGGAGAAACTACAGGAAGCCAGGAGGAGTGGGTGGAGAAGAGGCCGAGGACTGTCAGTGTGGGCAAAAGGCAGGTGATCCATTTCATGAGAAAAAAATTACCCGGATTATGTTGATGATTCATTCATTCATTAACTTTTCTAGAACCCTGAACTCCAAGTGCAAGGCATGATGTTAGAATTCCAATACGGATTGGTGGGGGACAGGTAGGAAGGACACCAGAATATTGTCTCTGCCTTTAAGGAGCTCATGAAACAGAGAGAAAGACATAAATACAAGTAAAAATAGCAAGAGCTTTATGTGATAAACTCCACTGAAAAGGAGCATGCAAATTCTGTGGGTGGAACAGCAAAGGGATTGACTGATCAGAGGAAGGAGATGGGCATCAGAAACTGTCTCCTAAGAGATGGTCCCACTTGTCTTGTGGAAGTGTTGGGGTTCTGCTGGAACGAGGTGGCCGCATGCTCTGGGTGATGGCACAGGACGTGAATTCACATGTATTTTGAGTGTTTTCACAGCAGGCATTGCTCCTAAAGGGCTGCTGAAACCTTTGTGAGTTTGGGAAATTTTAGGAGAAGCATTAAAAACGAAAAAGTCTGTGTAAGCCATCCAGAGCATATCTGAGTTAAGCCATGTCATAACACGTGTCAAGTGTGACTAGAAGTGTCTGGCCCCTTTTAAAAGCAGGGACACCCACAGACAGCTTGTGAAGCGGTTAATTGGAATGGGCTGAGCTGGAGTGAGGTCACCATGAGTTTTCAGGATGCAAGAGTCCTTTAGAAACTCAGAGTTACTGTCTCAGGCTACTCTGGAGTTAAGAGATTGTACTCTGCAACCAAAGGAAGGAGCAGGCCTGAGTCATCTTCATTCAAGATCCTTATATAAATCTTATCAGACAAATGAGTAATAAGTATTATTAACATATGCCACCAGAATTTGTTTTTAAAAAAATGAGAAGTTGATTTTGGTTAAGGAAATAAAGACAGTAAAAATGCTTCTTTCAACTTAAGGGCTTTTTTTAGTTTGAAGTAGCTGTTTAATCACAGATGGCACAATGCCTCGATATAGTCAACTACAGGAGTACTCGTGTTGTAACAAGCGGCAATAATATTGACATTTGAGCAAAGGGCTGTGGGGATAACAAGGAGGTAAAGTCATTCTCCCTGAGGTCATCAAGGGGCGCTTCACAGAGACCAGGGGGGAGAACTAGGATTCAAAGGAGTTAAGTGTGGGGCAGGTCCTTCAAGGCAAAGAACAGCACGCATGTGAGGGTCCACTGGAGAGGATGATGGGGACGGTACAAGAGTCCTCTGATTCTAGGCAGTCTCTCACTACTCACCATCCTGCCCCCAAATTCAACTGCTATTTGGGCTCCGAAAGTCTCGCCTCTTCCTCACTCTCTATTCTCGGTGCCGCCTGTAAGCTATGTATGGCTTTCATCAGCCCTCCCCTGGAACAAAGTCACACCAATGTCCTTGCCCTGCTCTCTCCTTCCCCTAATTTTCCTTCCTTACTGCTGATAGCTTTCCAAAGTAGCTTGCCATGTCACTTCTTCTCTGCATAAAAACATGAAGACCTGCATACCCCTCAATGCTAGTTTTATTTTTATTGATACAGGATCCCCCCATGTTTGGCAAAAGAAAACATCTGGATGTCCTGTTCTGCAAAAAGAAAAGACAGTTGTATGCTTAATCTGGAGAAAAAGGCTGCAGTGACAAGTTCTAACTGTCAGGCAGTCCCGGGAAGGCAGATGTTTGCTTTTTTTAGCAGGAGGCAGAGTGGGGGCCTGAGTCAGCATTGAACCTGGAGCTTACATTTTTGCAGGCTGACCCAGTGGATTATGGCAGTGGTGAATAAAGAAGACTGCCCACCCTCATGGAGCCCACAGTTCTAGAAGAGGAAACAATAATGCAGATATCCCTCAAATAAGTACATAATTACAGTTTTGTAATAGAGAAATGTAAGGATTCAGCAAAGATGACACCAAGCTAGAGGTGGCATTTAGGGTCTTGGGAGAAGATGAGCTGGCCGAGGGAGAGCGCGGCGTGAGAGGAGTTCCCAAAGAAGTCGAGAATTTAGAACTTGGGAGGGTGATGGGGAAAGTACTAGAGTCCTCTCATCCTGGCCAGTCTCTCACTGCCCACCATCCTGCCTCCAAATTCATCTGTTATTTGAGAGAAATAGATGCTATGAAACAATAACCAGAAGGTATAAAGAAGATCAAACAAAGCATTTTATCACGAAAGCCAAGAGGAGAATGTGTTTCAAGAAGAAAGAAATGGTTAACTGTATCACATGCTGCTGGGAGGCAAGTCACATGAAGGCAGAAAATTTATATTGGATAAAGCAAAGAAGCTACTGTGTCCCCAGCAAGAGCAGTTTCTGCAAAGTGGTGAAGGGGCACCTTTTCCAAAGTGTATCCCCCATACAGGAAAGGAGAAGAGGAGACAGAGCGGAAGCATGCCTATGCATAGCCCCTAAAATGCTTGGCCATGACTGGAGAGTAGGTAGAATGGGGAGGGCTTGAGGAAGGCAGGGACTTCAGAGAAGCTTTGCTTGCTTGGCTTTGGTACAGAGGGCACTAGCATACATGTGAGGCCGACAGGAAGCACCCTGGTGATTCTGGGAGAGGCTGACAGTTTGGGAAGGAGAAAATATACCTAATGGAATTGGGTAGAAGGGGATGAGATCCAGGGCCCACGCGGAGGGACTGGCCTGGGCTGGAGGAGGGACGTGTGCCCCATTGTAATGTACATGGGAGGAGAGGACAGGTGAAATGCAGCCGACTGAGGTGCTCTGCCAAGTGGCTTCTCTGGGAGTAAAGGGGTTGCAAGTATAAAGCTCTGAGAAGAAGAAGTGAAATTGCAATTGTGAATGTGCAGGAGCTTCTAGAAAAGCCTGGTAGAAGTGCCCAGATGAGGTTGGAGTACATGAAGTTAGACCATCTCAAAATGTCCAGTTGGGTCAAATTCTCCAGTAATACTGACCTACTCAGGTAGAGCCATGAGTAAGTCTTTGGGCTGTTGCCAGGTAAGGACGATGGAGAGTGCAGAGTGGATTCAGTAATATTTTTAGGACACTGAGGGGAGAGCTATAACCTCTAAGTTGGGTACAGAAGGAAGTAATGATAGGAGGAGGTTCATAGAGAAAGTGGAGGAACCACTGGCTCGGAGACCTCGTTGAAGATGGAGCCCTTTTGCAGTGAGGAGACAGACTTGAGCCAACAGCCGGAAGGTGGCAGTGAGAAAAAATTTCAGGTGCAAATTCTGATGATAACAAGATCCCAGCTGTGCCCATGGGAGTTTGTTGGGGTGGAGGGAAAACATCATTGAGGGTGTGAACTCACCAGCCAGAGTGTTGCTGAGATCAGGTACAGGACACTTGGCTGCTTAGGGGGACTGGGTGAAGAAAGAGACATGGAGAAAGAATCTAAGCCTTCAGTGGCAAGGGGAGATGGTGAGTGGATGGACAGTGAGAATCTCAAGGAAGTTTCAGTTCTTTGAAAAGGAAAAAGGAGTAACAGTCCAGAGGTAGCACCCTGGAAGACATCAACCCCCACTCCCAACCTTGACCTTGGGGGATTTATGATTGAAAGCACATCCTCTACTTGAGAGAGCAGACAGGGAAACAGGGTCCTCAGACATCAGCCCGAGTACAGGAAGAGATGGAGCCTGGGGAAGCAGGGCCCATGAGCTGGTGTCGGGGGAGGACAGGCAGAGACCAGTAGCAGTTTTTGGAATAGCAAGGAGGCATGGGAACACAGTGATGCACCGTTCGGTGAAGTCTGCGGTTACTTAATATCTTCAAGTGAGTTCAACCAGGATCACCTTTGGATACATTGTAGAGGTCAAGACCACCCTAGTTATGAACATGCTTTCCAGACCATGGCTTCTGAGCCCTCTTTGTCACTTTGAACAGTGCATAGACGATAAATTACACAAAACAGATGTAGGACTGAGTTACCAATTACCAACTTTACAAAAATAACATGCACTCAGACATCTGAGTCAATTAAATTTTTTTATAGTAAGTCCTCTTTCACCTGTCTTTCCAGTCTCCTCCCCTGCCACTTGCCCTACACACCACCCAGCTATACCAAACTAGTCCTAACCTCCTGAGCACACCACACCCACCCCGGCCTGCGAGATAGTGTGCGGGGTGTTTCTCCATGCAGTCTAAGCCCAGGGCCTAGGGCAGGCTAGCTAGTGTTATCTGGTTACCCCTTTATCTCCTCTCCTCATGAAGTCAGCTGAGCCTTTTGCATTGCCTCAGGGAAGCAGAAGGCAGAAGGAAAAAATATTTTCCTGGCGTTTGAGTTTCAAAATCCAGGCCCTGTAGGGGTAGGCAAGGACTGACCACAATAATGGCTTTGGAAAGGAATGCGTTAGAGGAGCAAGGCTCCATACTTCCCCCTCCCGAAGAGATGAAGTCCCCGCAGGCAGGAGCGGGAAGACAGAAAAGCAGAAGCCGAGGCAGGACGTGGTGGATAGAGATGCTTTGGGATCTTGCGTCCTCGCAGGGCTTTCTGCAGGAAACAGTGCACCAGACTGCCTTGCTGTGGCGCTTCCCTGCCCTAACTGAAATTTCTGGCATCACCTGCTTCATTTTGGCTTACGCTTTGTTGAAATTTGCTTTTGCCTTCATTATTGAAAATGTTAGATATCTTAACATTTTAAAGTCCAGTTTCAGGCCTCGGTTGAGAAAAACTCAAGACGATCTGGCCAACTGGACTCACATTGCCTTGTGGCAACACTGCCTCTATTTTCCCTTTCAGATGGGCACGTGTTTTCCATTCCCCTCAATTAATATGTGCTGATTGCTATCTTCCTGACCTTAGTAGCTCTTAGATCTGTTCTGCTGCCCAATGAGCTGAAAGCCAGGCTAAAGCCTCGCAAATATGACCAGTCTTGATACACCTAGTTGTAGTCTCAGAGACAAAGCAAATCTAGTTTCCCCCAACGCTGAGAAAAATTGCGTTATTTCCTTTGGGCACAGACACAGTAAGCCTCTGCTCTTTCCCTGAGTCGGCCCAGCTGTGCTGCCCGGACTCAGCTGGGAAGAGACTTCGCTTTCCTTTGGCAAAACCAACCAACCAACCCCAAACCTGCCAGAACCAACCCTTATCGGCCGGGCTCAGAGAAGAGCAGAGAGAGTATGTGATAATGCTCTCACATGTCACGTTATGCACACACTTTCCTCTTGTTGAAAGGCTCTTGCACATTCGCTGAGAGACCAGGGCGAACATTAGCATATGCTAAGAGGTCAAACCACGTGTGTCCCCAAGGTCTCACAGAGCATTAGTGACAAGAGCTTAGAACCCAGGCCTCCTCTCTTCCCAACCAGTGTCCTTGAAGATTATCCTGCTTCATTCTGCCTTAGAGAAGGGCTGGATGAGAGGCCCTCACATAGGACTGAAGGAAAAGCACCTCCTTACTCCCATAGAGGGAGGTGGACGAGCTTCTGCCAGTCCCTTCTCCAACCATGGAGTCAAGGATTAGTCCAAAATTTCTATCACGCCCTGACTCATTTAATGGACCTGTCCAACTTTATGTTTACTTCTAAAGTGGACCTGGATTGTGTGGAGAAAGCTGGAGGCAAAGAACTGACTGACAGATCAAAAAGAGGTGCTGCCGCTAGTCTAAGCCGTGAAGGCTACGTCTGCTCTTTTGCTGTGGGTGGATCACTGTCTGACTCAGAGCGCTCATTCTGGAAGGAAAGGAAAGGCACTGAAAGTGAGCTTGATGCATTTGACTACTCTGTGGACATCGCTGTTGTCATGGTTACTTTTTTCAAAACACCAGATTGGGACTTTCACCCTTATTCCACACTGGAGAAGAAATCAAAGAACAAGGAGGTCTGCATCCAGAAGAACCTCATGAGCAGGACTCCCCTGCTTCTCCCCTGACACACGCCCTGCTCTGGGGAGCAAGGTTTGCCCTACATTCAGGGCTTCTGTCTCGGTCACTCCTGGGCAGGGTGAATTGAACCGAATCTTTTCCCGGGGGGGTGCTTGGAAGCTGGAGGCAGCCCGAGGAGTCCAGCTTCTCTCCTTGTGGCAATCCGCAGTTGGAGCGCCCTGGGCAGGCCAAGTGGGGGAATGAGTGTGGTGATCTCAGGTGGTCGGGGCTGAGGACAGAACTTGCAGGCCAGCGGCAGAATGAAAATGTGGAGCCCCTTGTTCCAGAGCAGGAAAAAGGACTTTTCCCTTTTTTCCCTGGTCTTTCTGTCCACTTATCATAGTGTGTTTTATTTGCCATTGAATGCTGGGCCCAGCGGGTACTGGAATACTCGTGGGGCCAATGCAGACCTTCACAGGTACGTGAGGCCCGCACCCTGTGACTCAGTCCCTTGGCTGTGCGCGCAGCCCTCCTCCCCACGGCCACGCCCAGGCCCCTGCCGTGCAGCGGGCCGCAGTGTTCAGTGGGCGGGGACGGAGGCGGAGCCGGCAGCGGAGAGCCGTCCACAGGCAGAGGTAGGGGACGCCGCCCTGCGCGAGCCCATCGTCCAAGCTCTCCGCGCATCCCCTGTCCCTTCAGACTTCGCTCACAAAACACAAATTCAAAGATAAAAATTGTTAAGAGTTTCAGAATGGTGCCTGCGGAGCATTAAACCCATAGCGCGACCGCCCTCTGAGCGCCAGGCCCTTTGCGACTGCATTGGCGACTGCCGGTGCAGCTGGCCTGCCTGCTCCCCTGTCCGAGGGTCGGGTCCTCCTCGCGTGGACCCCAGCCCCGCCGGCAGCGGCGCCCACGCGACTTCAACGCGACAGCGCCTCCCTCTCTTTCCTCCCTTACCCTGAAGGAACGGCAGATATTGAAGAGATAGACAGGACAGCAAAGTACCAGCCTCACTCCTCCTAACTTTCTTCGAGGACACTCTTCATGTCTTTTTGTCATATAGACAGGGTTGCATTAGTAACATCAGACCCTGTCTCCTTCCTTCCCTTTAAAACCACTTTATCGAATTGTAATTGACATACAATAAGCCTCAAATATTTAAAATGTACGATTTTATGAGTTTAACATATATATATACACACGTTTGTGAAACCATCACCAAAATCAAGACATTTTCATCCCCCTTGTGTCATCCATCCCTTCCTCCACCCTGTCTCCAGACTGAGCTGCTTCCTGTCACTATCGGTCAGTTTGCTTTTTCTAGAACTTTATATCAGTGTAAGCATATAGTCTGTACTTATCTGACTTCTTTACTCAGTGCATTGGTTTTCAGATTCATTCCTGCTGTTCATGTCAAAAGTGTGTCCCTTCTTCATCTTGCTGTTGTATAGTGAGAGCTCAGTTTTCCCATTCACTAGCTAGTGAACATTTAAGTTGTTCCCTGGTGTTTTTGGCTTTTTCAAATAAGGCTCCTGTGAACACAAGGGCACAGGAGTGGAATGGCTGCATGGTTGTGTGGTAGGTATATGTTTAACTTAAGAAATTGCCAAATTATCTTTCCAAGTACCATGGCATTTCTACCAGCAGTGTAGGAGAGTTCCAGTTGCTTCACATTCTCACTAACATTTGGTATGTGCCAGTCTTTGAATGTTAGCCATTCCAGAGGTATCTGACTGTGATTTTAATTTGCATTTCTCTCATTACTAATGATTTTGAACATTTTTTAGTGAGCTTACTGGCCATTCATATTTCTTCTTTTGTGAAGTGTCTGGTCAAATCTTTGCTGTTTTTAAAAACTGCCCTGTCTTACTGGATTTTTAAGAGTTTTTAAAATATATGTATTCTGGATTCAAGTTCTTTATATGATATAAGTGTTTCAAATATTTTTTCCTTGTCTGTGGTGTGCTTTATTTTCTTACTATTTATTGAAAAATCACAAGCCTTTTATTTTTTAATGAAGCCCACTTATCTAGTTTTTCTTTTCTGGCTCATGCTTTTGTTGTGTTCTAAGAAAACTTTGTCACTTGAAGGTCACAAAGATTTTTCTCCTGTTTTCTTCTTGAAGTTTAATAGTCTTAGGTTTTACATTTAGGTCTCTGATCCGTTTTGAGCTAATTTGTGTATGGTGTAAAGGGTTGATGGGGAAGGGGGTGTCCCTTCTCCCTATTTAAGGATATCCAGCCGATCCAGTACCATTTTTTGAAAAGATTCTCCTTTCCCCATATAACTGCCTTGATACCTTTGTTAAAAATTGTCAGTACATATGTGGGAATCCTTCTGGATTCTCTATTCTGTTCCACTGATCTGTATGTTTGTTCCTTACCAATACCGAACTGTTTTGATTACTGTAGCTTTACGGTAAGCCTTGATATATAAAGGTACAGTTGGCAAGTTGGAAGATAAGTTTTCCAACTTTTTTCTTTTTAAAACTTACTTTATGTTGTGGCCATGGAGGTGTGCTGCTCAGATCTTCTTCAAAAGTAACTGCTATTGTGAATATAGTTGACAACCCCACCCTAAGCATTCACCACCAAGTTCACAGAAAGGCCCATATCTCTGGGTAGCTCTTAACCAATCCCTAAGTATGGTGGGGGTACTAGTGGTAGCTCATTCCATCCAATGCAAGACTCTTCCAACAGACAGCCTTCAGACACTCCATTCCTAGCCAAAACTCTCTCAGAGGTACACTGGGGTCTCAAGTCCTTTCCATACAATTCTTCCTTCCCACTGTCCTTCCACAGGTGTCAGACCTGCATTGGGGTCCGACAGCTTCCTTGCCCAATGCTGTTCCCTTTCCTTTTAACCTCCCCAGTCATTTTCTCCTATAAATCTCTTGCATATCTAATCCAGTCTTTCTGCCTGCTCCTCAAAAGTCCCTAATTGACATATTTTGGTTATTCTAGGTCTTTTGCATTTCTCTATAAATTTTAGAAATCATCCTGTGGAATTCTACAAAAAACAAATGAAAGTCTGCTGGATTTTTAATTGGCAGTTTGTTAGCTCTGCAGAACAATCACTAACACAGAATTGCCACCTTAGCAATATTGAGTCTTATATCACATGTATGATGTATCTCACCATTTATTAGGACTTCAATTTCTTTCATAAATGTTTTATCCTTTTGAGTGTAGAGGTCTTAGACATCTTTTGTTGGACTTATCCCTTAGTATGTTGTTTTTTGGTACCACTGCCTTGGTTTTTAAAGTTTTATTTTTCAACTGATTGCTACTAGCCTATTAAGAATAAAAGTGAATTTTGTATATTAACCTTGTATCCTGAAACCTTGCTAAATTCCTTACTAGTCCCAGTAGTTTTGTGTCTGCTTCTCTCACCTTTTTAAACAAAAATTTTCATGGGACCCCAGTGCTCTGGTGAAGAGGGTGTGGTAGCTATCATCCTTCAGCTTCTGTCTCCCTCTCGAGAACCCTGCCCACACCTTCAAAACAGCTGTGGGGAATGTCTGAAAAACTCCAAGTAACACAGTTAAATGATCCCATGTTCTAGGGGAGTTGGTATTTACAGAACACCTCTCTCCATTTACACATATGTTATCCTATTTTAGTCTTTATAAGAAAAAAAAACCTTGTGAGATAAGTAGAATTAGTTCCATTTTAAGGATGAAGAAATAGAGATGAAATCTCCTTGATGTGGCCTCGTAGTAGGTTTCTGTCTGAGGAAGGATTAAAATTTGTCTGTCTGATGACAAAGTCCAGGCTTTTTCCTCCTGCCCCGGCCTGGGCTGACGCAGGCACACGGCTAGATTTCACAGTGGATGTCTGCTGAGGGCCAAGTCTTTAGGCTGGCTGACCTTGCACTCATGCAGCGCATGAGCTTGCGGGTCAAGAGGCCTGACTGGGCTCTGATATCTCACCCCCAGCGCCTAACACCCAGTCTGGTTTCCCAACTTCCTATTCCACCCACACCACTTTTTGAGGGTCTTTGTGACCTCTCTCTCACCCGTCTGATGAATTGTTTGCAAGTCTAAGCAACTTTTACTTCTCTGCTGCCTTAGCAGAGAACATCTTGGAACGGTGTGGCCCAGTTTGCTACAGGCTCTCTTCTAAAGTCTCTGGCCACCTATTTGTCTTCTGTCCTGATTCCTGCCTCTTCTCGTTAATCAGCCAGGGTCATCAGTCTGCAGACTGAAATCCTCTGTTTTGCTGCTCTCCGCACTCATTCTTAGAGGCACTCTTTCAGACACTGGTTAAGAGTAAGACTCCCTCTCATCAGGTCTGCCAATGGCCTAAAGGTATGTTCTCCGGTTTCCCTGGATTTTCTAGGACAGTCCTACCAGCCCTCCTGTCCCCAGAAAGCCATCAAAAATAGCTTGGAAATCCTAGTAGCATCTCGATGTTTTCCAGATTTTCCCCCTCCTCCCCCCACCCCCAACAATTCTCTTTACTCTCAAAATCCTTAGTCCCAGTATGTCTTGATTTATACTTTGGGGAACATAGTTAACATTTGCAAGGAAACCTCTCCACTTGAGCATATTGACAGTATCTAAGCCTTGTTGAAAATAAGCTTACCATCATTCTACCTGAACAGGTAGCTAAAAAATTCTCTGACTTCTAAGGGTACCTCCACCCTTTTTGGTTTTCTTTCCTCTTTCCCTTCTCCCATCTCATCACCAAGCCGTGCTCATTGCTTGCTCTAAACTTGTCTTGGGTTGGGCTCTATCCTCTGCAGCTATTACCCAGGTCAGGGCTGCCTCAGTCCATTCTTGACTAGTTCAAAGATCTCAAAAGGCTGATCTTCTAGTCTGTAGTATTCCTCAGTCAGGGTCAGCGATACATGGGCAAAAATCATTTCCTCTGTCCCTTTTTTGCCACAGGTGTCCACAATCTAGTGATATTCAAAAACCAGGAGCCTACACCAGCAGACTTTGTACTGGCTCCCCATTTTCTATTCATTAAATCCAAACTCCTTTGTCTGCTTTTTTAAGGTTTTCTGCCAGTGTCGTGTATCACCAGTTTCATTCCTCAATATAGAACTCCTTCGGCCAAGAAAAGAAATCCAAGGTGTGCTGGCCCTGTTATCTGGCCTGAGCATTCTCTTCTCCATGCTTTTGCCCATTTTATTCTGCATGTCATGAAGGCCAACTTTGTCAATCTTCAATTTTCCCACTCATGGTAAACCCTAACCCTCTCTCTGAAGATTTCTTCTCTAAACCTTCTCAGCTTGCAAGATGTATGTTCTAGAGTTAATTTTTTAGAATTTACTTAGTAAATATCTTACTTGCTATGAAACTAGCTCTGACAGCCAGAAGTTCCCACATTAACTGGAAATGAGTATCATTAGGCTGTGAGCTGCTTCAAGACAAGGACCATGTCTTACTTAACTTTATATCACCAGCAACCAGTTCAGTGCCAGACACATCATTTAAGTGCAGTAAATAAATACATGTGAGTAAATACCCCTTTGCTGTGTTGCCCCCTTTGGCAGGACCCTGAAGCGTGGGAGTTTCAGCTTCCTCATCTGGAAAAGGGCACTCAGAATACTGACATCAGAGGCCATAGACATTAAATAAGGAAACCTATGGAAAGGTCCTAGCACAGAACTTGGCACAGAGAGCTCAATCCATGTGAGTTCACACCTTCCTATTAAGTGTGCAGAATTATGATCAGAATTATAGTCTCCATAACTGCCCCTGCATATCAGGGTATTTTTGCTACAGCTTCTTCTAGGGTAGACCAAAGTCAAGTGTGGGAGTTGTAATAATCTGTAAAAAAAAAAAAATCTTGGTCCAACAGGAGGAAAATCCACAAGTAATACTGCTTATAGTAAGTATACCTTTGGTTATCAATTTTGGGTGTGGGGCTTGGCTGTTGACAGTTCTGACATGCAGTTATACACCAGTTGCCCTTTTTAAGGGATTCCGTAAATGCATAATCTGTTTGAGCACTACGCTTCATAACAGTAGGGACCATTTTTCTCTCCCCTTCTTTACTTTTCATAAAAGGGAGAAATTATGTGATCAACAGACTGAACAGCCTTTGGATACTCCAGTCGGTTCACTGGAGTCTGCAGATTTAGATCCAGCAGGGGGAGTAAAAGTATTAATCCCGAGGATCTTTTAACTCACTTTGATGGATTTAATCATTTTCATACTTTCGGAGTCACGGTCGTCCCTAAACTGAATTATGCCCTCAGTTTTTCTCTCTGTAAAATAGGGGTAATAGTTTGTCCTTTCATCCCCTTCTTAGGTGTTGACATTTGTCGTGTTATACAGAGGAAGGAGCGCTAGACCGGGAATCAAGAGAGCTGAGCTCCGTCCCATACTAAGACGAACTGCATAGATCTTGGGCAGGTCACTTCAACCCAGTTCCCTCACCTCCAAAATGAGAAGTCTAAATCAAGCAATCTCTCAAATCAGCTCCCTAATTCAGAATGATATGCTTTTTAAGAAATACAGTGAGTAAAGTGGCCCTCTTCTTCAACTGACAGATGCCAAATGAGAGGAGACTTTCTGTGCACTATGGTTGGGGGGTGGGGGGGGTTGGCCCATGCTGCCCATGGTGGGTATGTGGTATCTATGCCCTGACCATATATGTTACAGCACGACACATCAGGCAGGAATTCAAAGAGGGCAGCCACGTCCAGTTGGAGACAAGAGCTCTGGAAGTGAGACATTGGGATTACTTGGATACTTGTGCACAAAAATGATTATTTTTGTACAAGAATAATACAACCTATGACTAGCCTTCTTTTTAGACTTTCTAAGCTGTACACAAGCCCTCTGACTTGGCGGTTAGAGGGATTACCCATAGTTATTTTCTAGCAGAGAGGGATCGGAGAAAGAAATGGAAGGCTGCCTCTTGCACTTGTCGGCGTGTTAGTCCCTCCTCTGGGGGTAAATGCACATGTAGCAGTGAAGAGCTGCCCCTGGTATTCACTGATGGTCACGCCAGCTTCAAAGCAGGTCATGTCACCTCCAGCCACAAACCTTTCTGGATCTCTACACCAGACCTTAGAATCTGTATGTGCCTGTGTATACCATACTGTAGGAAAGAGCCGCATGTTTTACACTCTGAAGACCTGCGTTCAAGTCCCATCTACAGGAAGTGTGTGGGCAAGACTCTTCAAGTCCCAGAGCCAATTGATGCAAGGATCAAAAGACACGGGGAGGTGTAGAGTGCTTGGTTCCAGGGCCAGTCAGTACTGCTCTGCTTCTCACTGCCTTGCAAGTCTTCTCCTTCCCAATCCGTTTCAGGGAGGTTTTTAAAATAAACTCTCTAAGATTGATCCTTTTGTCGTAGATCCCTAGGTCACTGAACATATTTGAAGAGAGGGCAACGTTAGCCAGAGGCTTTTTTTTTTTTCAATGGAGCAACCAGCAAAGCTCTTTTCATGAGTGAAAGAGAAAGCATGGGTTCCAAGAGAAGAAGCCCTACCCAGAGGCTTTAGAACCACAGAGGACAGGGCACTGCCATCCTGCAACTTTGAAGAGACGTCCTGGGGAGAAAGATCTGCTTTCTGTAGCTTCATTCCACCTTCCCCCACCCCCAACCATACCTGGGCTCTCTTTCCAGCCACCTTAACGTGGCGGCATGTCACTTGACGCATTCTGAGTCTTGGTTTGGCTTCCTCTCTACCTGGGAGCCCTGTCTCAGGCTCTGGTCTCACAGAAAAAGTGCCTCACAGTCCTACCCCACTTCACTGGGATATACACCATGGTAAGGAACAGCCACACGTCCTGGGGCCACTGCTGCCTCTGCCCAGCTGCGGATCTGCCTCCAGTCCATAGCCTGTGGCAGCAGCATCTGAGCTGCCCACCCAGCACCGCTAGGGGCCAGTCAGTCTTCTGTGAAAAGATGCCTGAATCTGCACCCCACGGCCAACTGGTCAGAGCTTTGGCTTTACAAAGACCAGAGGAACTCTTTGAACATCAGTTTTAAATAGTTGCTTGTGCCATTGTGGCCCAAGGAAAGCACATAGGCTGAGGAGTCAGACTGGCCCTGGGTTTAAACCCCAACGTGGCCACTCCCGGTTTAGCTAGCACCTTGGCAAAGTACTGAAGTTGGTTTACACGTGTGTAAATGGAGATGCTGATGCCTTTGCACGGCTGATGTGAGGATTAAATAGAACTACACACTGCAAAGTGCCTAACCCACAGTGGCTGATCTACAGGTTTTTCCTTTCTTCCCTGTCAACAGAGAAAGACTGAGTTATGCCAAACATGACTCACTTAGGAGGGTTAAAACTTTTCTGTTAAAAGTAGTCATTGATCAAGTTCCTGCCTGATCATTTCAATTCAGGTATTAAGGCGTCCAAAGAAATCAGGGGCGTTTGCAGCATGGACCTCCCTCCCACAAGTAGGACTGTTTGGGAGGTGGTCTGTCACCAGCTGTGAGTCTACCCCGTCCCCCACACACACACCCTCACACCCACCAGCCCAACTCCAGCCCAAGGTTTGGAGGAAAACAGTCATCAAGTTTTGCCTAGGATTTTAAGATACCAAATAGGGATTATGATGGGAACTCTCATTCACGAAATTAAAACTATCCTTTTTCCTGGGAAGCCCCACTAATGGAGAGTCTCATTTTGATTTCCCGGTTTATGATTGATATTGACAACATTCATGTGTAATGTGTGTGTCTCAGAAGCAACTAATCCCAGCGCAGAATGAGTGGGCTTAGACTATAGTGGCCGGTCTATTGGGAGTATTTCATTGTGTATTTCAGATCTTGCAGTTGTTTCCCTGTCTTGGTCAATTGTCATCCTGGTTGTGAAGACAGCCAAAAGGACAAGCTCTACATGCTTATCACCACCCCCACTTTGTTTCCTTATGCACAGATCAAATTCAGATAACAAAGGACACAGTGACTAGATTTGAAAAAAACAAAGAGCCCTGCAGAAACTTAGCTGCCACTTGCAATATAAATGTTACCATCTCTTTGCTTATTTTAATTCCCCTTCATATTTAGGAGACCATGGCACACTTAAAATTGGAAGTGTATCCAGGCACAGCCAACACAAATGATCCCCTATGTATTTATCCAAGTTCCTTAAACTTAAAGCCACAGACATGTTTCTACAATTACCACACTGCAATAAATAGTACATAAAATCTTTAGCTCGAAAGGACAGAGCTTTCAGAATACTTTGGTTTTTTAAGAAGTTTCTGAAATTCAACTTAAAATACCCACATTGCTAACTTCCAAGCAAAACAATCACAAGAAGGAATTCTTTCTGCCTGAAGTTGGTATCAGTTAACAGAAATACAAGTCATAGCAGCTTTTGAAATCAAGTGTAATCGTATCGTACTAAAGAGCCTTTTCTTAGTGGAGCAACCGTAAGTCCCAAATTTTCTGGGATTGTCCTAATTTTGAATGCCCTGACCCACTGCCAACTTCTGTATTTAGACAAAGCATCCTGTTTTCTTGTTCTGAGAAGATGTCAGCACACAGTTCAATTTAAGGATAAGGGGCATATGCAATGCTCGTAAAAAACAAAAGTGTCACCATCCCAACTTGTCTTTATTGAAACTACAATTTTCTAACGTCTGTTTAGGTCTGTGATATTTCTATGTAATGTCCTTTCCAAGCTTAATTAGGGAGATTTTTATTTCACGCTCACAAAACCTCTTTTTATGCAGCTGAGTACCCCAAAATGAGTTTATAATTACACAGTCTTAATTGAAGGGGTACAGATGAAAACCAATTGTTCCTCATCTGCAACTCCAATTTTCTAGGCAGACATTTAGTCTTAAACTCCTGGGTACCTGAAAAAAGCAAACAAGGTAGCAATGGCTGGAATTTCTCCTATTTTTATGTTTGGAATGAATCTTTTCTTACGGCAATGAAAACAGATAGAAAAATGCTTGCTTTTGTGCTATGAAACAGAGAAAAGAAAAACCAGTCCTTGGATATTTGCAACAAAAGACCATCACTTGCTACTGGAATTGACACTGGATTAAAAAAGCTGAGGTTTCAAAGGCAAATAATTTTGCTACTCTTTACATATTTTAGCAGTTTAAAAATACACTAGAAAATACACATGCATACAACTGGGGGTGACATTCTGCACGCTCCAATTATGACAGCGTGGAATTTTCCCTTCAAATTAAAACCTGCAGAAATGAACTCAAATAGAGTAGATTGTCTCCCCTCTTTCATCCTCATGTCAATGAAATTTTGAGTGAGCTCTTTTCTGATCACAAAATTCATGTCCAAGTTTGTACAAAAAAATCAAGAAGCAGTTATCTAATACATTCTATTCAAAGTTAGCCAAGACCAACTACTAAGACCTCAAAAATAAACATATTTCAAAGTATTTTGTTCTCTTCAATAGTTGCACGAGGTTTTTTTTGTTTGTTTGTTTTGTTTTTTCAGGAAAATGTGCAAATATCAAGGTTACCTGGGTCTCCTGGGCACTTCTAGTTTTTGGACTCGGAGCTGGTGAGTTTTGCTAATGATGCGCGGCTGTTTAAGAACCGGGTGGCTTTTCTGGCAATCACTCTTTGTGTGCCATCTTTTATAAAGGTGCTTCTTGTTGCTAAGAGATCAGTTGCTTAGAGACCAAATCATTTTAAAAAAATATATATGTCAGGGGCCAACATAAATTATAACCAAATTTTGTCATTTCAGTTTCCCCTCTGAATGTTTGGCTTCTGTAATAGATCGGAACGTACCAAGAGAAGCCAATTACTAATCACAAATAGGAAACTGACCATAAGGAGAAGAAAGGATCTCTGCGTCCGCTCCCATGGATAGAGAGTAATGCCGCGGATTCCCTGTGAGGGAGTTGCGTCACTGTGAGGTTCTCTGAAACTCTGACTCCTCGCAGGGGTCCTAGACGTGTGCTGGGAGTGTTGAGTTACATACACCTGTCCTGGGCAAACTTGAGTGCAGTTTGGAGTATGAAAACGTGTGGGGATTATGGAACTACTTTAGTCTTTTCCCAAAGGAAAATTAAAAGAAAACCGCTACACCTAGGAAAATGTAAATTAGAAATCTGAAGTGATCTCAGCCTTCAGCCAGGTGTTTTCATGAGCAAACAATGGTCACTGCTTTCCGTCCAGCTGTGCATGTGCTGGGCTGAGGGGGTTGTATACACATCTGCCTTTTATTTTCTCCCCTGTACTCAGCTATAGCATAAACTCCGAGACAGGAGTAAATACAATTGGTTAAGTAGGGAAAGTGTAGCTTTGGGGTGTTCTCTCTCCCCTCTTGGTGGTGACTCTGCCAATCGAGACCCACTCCCTTCCAATTAACTGTCACCTAAGTATCACCTCTCCCAAGGACATTTGCATTTTAGGAATATATTTGCAAAGGAAAGACTCTTAAATTCCTTTAAGATGCAAAGGAATGTGGCATTGAATTCCTTAGCAGGTAAGATGGGAGATACTTGGGAGCAAAATGAAGTTAGACACACCCCTTCACTGTACAGCTCCATACAGCTCCTTCCTCCATCCCTCCTTTCTCTTCCCCTTCCGTCCTTGGCTGGCCTCTGTGGACCCATCTATGGTGAGAAGCAATCCATCGAATGAGGGATCAAAGACATGAGAATTAAAATCAAGACAAGAGGTAGAAAGAGCAGGATCTTAGGTTTTTTTTTTTTCTTCCTTTACTAGCCTCCCAAGAGTTGCCTTTATAGAAGACTTCATGTCTTTGGCTTGCTTGGTATAGCATCTTGGGGTGAACACTCTGTGTGGGAGAAGGGAGAGCCAGGGCTGGAGGTGGGGGTGGAAGCATCAGGTAGGATGAAGAGGTCTGGTTCTTATCCACTTGTTAGCTCTGGTCACTGTCACACTGGCATCATCCCATCCCACATTTACAAGGGGGATGAAAGACCCATAAGCACTTTAAATCTGTTTAGAGCTATAGAGCAGTAATAAAAAAAAATTACAGCCTGTGTAAATGAGATGGGGCTGATTCTCAGCAGAATCTCTTTATGTGACAGGAAACACTGACTTTCCCCAGCCCAAGCTACGAGCGAAGTGGACACATAGCATTTCGGTGTCACAGAATAATCTCAGGTATGCCAACTAAGCATACATTTTCCCTTAAAGTCTCTTTCTTTTTTCTAATCCCCCAACTTCTCTTTATTGCCTATTTTTTGAGAGAGAAATGGAGGCAGCAAAGGAAGGGATCTGAGACAGAGGAATGAGGGGTAGGAAAAGGCAAGAGAAAAATTTCTGAGTCAGTACTTAGGAAATGCTGGTTGAATGAGAGAGGGGACCAGGAGGCTGAGGAGGCCATGAACTTGAACTTGAATGTTCCTAGAGACAGAAACCCACCGTCTACTTTTCTTTCCTAATTGCATGTACTCTGTACAAGGCTTTTGCATTTAGAACACAATCAAATGTTTTTCTTCAGTTCTAAGTCAAAGGAGAAAAAGAGCAGGAGGGATGGGACTGAGGGGGTTAAACTATTACTGGGAGCTGGGAAGTAGGCCCTATAACCCCCATGCCTGGTTCCCTCCAAAGGAGCCTATTCTGTAGACATTTGTATTTTGGACCTCAATCTAAGATAAAAGGCTGCCCTTCTTATCCATCCACCCTGGTCTCTCTACTCCTTTGGCTCTGATTCGGCTGTCCCCTGCCTTGTGGCCGTTTGCTTTGGATTCTTAGCTTCTGCCTTTGGGACATGAGGCCCCACACCTGTCTTTTGGCCACTTCTTGCCTATCAGGAAGTGACGCATGCATCATTCTAGATACGGTCATTGGCAGACTGCAGGCTTCCACCACCTGGGTGGGGTAGGGAGATGCACTGGTCTGTGAAGGACCCACCCAGTTGTCAATATTATGTGGCTGAGGGAAATATGTCTTGGATCCATGAGAGCTCTGCCTACAAATATCCCAACTTGAAGCTTTGAAAAACAAACTTTGCATGGATATAACTGTTTGCCCCATTAATGTGCTCTGCTGGTGTTTTGGGCTCTGTAGTGTGGCAGACCACACCCTGACCCCACCACTCCTAGGAAGTTGCCCAGCCCATGTAAGTTCCATCTCCCAATCTTAGGAACGGGGGGACATCTGGAAACCCAGAACAGTGAGCTCCTGCCTCCAGATCAGGAGGTGCTACACTGAGAGATGTCAAGGCCCCGGTCACCCTCTGCAGAAGTGGCTGCCACTGCAGGTGCCTTTGGGGAATCCAGTGTCCCCTGATGTCATCCCCAACTGAGCACCCAAAGATCCTGATACCATCTGTTCTCTGCTTCCCAGCTCCCGGCAATTCCCCCAGGGCTTGCCTCTCCTGGCTGCAGAGTGTCCCCAAGACACCACTTCTAGGAAGGCTCACTCAGCCCCATCTTTAGCTAGGAGGTAGGAAGGATCCACTCCTATCCTGCACTGGTTCCAGTGTAGTGGGGCCTGCAGCTCTGTCCCTATTTCTCCAGGAAACTGTTCCAGAATAGGCCAAATGGCCTGTAGAGGAGCACGACCTGCTAGATAGAATGGAGACTGCTTCAAGTGTTTGGCGTCCTCTCCAGAAGGACCTCTGCATGCAGCTTAGAGCAGCTAGTAGAAGCTCAACCAGTACCAAACAAGGTAGCTTTTTCCAAGCAATTTTACTTTGCCAGATGCCATGTGCTAGGCAGAAAGCTACTCTTAGAAGCCAGAGTACCAAGAGGCAGCAGAGGAGGGCCTGCCCTGGATAAGTCACCTTCCGGCCACCCAGCCCAGAGGCTACTGTTAAAAAGTAGGGTTTGGGCAGTGGAGGGCAGCAAAACAGACCTGCCTCAAGTTAAACTCTGGAGCAGTGTTGGGAGGCACCAGGTGAGGCAGCAGAGGGTCTTCTCTCCCAGGTGACAGCTACTCATCCTGGCCAGAAGCACTGCGGCCAAGCATACTCTCGTGCTGAAGGGCTCTCTGGACTCAAAAATGTTGGTTGCAATCCACAGGGATTTCTGGAACACGAAGAGAAGACCTGAGAGACACAGAGACCTGGTCCATGACAAGCAGGCCTCCACATGCCTGGTTATGGTTGGCTTCTGTCTTGCCAATGGGTTTCAGCCCCAGGCATGTTTGCTACAGATTCAATGTGACCAAAGAAATTGACAGCAAACTGTTCTTGGGGTGAAAGGGTTATACCCAACTTTATTTCCAGGTGGCAGGTCAGTCACTAAAATCCCCTTCACTCAGAGCGAGTCTGCATGCAGCAAGTCGGTCTCTGTCTCTGGGCCTCTCTGTCTGCACAGCCGTCCTCTGGGCCTCTCCGCACAGCCGTCCCGCACAGCCGTCCTCTGGGCCTCTCCGCACAGCCGTCCCGCACAGCCGTCCTCTGGGCCTCTCCGCACAGCCGTCCCGCACAGCCGTCCTCTGGGCCTCTCCGCACAGCCGTCCCGCACAGCCGTCCTCTGGGCCTCTCCGCACAGCCGTCCCGCACAGCCGTCCTCTGGGCCTCTGTCCTCGGCGCTGCCACCACTCCAGCCTCTGCTCTGCCCTCCTGCAGCCTTGCCGCCATACCACTGTGTTGCGCCCAGAACACTGGTGGAGCTCTTTATTATAGAGTCAACAGCCATGTATTGCCCACAGGTGTGCAGTGAACTAATCAGCCAGGGCCAGGTGAGAATCCTGGCCACAGGAACTCTCATTTTATCCACAGCTTCCCTGACTGCACCTTCTCCTCCTGGTCTTGCCTCCTCCTTGCAGTGAGGGAAGCCTTAAGACATCACATTTCCTGTTTCTGTCCCGGCATGTTATCACAGCCCTACTCAGCAAACGTGCCTCAAGACACCTTGCTCCCCCCGCCAGATTGCTCCCCAGCTTGTGGGGTATACATTTCCAAGAATCACCTAAGGAGTCAGGCCAGACCCAGTAAATCACCAAGGTAAGCAGGGGATACTTGCTCTTGTACCTGCCACCAATAATGGGCCTGATCCGACTATCCAGGAAAATATCCCTGTAACAACTCTCCGCCCCTTCTCTCCTACTGGAATACCCATCCTTTCTCTCCCCCCACCCTTCCCACCCTGCCACAGGAAGAATGGCTTCCCCAGGGCTCTGGTCCTGCCAGCACTCTGGAAGCCAGCCTGCCATTCCAGGAGCTCTAGCAACCCCCTTCCAGGAAGGCCTCCGAGACGCCTTGCTCTGACATAGTGGAGACCACAACCAAGAGTCTTCCAACCAGCCCTGGGCCCCAGAGCTGGCACATGTGTTTAGCTACTCATTTTATCAGTTACCAGACATTCCAGGCAGGGAGCTCTTGGGCTGCAATTTGCGAGGTAATTAACATGACAAAGGAGCTCAGCCCAACAAGGGCTGCCACAGCACCCAGCTTCCCAGCTGTTCTTGGAGGAAGAACCATGACATTCTTCTCGGGCTGCCTGGCCCTGGCTGGCCCCCTTCACAGCTGGCAGTCTACCTCTAGGCTCTGCCTTGACAGCTTTCAGGTTATTTATATTTATATTAAGTATACCCATCTGGTAGTAGTGTAGAAAAAGCCTGGGGAGAGGGGTGGGGAACAAGAGGAGGATGCAACGTGGTGGAGAATGCAGAAGCAAACATTGACAAGGGTCCTCTTGAACTTGCAAAGCGATATGCTTGCTCCTAGGTGCACACACTAACATCCACGCCGAACACAATCCCACAGCAACCCCCCAACTCTGGAATATTCTAGTTCTCAAGAGAGAAAAATTGGGGATGTGGGGAAGTTCGGGTTCCTTTGGCCAGGATCCTCACTGAACTTAAACCACCTGATGATGTAACTGTCCTGTTGCTAGGCTACCGCTTCCACACCTTTAGGGAATAAGCTATTATTGCACTATATAGAGAGCTCGGCCCAGTGCTCTGGGGGGGGGGCAGAGATGCTAGTGCTCGACCTACCGCTGGGAGAACAAGCCAGGTAATAAACCCTTTCACCCCAAAGAAACGTTCTACTGTCATTTCTTTGGTCACACTGAATCCATAGCGAACTTGCTAGGGCTGAAACCCATTGGCGAGACAGGGACAATTACTAATTGCAACACAATTATAAGCCAGCAATTTTGTTCTAGCAAAGTACAATTAAACTGACTGAAATTCTCATAAATCAAACTAGTCTCCATTCTCTTCTCTCCTCTCCAATCCACCTCTGGGTCCATCTCCCCCTGTGTCTCCCTCCTCTACTTGTATGTTCCTCCCAGCCGCCTCTTATCTGCAGGTAAGTGCCCTCCCTTTCCCACCCCTCTGTACGCCACTGCTCAAGCCTGGGACAGACAGACACCTGTAAGTTAGATGGGCTAAGATAAAGACAAGAAGCACTGAAATTAACTGCTCTGTCTTCAGGCACTTACTAGTTTTTGGTTATTTCCCCCCTCAAAGGTTGATTCCTGTCTGAATGACAGTCTTCAACTGGCAGGGCACAAAGTGCTTCTTATGTCACTCAACACATCACATTTCAAAGCCAAGTGTGCCCTGATCAGCAGGCATGTCCCCAGTCCACTGTGTGTGGGCCCCAGGCCTTTGGTAGTGTACAGAAAAGGACAGTTCCTATGGCCAGGATTCTCACCTGACTGTGGCCAGCCTGCTCACTGCGCATGTGTGGGCAGTATGTTATTATTGACTGTATATAAAGAGCTCTGCCCAGTGCTCTGGGCTGCATGGCTGCAGGAGAGCGGAGGCTGGAGTAGGGGCAGCGCTGAGGACAGAGACCAGGGCAGCTGTGGAGGTGGAGAGGCCTGGGGGCAGAGACTGACTTGCTGCTGCAGTCTTGCTCTAAGGTGGGACGGGATTCTAGTGCTTGACCTGCCACCTTGGGAGTAAAGTTGGGTATAAACCGGGGACAAGAGGTGCTGTTCCAGTCTTAGTGAGGACAATTCCAGCACAGAAAGGTTTCAATTCATCCTGTCCATTGTTTGCATTCATCGGGTGGTGTCAATAGAGGGCAGGGTCAACAGAAATGGGTCTTGCCACCGCGGGTTCCTCCCACATAACTCATCCAAAAGAAACTGCATACAGACAAAAAATAGGACTTTAGGAAATGACGTAAAAAATTTGTCAGTCTTCCTTTCCATGCCTAGCCTAGCCTAGACTTCCCAGTCCCCGACACCAACCCCAGGCAAAATAATGAAAATATACCGTTTAAGAAAAAACATCCGAGGCTTTTCAGCCAAGGAAGAAGGTGGCTAACAAACTGCCATGGGGTTGGCATGACTGTTTCCAAGAGGCCCTGCTAGTGTGGCGTTCTCCAGCAAATCCGGGCAGGCCTCTTTGGAAGCAACCAGGAAACTCAGCCCACTTGAACTTGGGACTTTTCCCAGAGCTGCTTCATTGAGGATGCCGTGAGCCTCCTCAGAAGGTGCCTGTTCCCACACAGGCTTTCCAGGCCCCTCTCCTCCCGGGCCCAAATATCTTTGCCCTAATGCCACCCTGGCCAGGTTTCCACCCCACTCTCAAATGCCCCCTTACCCCCCTTCCACCTGTCATTCAGTTAAAGCCCCCAAGTAATACTTAAATTGACTTCTGATTCTCTCAGTGACTCAGAGCTAAAACTAAACGGAAACAGAAGCACCGCCTTCTTGATGTCTGACCCAAAGCAGGTCCAGGTTGCCAGCTGGTTTCATTGGCAACTTATGGGAAATTCTGACTGTGTGCTTCTTGGAGGTGGGGTGAATTGAAGGTAGAATGTTAAAAAATTCAATGCCTCAGCGAAATAGTCCATGGATGACTAGATTTTGTATATATATGTAAGATAAAGAGTATTATTCGGGTAATTATACATGTAAGCTCAAGGGTATTATTGGGGTAAATGTAACTAATTGAAGCGCTTTCATGTGGTAATTTAAAAGCACCATGAATTTGACAAATCATCGTAAGGCACTGGTGTGGAGAGCCAGATGCGAGAGAACAGTCTGGAAGTCAGATCACTGCGGGCGGCACCCATGGAAGTGAGCCTGTGTATACAAGCAATGCCAAGAATTAAAAATGCACCACTCGTCTGCCATCAGCGGCCAGTGGACCTCCTCATCCCAGCTTTGATTTCTGTGTCTTTCTTATATCTATCTCTATATTTTTTGCATCTCCCACTGACCCCTCTCAGGTTCAGCTGGCTGGCAGAGCTGGACTCTGCACACTGGAGCCTCCATTTTACCCTCGCTTATGTCCCCTAAAAAGTCAGGAACCTCTTAATTGTAAGGACCATGTCTTACTCATCTTCCTGTCCCTGGGCTGCTGATACCCGTGGCACTCAGTAGTTGGGCAGTGAGTTTTGAAAGGACGGTGAACCTTTGTCTCAGGTCCCCATCCCTACCTTCCCTGGTGTGCCTCAGGTCCTGACAGCTAACTGGGCTCTCCATCCTGCCTCCTTCCAAGACCAATCATGTCTCAAGACAGGAATCTGATTCAAGCAACCACAGCTCCACCCACTGTCCAAACATGTGGTACCAACTCACTCCCCCACCCCAGTAGTCTAATTTGGGCCTCTGTGCCCCAGGGCTGACCCTTAGCGTTCCACAGTTGCTACTCAAGTCCGATTCTACCCAGTCCGCACCCCTTGGGATTGCCCTGCTGAAACCGGGACTCTTGCATTTAAGGCTCCACCACTGGGTGCCCAGCTTCACCTGTGCTCATTTCCTTGTTCTGGGCCGGCTGTGGAGTAAGCACTCCAGCTCCATGCCCATTCCCCTTTGGCACAGTCAGCCTGCTGCACAGACAGCGTTCATATGTCCCCTCTGCGGGCTCTTCTGCTCTTACTCCCCACTCACTGCCCTCGCCTTCCATCCCCACTCCTTACTGGAAGCAAAAGCCCTGGTCGGAACCCCTGGCCCACAAGCGTGCCCCCTGTTGAACTCAGACTGTTCTCAGTGGTGACAGCTGCCTCTCTGTCCTGAGTCTGGTCTTTGCCCCTCTGACTGGACACCCCACCACCATTTCCTGAATCCTTGGTACCCGCCATTTGTTCAAATCAAGACAGAGTATTGCTGTGTCCTTTACCCTCCCCGCTGGACTGGCACTTAGCATCTGGCTCGCTGTTGATGAGAGGGCCCTTCCATCCCTCAGCCTTTTGGGCAACTTTCAACATGATGAAGGGATCTGGAATACAGTGGTGACACCTCTCCCTGCCAACAACCCCCGCCCCCCCGCCCGCCACACACACACCTGTACTCTCAGAGGAATGGAAAGGGAACTAAGCAGGAAGGGGTTGTTCTGAAATGGTTTATTGCTATAGAACTGAGGGTTTTGGTTTGTTATAATGTTCATGGAGGGAGAGGGAGGGGATTCAGGTGTCTGATAATCAGACATGCTGGATCATCTGGAATAGTCCCTCTTTCCTGGTGCTTCATTCTTTTCAATGAAGGTAATTTATGTTTCATTGACTGAACACACAAATCTTTACAATTCCAGTGCCTTGTTAGACTGTATATGCATTTGCAAAAATAATTCTTAAAAGATTCCTTCTCAAATCATGAATCTGGGAAAAGGGGGCCCCTGGATGAGTAGGTAACCAGGCCACTGCCTGTGTGACTCCTGGGACAATCTGGGCCCACAGCAGCTCCTCCAGGGTGCCCCTGTCCCAGCCTCCATTTTCCAAGAGTCATGCTCTCCCCAATAGGGCTGTGAACTTGGCTCTGCTTATCACCATTCTTGGCTTCTTCTCACATGAGGCTGTAAGCCACCATCCTGTGCCTGGCCGGGTGGGGGCTGCGGGGCCTTCGGCAATGCTCTGTGGCAGGTTTGGCAGCAAAGCCCTCAGATGCCCACTGTGCCCCTGTTCTCCCCACTCTCCTCCGGCAGCCAGGATCCCTGGGCACCCTCTCCCCACCCTTTGCCAGAAAACTCCCCTGATTCATCTCTTCTCGTAAAAGGGAGGCAAACCCGCCACCTTCTCTAGAGCTATTTGCACTTTAGGCCTTTGTCCAGTGCATCAAGGAGTGAAAGCTTGTCCTAGCCAAGGAATTTTAACACTGACCCACAGGGGGCTGGAGTTGCTGGGGAAGGCTCTCTTCCAGAGCTCCAATATCCTGCACACACCGGCAGGGCTGGTGAGGGTCCAGTGAGAAGAGCCTCCAGGGCCTCCTGCATGCCCCTTTCCTGCCGCTGAATGTCAGATCCACCGAGTGGACGTTCAGACAGCAGGTGTGAAACTGAGGTCGAGTTGTAAAGCATCTCTCGAAGGCCATTCTCCCTGGCTGGTCCCAGCCTACAAAAGCCCACACTCCCCAAACTCTTGAGTTTCTATTTCCCATTCCTTCTCAGTTTCCTAGGAACCACCTAAAGTGAGACAATGGGTTTCCCTCTGCACAATGCCTGACACATAGTAAGCACTCAGTAAATGTTAGCTATTAGTAACACAAAGAATAAACACAGAATGCGGTCCAGGGGATGCCTGCATAGAAGCTGCCAAGAGCCGTCAGAGGACTGGGGCTGTGGTGGGCAGCTAGCTATATTCTCAGCATATGGTGCACTTTTCATTAATGCTTCTGAGCTGGAGGGAGTTTCAGTTCTTTAAAGTGGAAAAAGAATGCCGTTTGAACAAATGACAATGTGTTAAGAGTCCCTTATTATTCCTAAATCTACAGGCGAGTGTTTTCCATGCACTGGCTAAATACCATGCCCAGTGCCTAGGATGGAGATGAATGACCAAAACACCACCCGTCTGTCTTCTGTCTTGGCTGTGAGAATTCCAACTGGCCAGGTGATGTAGAAAACTTTCTTAGGAACCTATGGAAGAACGTGAGGCTAGTGAGGTGTGTTAAACCAATTAAGCAAGCAGTGTTTGCAAGACTCTCACCTAAAACCGAGGAGCAAGCAGCTGAGGGTCTGCCTCCAGAGTCTAGAACTCATCTTGCTGCCTTAAGTCCAGGATTACAGTGTTGCTTTCTTCCCTGTCCCTCCCCTGTCATGTTGCTCTGCACACAGGGGATGGGATTTTTGCCTCCATTTCCTGGCTCTCTAAATTTCCAGTGGGTCCGCTAGTGCTGTCTTCACTTCTAAACTGCTTCACTGGGGCAGAGGCTTTGCTCCTCTGCCTGGGACTTGCTCCTTTGCCTTGAAGACTAGAGCCCAGCACCTAGGTGCAGGTGAAGCACCGACTTCACTTTGAGCATCACCAGGGCCCAGAACCGTAGACCCCAAGCTCTGGATTGGATATCACTGAGAAGGACACCAGCTCTCCTTCCCCCACAGATGGTGTGTCATTTTGGTCCCAGTAAGCCTTGTGATTCAGCCAGCCTAAAAAGTTTGGCAGAAGATTATAAAAATCCTTGAAAATGAAAGGTATGCAATCAGAGGTGAGGGTACTGAAGGTTTTTAAGCAGAGAATTCATAAGATCAAGAGCTGTGCTTCAGGCACTAGTGATGGGTAGGGGAGACTGGGTGGGCAGAGCATGAAGGCAGAGGGCTGGTTGCATGGACCTACATAATTTCCCCTCAAGGTGGGAAGGAGGAGACCAATGTCAGAGCTGCTTCAGAAGAACTGACATGGATTTGGGGAGGTGTTGGGGGAAGGGAAAGTACATCATTAAACAACTAGACGATTGCAAAACCATCTTTCAAAACACTGTCTTCCCTGGCTGGTCCTGGCCTCTATGTGCCCACACTCTCCTAACTCCTCAGAGCTTCTATTTACTTGAGATTCCTGTTCAGTTTCCCAGGACCCACCTGGGAATGAGGTAAGCCCATTTTAGAGGGAAAATGTTCCTGCTAATAAGAAATGGGCAAGGGGACCAACATTTAACAAGTACTTATTGCAGACCAAGCATTGGTAGCATTCAAGGAAATCTTGCTTCAAAGGCTACGTGAAAAAGTATAGAACCAGGATTCTAACCTAGGGATGTGATCCCAGACTCCTTGCCCTTCACACTGCAGATGGTTTCTCTAGAGAAGCCAGGAGGAGCAGCAAAATAGAAGGGGAAGACAATGGTTTTGAACATATCAAGGGGCTGGCAGGACAGGCGGCAGTTAGAAATATGAGGTGTGGAAATAGATCAGGACCAGAAGATACAAATCTCAGCATCGGTCCCATAGCCGTCGTAAGGGAACTGGCCAGGGCTAGTAAGCTCTCCAAAAGAGAAGCTAGAATTCAGGGGAGAACGCTCGGGCTAGAACCCTGAGGGATACCCTCAGCTTTGGAACCAATGAAGAAGCCGAAAAGAAGCCACGAGAGTTGAAGGAGAACCAGGAGGGGGTCGTTTAACTGGAGTCCAAGGAGGGCAGTGTAAAAACAGGAAAGATTTCGGCTTAGAATGCTTTCCACGGACAAATGGTTGGAAAAGCAAGAAAAGTCCAGCGGCTTCAGTAATCAGGAACACCCGTCTGCTCCGGCACCGGCTGGTGGCGGGCAAAGGTACTGTTGGGACAGTAAGTGTGGACTCTTCTTTCAAGAAATTTGGTAGTAAAAGAGGAGAGAACCGGAAAAGGTGGGCAGAGGCACTGGACTTGTTCTTGGGACCAGACTAACAACCAAATTGCGCCGATTTAATCACTCACCTCTTAATCCCTGCCATGCTCTCAAAGAGAGAAATCATCCCCAGCCAGATTATTTATTGGCCCTGTACAAATCATACTTTAGTAGCAACAGTTTTATAACAACACCACTTTTCAACCCCAGATATCCGTGGGTACTAATTTTGTCATCATCGCTGGCCTACATAGTCACTAATAACTCAGAGGGTCTCCAGGAACGCGCTGTTGTAGGGCACAGACTCTTGGAAATCATCTCGCCCAGCCCTCCTCCACCATGCAGCAGCGGGATTGGCTCAGACTGGCAAGGGGCCTTTTAGATCCAAAAATCTATGGAAAGCTTTGAGCTCATCTAAACTGGCAGATTTAGCCTGTTCCTTGGCACCTACCCATTTCTTCCTCCTTTGAATCAGAGAGGGGGTTGTCCAGGGAGAATGCTGTTAAAGACCAAGGGAAAGCCTCCTTGGCCTGGGCCCTCAAGTGCAGGGCCAGGCGGGAGGGAAATCAAACCCCTGCATCCTTACCGAGCTTTGTATCCATCCAGATGGGTCACCCTTTTTCTAAATTGCACAAAGGATGGTGGGCGGGGTTGGTGGGGAAGACGTGACGTCTGTGCATTTCCACTGGGAGAAGGGCCACGGTCCTTCCTGGTGGAGCGCAGCCCTCTCCTCAAGAGAAGCCATTTTCTCTGATGGGGGCCCTTTTGTGGTCATAGGCCTCATCCTCACCGGCCCTCTGCCCGGCACTGAGGGGCATGCTGGGCGTGCTGCCGCTGAGTGATGGTCTTGTGCAGAAAGGTCCGCCTCAGGTGGAGCACCGGATAAAATACGGGAAGGGGGCCCAGATAACCTCTTGAGCTATGGGGACAAGCCTTAGGAGTTTAGTGCCTGGCGAAAAATAGTGTAACTGCAGAATTTGCACAGAGTGTTTTAAACATGAAACTTGTAAGCCTGAGCTATATCCGTGCCTTTGAATGAAGCCAGCTGAGATCAGACTACAAGAGGTTAAACCATGTGAAAAACTTTTTTTTTTTAAGTGGAACTACATTTAGTCAAGAACCACTTGTGTAAGACATGTCTTCAGATATTATTGCCGTTTGCCAGAGAAAATGTGCTTTAATTCCTTGATGCCAAAGAATGTCTGATACATTGTATAATGAACTAGAATAAATGAGCTATTTGTTCATTACAAAGCTCTCTAGCTGAATACTCTAAATTCTTCAGTGGCCGAGTGGGCTTGGAGTGAATTAACAACGTTCTTTTATTAAAGAAAAAAATAATTTTGAGGTAGGACACAATATTTACAAAAGAATTTTTTGTGAAGCGCCACTAAATGTTTTTTACTCCCAGAAGGGCCATGCATTATTCTTTGTTGATAATGCCAGGGTGATTCAGAAACAGAAGGGCAAGAGAAGCATAAGCCACAGCATTATGCAGGAGTCCAGACCAGCTTTACCCTGGCTGCTTTTGTCTCAGTTCCCGCCAGGGATCTTCCTTTACCCACTTCCCCACCCCCGCCTCCGCCACTGCCCCTCTCTGGAGAAGTTCATACCAGATTGCCTTGCCTTCAGGTAGCTGAAGCCCCGACCACCACCGGGAGCTGGGGAGCCCCATGGAGTCAGTGACCCTAAGTAAGAGAGGGCTGCACACCTCAGAGGCTCTCCAGAAAGGCGCTGTTGTAGGGTACAGAAAGCGAGTTAGGTGAGACTGTGGGAAAGAACGGTGCTTCCTCCATCCCGATGGACATGCTTGAGGCAGTGTCAGCATCCGCACGTTTCCTGGGAAGATAAACAAAGTGCCAGCCGAGCCACGGCTGTCTTGTCCAGGTCTGACTGGCTCTGCGGAAAGCTCCAGCAGTGGAGGAGTTTGGGGAGTGGAGAGAAGGGTGAGGGAAGAGAAGAGACACAGTATCATGTGGTCAGATCAACCAAGGAAGAGGAAAGGAAGTCCAGGAGCAGGGAGCATTTTAAAGACCACAGACAGGTTGAGTTCAAGGACAGCCAAGGAAAGGCCCCTGGGTTTCAGGAAGGATTTCTCAGTTTTTCAGTTGTTTCCAGAGAAGTGAGTCTAGAAGCCAGAGGGCAGGGAGGAAAGAGGGGCTTGGAAGGAGAAGGGCAGGACGGAGACCACACATTTCTAGGGCCGGAGGGAGCAGAGCTAGGAGGGGCGTCTATGTCAGACTCTGGGGAGGGGGTATGGTGGAAGAGGCCTTGAGAGAAAGAACCTGAGGAGGAGAGGAAAAGTACATCCTTCCTCTGAGACTGGAGGTTTTGGAATAGAGAAGAATGAACGTAGATGTGTAAATACCCCTTTTATCCAAGTCAAGACGGCACACCATGTCCACCGTCACTTCTTCGCAGTGTGGATCACTGACCATCAAACGCCACTGTCACCTCTAAACTGGTGACCCGCAGGGCAATCCATGGACCAGTGTCCTATGGTAAACTCACTGAAAAAGGGACAATGAGGTACTTTTTTCAAAGAGCTAAATTCAGTGTAAAGGACCTTCCCTTATGCTGAGACTATATATCCTCCTTTTTTGATATTAAAATGCTTTTGCTGAACATGAGACAATGATCGTAGATAAGAGTTGGGGTTTTTCTCTCCATGTTTTTACTTAGCAAAAGAAAAAAGTGCCATCCCTTGTGGGTACCCTCCCTGCCCCCACCATCATTTATTTTTTATATTCCTGTTTTAAAATAAATTTAGGAACCACTGTCCTGAAACTAATGTTTATATGCCTCCCAAGGTACAGTTTTTAAGAATTATTTTAAATAAAGTGTTTTTGAGCTCCTGAGGAAACACATTTCTGGTTTGGCTTCCCTAGTTAGGAGTTACAAATGCTGCGTGTATCAGTTGAATTGTGAATTGTTTTCTGTGAGGCCCACCTTAAAGATAAGTGGGAAGCCAAGTCTTTCTGAATAAACTGCTTTCAGAGAGACATAAAAGACAAATTTTGTGTACACCCTCTTCCAGAGACACCAATGAACAGGTTTGTGGTGGAAATTGAGACCATGCAGCCCTGGCATCCCAGACCTTTAAGCCTGGAAGGAATTTTAGAATTCATCTTATCATCTAATCTGCATTATTCTGGGTCCCTTTCAAAGGGAGCCGATTTGCCCAAAGCCACCAACTAGTTAGTGGCAGAGGCAAGACAAGAGAGAGGCCCAGTCCCCAAGCCCCCAGCCAGCCCTCTCCCATCCCTGCTCGCCCCAGCTCAGGATTATGGCAAATCCTCTTTCCCAACAGGCAAGCCTCAAGACCAACAGTGGCAGTCTTGGCCCAGCGCGGTCGGCCTACCGGGTGGTACATGGAGTAGAGCATCATTTTCTCCTTTGTAATAATGGCTGTTGCCTCAAGCATGTCCATTGGGATGGAGGAAGCGTCATTCTTTCCCACTGTCTCACCTAACTTGCTTTCTGTACCCTACAACAGCGCCTTTCTAGAGAGCCTCTGAGGTGGGAAGCCCTCTGTTATTTCTGGTCACTGACTCCATGGGGCTCGGTGGAGATAAGATGACCTTCACTAGCATGCTCTCCAATGTCTAATGCCTTCCTGATTGTAAGACTCTGAGCTGCTGCTCTAGTCTAGCCTGTCAGTCCCCTGCAACCCAGAGGTCAGTTCCAAGGCCCAGGTTCTCGTGGTCCATCTCAACCCCCATGACTTCAACAGGGCTTTCCTGCAAATGTTGCCTCTGCCTGCTCCCTGCCTCACCTCCCTGTTCAGTGCTCCGGTCTCCAGTGAATCAGACCTCTTAGGAGTCCCACTTGTACCAGTCAGCACTAAGATTCTCATAGCGGCCTGTGAGGCTGAAAGATCAGGAATTGCAAACAACACCTCTGGGGCTGGTGGAGACCTAGCAGAGTCCCCTTATACTGTGCCTCTAAGGGACATTGTGGGGCCATCGTATGGCACCATGGGGACATTAGAATAGGAGAGATTTGGGCCCCCGTGAGGAATGGGGGAGGACTCAGGAAAGCTTCACAGAGAAGACATTTGAACTGGGTCTTGAAGAATGAGAGGCAGAGAGAGAGGACCTTCCAAATCCAGCTCCCTGCCCATAGTCATGGAACCCAGCCCCGAGAGCAGCATAGGAGCTAGAGGGGAAATCACATTAAGGTCCAGGGAGGACCCTCCATCCGGGGGCAGCGGTCGTTAAGGGTGGTGTGGACTTCAGTGGCCCTTCTTATTTGGGTTTTGCCTCAGCTGGTAGTATAAGGGTATCAGTCTACTGACTATAAATTGAGATTTAATGCCCAAATGCCATTCAAATTCCTCAGCACTTTTGGCTTATCTTTTTTAGGGCTTGTAGGATAAAGATTTTTGGAGCCCATGTCATGAAAAATGAAGTGTAAGAGGTTAATGGTTTAACTGTCATACTGACAAGTCTGACAAGTCACATTGATATCTCCCTCCCATCTGTGCCCTTTGGTGATGATAAAAAGCAAAGACATAACCATTCCATGGCGCATGTTATGTTAAGGTGTTTAGTTGGAGATATGTCATGAGCTTGTGTCTTAAAAGCTCATGTGTCTCACTGAAATTAAATGAATCCAGACACGTATTCTATCTTTGTGGAAAGAGCAGTCATGTGGGAATCAGGAAAACTTGGTTTCTCACCCTGGCTCAGCTCCTAGAACTAAGTGTCTCATCCCCAACTACAACTCACTTTACTTTCTCATCTGTAAAAGGGGAGCAGTTGCCTAAGGAGGGGGAAAATGGAATCAATGGTTTGTTAAGGACTCCTCCAGCTCTGTCATTGCTAGGGTGAAATTTAAAGGATTCCTTTATTGAATAGTGGTCCAGAACATTCCCTTCCACAATCGTCAAGCTTGTGCTATCATTTGTTTCTGCATCAATGAATCCTTGCTTTTTCAGGAACTGTCAGCATTGGTAGTTTGTTGACTCAGAATTGCTCAATGAACGTCCCCAGTTTAGTGATGGCTGAGTTAACGTCTGGGGAAGTGAGAAAAAGGAGCTAGGTCTGGGGCAAAGAATCTTCCCTGGAATAACGGATCATTATTTTTCTTCAAAATAGAAAACAAGGCCCGAGCCGACTGCAAATGTGAGCTTGCCCTCATGGCTAGTGGGGAGCTGGGGAGGGAGGTAACTGGGACCAGGCCCCCATCTGCTAGTTCCATGTAGGTTTCTTGGAGTCAGCAAGGGCATTTTCTGGCTCCCTCAATCCTCCGCCTTAGAAGCCTCTATAGAGAGGTGAGGAGCCTTTTGCAAAAACAAAGTGCCCTTCCTTCTGCACCCCAAGTACTCCTTTCCATGGTTTGTGGAATCTCTGTCTGACGGCAACTGGGTTTCCTGCTATTCCCAGGGCTTCCTTTTGCTTCCTGGTTTACATGGCTTTCTGTTGAGCAAATAACCCACTCATCCACGACCCCAGCCAGGCGAGTCAGCCATAGAAACTGCTGCCCAGCTGACAGATGTTCCGGCCTTCATACCCAGCAGCCAGGCATACTGCTGACCCCAAAGGGGAAAGGCTTTGTCACTCATTCTCATCCCCCAGTTGGCCAGTTGCTACACAGTATCATCCAAGAATTTGGACATTTTTCTTTCCTCCCCTATTCCCTGCCTCCACCATTCTTAGTGGTTCTTAGGACAGAGCTCTTCCCAAAGTGGCCTTTGATCAAGTCAGCTGGAGAATGGGAAAGATGGGCCATGTGGTCAGGGTTGCCTTGCCACAGATGTTCAAATCCTACATCTGCAGACCTCATTGTACCTTGGCAAAGACAAGGCCATGAGGAGCCCTTTTGGGCACTTCCCCACAGAGAGAAAGAGCAACAAGGAGGAGCCCCTTTTAAAGGAACTTAATGGCTGGAAAATTAAATGCCACCTTTCTGACTTATCAGGACCTTGGGCTCAGTAATCTTCCTTTTCCTTGTAGCTTACACCCAACATGGGAAGGTAAGGTGACCTTCACTAGCATGCTCTCCAAGCTTTTAGAGTTTAGGGCAGTGTCCAGCCAAATAGTCACTGAGCCCAGAAGGGATGTGGACTTCCAACATCAGGAAGGTTCTATGGAAGTAGCGATGTTTGAGCTGGGCCAGAGAGGAGAGGTAGGATTTCACTAGGCAGAAATGGAGATGAGAGGGCTTTAGGTTGATGCAGCTGCTTCCGTGTGAAGGCAGGAGAATGCAGAGCCAATGTGAGGAGCAGGGAGCGGCGAGGCAGGCCAGGCCAAGCTCCACAAATAGGCTCCTCCAGCCGGTCAGTCAGCCCACCTGGGAGGCCGAGCTGCCAGGTCTTGAACCCAGTTTGAGTAAAACTCTTTAGTCTTTTCTTCTTAGAAATTCCTCAAGAGGGTTTTGAGGCAGAAATGACCCCCTAAGGAGTCCTTAAAAGACAACTCCATGATCTCAGCTCGTCGGCCTCTCTCCCTGTCTAGGCTTCTCTGGAGTCTTCCAGCACTTTGCTACGTAAGTTACTGAGTACTCTAGGCCCGCACCCCGAGCCACAGCGAACGACAGGGCCTCCAAACAGTCCATCAGCTTGTCACTGAAAGCTGAGACTCTCTAGAAATCACTTTGGTGCTTTTCACCAGTTTTTATACGAGATCACCTTCAGGGCAAATGGGTGGGCACACTCAGAAGAGCTTTGAACCAGTCGTGACGGGACTGGGTGAAGCAGCCCCGTGCCCCCCAGCCTCCGCCACACCTGCCAGGCCTGGAGCTCCGGAACCCCCTGTGCCAGAGCCCTGCAGGGTCCGAGCAGGACCACCACCAGCTTCTCTTCTAGCCCTCCACTTGGCACCAGGCTCCTCCTGCTTTTCCCTCCTACAAGGAACAGCCTTTTCCCCAAATCATATCCATCCTCTGTGCTTTTTTAATGTAGCAAAGGATTGGAGACCCCTGTGAGTGCCACTGTTTTTTTGTTTAAAAAATACAATAAGAACACTTCCTTCAAGAAAATCATCACCTCACCCCCACAAAACAGTCAACAGTGTCCGCACCTGTAGGACTGAAGGTGAAGGGCACCAGTGAAATGTGATCCAAGAAACAGCAGGAGGGAGAAAGAGGCAAAGAGAAGTGAAGAGGAAGCTAAGAAAGGAAACTACCTTCCCTGAGGGAGATAATGCTCAGGCTGTGTGGCAGGGAAGCTGCCAGGAGAGAAACCAGGTCCAAAGGAACCTGCCACATTAAGGGTTTAGAAGCGTTTTGCTTGAGCTTGGCAGAGGCGTACGAAAGCAGAACTTTTGAGGCAACGTACGGGAGGCACGCAAGGCTGCAAAGACTGAGTTTGGAGGCCGAAAGAATGCTGATGTGGGAAAATCCCCAAAGGCAATTTGTCGCACTGGATACTTCGCATTTGCCCCTTAGTTATTTGCCTCCCCCTCTGCGATACCCTGAGGATATTTGCACTGTTCTATGGTAGTTCTTGCCCCACAGGGCAGACAAGTATAAAACTGAGAGAGGGCGCAAAGGTTCCTTTCCAAATCAGGTCAACGAGCCTTCTGTTCCTGAGTTCATCGGAGGCAGAATTCACCTCATTCTGGATGCAGGAGCTACACCTCCGAGGCCAAGCCTCCTCCCACCGAGCTACGTATATAAAAGGTCAAGCAGAGAATGAACTTCCCCTCCCTGCTCCGCAGGGCTCTGAGGATCAGGGGCCACGGGCCTGCTTGCTGACCTTGCTGCTCTGGCTGACCCACCATGCCTGCCTGCCTGCCTTATCCAAGATCCGCTACTGCTCCTCCAGGCCTGAGTCTCGTGCTCTTCATCCTTTGACTGACTAGCCCTGATTTATCTGTCAGCTTCTTTTCCACAAAGGATCATTGCATCGCTTTGTCTTTCCAAGGCTAGCCTTTACTGCTGGCTAAATGCAACCCATTTGGAATGACTAGAATCCGGGGGAAATACTGGTTATGTTTGAGCTTAAAAACAGGAGTCTAAAGGGTATGATGTCCCCAAAGATTAAATAAAAATTGTTCTTCCAAGTTGTACAAATATTTTTAAAAGTAGGATTTGGGGAATGATTTCCCTGCTGAGAAAGATCCTGTTAGTATCTCCACAAAATGGTGGGGCTTCAATTCTAAAGCAGTAGTAAAGGAAAAAGGAAGAACTGGATTTGATAATTAAAGTGTAGATTTCTTAAAAACGTTTCCCCTTTTGTCTTTATCATCATCTAGTTGCCCCTTCCTGACATTTCTATGGTTCTCACCAAGCCTCTCATTTGCCACTGCATCTCCATCCAGACCTCTTCTTTCTCACTTCTACCCACAGACTCTTCAAAACATTTGCCCATGCTGGTCTGCTGGCAGACACAAACTGAACAGTGACCTGACACTCTGGCAAGTTCGACAGCCCTGAGCATTATCACGCTTCGGGTCCCATCTCCCATTCTACTGTGAAGTGTCGGTGCGCACTTGAGGGCATTCACTCAGACACCTCACTTAGGCCCAACGGTGTGTCTCTGGTTCCTCTAAGAAATCACAGACTCCCAGAGTGATGGGGCTGAGGGGCAGCCTGACCACCCTCAGAAAGCACTCGCACTTGTCATTTCATCCCTGAGTTCTCAGCTTTTAGACGTTACTCCCTATAAACAGGGGTCTGTTTTTCACCTGGACAACATTGGGCAAAATGTTAAAGCAGGCCAAGTGTCATCCTTGGTGTTCTCTTACTAGAGCATGTGCCCAGAGTCGCCTCCTTGGCCTCTTCCTCACCCTTGTCCAGCTACCCCCCTACAGATCTCGGTCTCGGACTACAGGTGTCCATCACCAGAACTAGTACCGTCTCTGGTCTTCGCCTGTGGAAAGTTCCCTATCATATTCCAAGGTCCAGCTCAAAGGCCACCTCCTCTGGCAGGCCTTCCTTGATGTCCAGCCTGCCTCTTTCTCTCTCCTGGCCGTTGAGATAGCCTCTGCTATGGTACTTGGCACTTTCTACCACTAGACAGAAAGCTCCTCGAGGGCAGGATCCATGTCTGACTCATCTCCGGGTCCCCTGCAGGGCCGAGCCCAGTGGGCCCTCTCAGAGGCAGGCAGGAATGGCTAAGGAAGGAGTGAGGCTCTAAACACGATACAACACACTCTGCCACGTGGGCTGGAAGGAGTTCTGACTGGAGTCTACCCCTTCCTGAGGCTGGTCTTTCCGCTTCCCTCCCCTTCTCACTCCCAACCCGTTTCTGAAGGACCTCTCCCTGTCACTGTCTTCAGTCAACTGTCACTGTGGGGCAGGATCCTCGCGTAAGGCTTCAGCTGTTAACAGCTTAGAATGCTGCTGTTCCCAGAAGTCTTTGCACTAAACAGTGGGGGTGGGGTGGGAGGTAGGGGGAGGGCTGAAGGAGATAAGGGTGAGAACTTTCGCTCCCCAAGGACATGTACTCCTATTAAAAGATTCAGGCAGGACAGGCTGGGCAAGGGAGGGATTTGGGGGTTTGGGGGTGCTGTTTCTTGACACCCCTTCAACCACAGCCCCTTAGTATTATGAAGTACTCTCCTTCTCTTTCTGCCTATTCCCTTTTTAAAAAAAAAAATGTATGTCCTGGCACACGGTAATCCTTAAATAAGCAGTAATCATCCTTATTATTGTCAGTACTAATAACATAAACAACATAGAACACGAAACTACACATAGCCCATCCTAAACGCATGAGTGCTTGGAGGTGGCAAGAAGGAGACTTAGATGGGTTTTATCAGGCATGTGCTTTTAAACCACCTGCCTCCCTGGTGGTGGAAACAGTCTGAGCAAAGACAAGGAGGTGAAAACCAGCTGGCTGTGTGTGCACAGAGATGGCCAGTGACTGAAGAGAGGGCCCTTCTAGGAGACTGACGAGGGGGGTTGGTTAGAGGGCAGGAGTCAGTGGGAGGGGGGAGAGGAGCCAAGATGGAGAGAGACTAGAGACGCTTTGAGAGGCAGTTGTGCATGTTAATAGGTCAGTAGGAGGAAATGTCCCCGAGGAGTCTGTGGATCTCAGGCTGAGAGTGGAGAGGTGGAGCCTAGGATCACAGGGAGTGAACGGATTATGCAGCAAGTGCAGCATGCAGGTGGTGTTCAAATGAAAACGGTGGGGTGGGTGTTTTGATGGTATGGTCATAGAGCCTTAGCCCTTCTGAGCTCACCAATTAGAGCAGAAAAGTCTGGAGAAATAAGGCCAGGGAAAAAAATATAGGAGGGGGTGGAAGCAGTCTTTAGAAACCTTAAGTGTGCTCTAAGGACAACCTTGTTTAAAATAAATATTGACATTGTATTTACTTACTTAGTGATTCCAAAAATTAACATTTTTATTCGATAGAAATTGGGAGACATATTGTGGGCTCAATAAATGTTGAGTTGAAGTTCCCACTTGGCCCTCTCCCTAGGGCTGGATTTGTACAAGGGCATCCCTTGCCTGGGGGGTATTGTGGAAACCACACTTTCTCCCTGTTCCTCTCCCTTAAGGTGCCAGTCAGGAAGTAAATCTTGCCCAACAAAATCACTTTTACAGGACTTGTGCTTTATCTCCACACAGCATCACTGAGCTAACGTTTGCCACCAAGTTTTAAAGAAGAACAGCAGTCCTTTCCCAGGAGTAAAACTCTCTCCCTATTTTTTTCTAACCTAAATCATGTTAGCAGTGGTTTTCAGTGGGTGGTGAGATTATGGGGAATGTTTATTCTCCTTACATTTTGTGCATTTTCTAAACATGACTTGCATAGTTTTGTTTTGTTTTGAAGAAAGACAGATTGGAAATGATTGGACTTACCACTCTTAGAAGGTCTTCTAAGAGAATCCCTATAAACCCCAGTGACAGGGTAACAACACTCCTGTGCCCTTTCAACAGAAAATTCTTAGCCTCATGGTCAAGTTTTATTTTTTAAGACATGCATGAGCAGAAACTCTACAAGGTGAGCTGTACAAGGACTGCATTTCAAAATAGTTTACTTCTCCTCCAGGGGCAGCTGCTTTTCCATTCAATGTAGACATCACCCATGAGTATGATGTGTACATTACAGGAAAATGTGATTTTGGACGATTCCTGAGAATAAAATTTAAGGGTATGGCCTATGTCATGACTAGGAGAAACTTAGCAGGGAAAATGGAGAAAACACTCACTGAGTTAGAGTTGTTTCAAAACCAAATTCAGACGCTCTTTAAAAAGATATATATCCTGGCACACAGTAAGCCTTAAAATAAGCAGTAATCATTCTTACTATTGTCATTACTAATAAGAACATAAGCAGCATAGACACATGAAAATACACATAGCCCACCCTAAACACATGAGTGCTTCGAGGTGCATGACTTGACACATGAAGCGTAAGGAGCTGCTCACTGCCCTCCATGCTGTCTTCATACCTCCATGCTCTGGGCCAGCTGAGGACACCCCCTGTGTCCCCACATACTCGGCCAGTCTGCTCATGGGTGTTCCATTCACTGAGTCAGACTTTACTGAGCACCTAGTATGTGTCTGGACTCTGGGACGATGGGAATGGACATGAAAGATCCCTGCCCTCGGGGGATTTGCAAGCCAATTGGAGAGCAGTGAGGGCTGGCACAGATGCCTGTACGGGATCTTAGGGAGCACAGACAGTACGTGAATCTGCTTGGGGAAAGGGAGTGGGGAAGGAAGAAGGGAGGAGCGTCACAAAGGAGGCAACGCACGCTTGCATCAGCTCACTAGGTGCACTGGGGAGAGGTGCTAAGAGGACGAGAGAGGATCTGTGATGGGGAGTCAGAGGGGAAAGCCGGGCGGCCACCATGAGAGAAGGGCTCAGGAATGACTGAGGGGGCGATCTGGGACATATTCTGCCAAAACACTAAAGGAAGACTGAACTCCACTGACCTAGGACATGAGGGGTGAGGATGCAGTAGGCAGAATTCTAAGACAGCCCCCAAGATTCTGGCCCCCTGGTGCACAAGCCAGTACAATCCTCTCCCCTTAGAGTGAGCAGGACTTGGGAATATGATACAATTTCACTCCTCTGATTATGTTACCTTATATGGCAAAAGGAATTTTATACATGCAGTCAAGGTTCCTACTCAGTTGACTTTGACTTAATTAAAAGGGAGATTATCCTAGGTGGGCCTGAACTAATCAGGCGAACCCTTTAAAAGGCCAGAAGTCAGAGTACTTCCAAGCAGCGGGGACGCTCTCCTCCTGGCCTTGGAGAAGCACTCTGCCCTGCCGTGGGGAGGGCCACGTGACAGGGAACGGCCCGTGGCACCTCGGAGCTAGAACTGAGCTCAACAAGCAGCGTGGAAGAAAACCCTGAGCCTCAGGTGAGATGGCAAGCCCCAGCCAACACCTTGATTTTGATCGGGTGAGACCGAGTGGAGGACCCAGCTAACCTCTGCCTGGACTCCAGACCTGCATGAGATAATAAATGTATGATGTTTTAAGCCCCTCGGTTTGTGGTGATTTATTACATAGCATAGCAAACTACTGCAGTGGGTGACCATTGAGCACAGAGCAGGAGGTAAGACCTAGAGCCCTATGAGAAGCTGAGAAGCAGAAAGCATCCTGGTCAGCGGAAGCCATTCAGGGAGAGGTGCTGAAATTTAAAGTCAAGCAAATAAGTGCCGACCCCCTAAGGATCCCCATGGTAGGAATCAAGTCCATAAATCTCTGCTTCTCAAGAGGAATGCTCGGGTGAGTCGTGCTAGCTGTAAGCCCTATGACTTCTGCCCAACAAGAGACTACTAGAATTCAGACAGAGATGAAACTTATATCCTGGGGAGGCATCAACAGTGTGATTTAATCAAGCGCAAATACTTCATTTTTGTCCCCTGAAACGTGGCAGGATCCTTCCCTGGAATTTAGTCATTTCCTAGCACTTTCAGCTTGTTATTTGCTACCAAAGGCACAAAAAAGACCCCCATTGTGTGGTGTATTCCCTTTTTTTCCCCCAGAATATCAAAAAAATAAGTGTGGCCAGTTAATTTTTCCCTCAAAAGAGCCAATATTTGGTTTCCACTTTTTTCTTTTTTTTTTTTTAATATGATAGTATCATTGGTATACACGCTCTCAACACCACCATTTTGAAGCCCTGTCCCACTTCTTTTTCTTTTTGAAACTGTTTTTGAAGGGTCACACCAGTTTCAAACTGGTGAATCATTTCAATGTCTGAATCATTTAAAGGGTTCAGAGGGACTATTTCTTTAACATTGGAAATGATTAGAGGTTATAAAATATGCACAGGAAAGACAAATAGGTTTACAAAGAAAACCCTCTATCTCTTTTTCTCCTACCATCTCCGGGGCCCTAAATCTCCACTGGAAATAAGAAAACATTTTTAATGACAAAGGCATCTTTATATGAAATTTCAAAGCTCTAGTAGATTGTACAATAGAATATTAAGCACCTATTCTGTGAGAAAGAACGGCACACTGCTGCCACACCCACGGGAGGAAGCAAATTACAGTCATATAAAGAGTGTTAACAATACAGGATGATTATACAGGGCATGAAGAGTCTAAGCAATCAAAGGTGTAATTGCAGAGGAGGAGGGAATTGCCTAGAGTGCAGGTGGTCAGCCTAGAGCCCATCTCTGAAGGAAGGGTGATCCCCCATTAGGGGTGAGGGCTGAGAAAGGGAGGGCTGCCATGGGCAGGAAAAAGCTGTGAAGCTTGGGGAAAAAAAAGTCTGGGCGTACTTGAATAGAAGTATGTCAACTACTTGGGTTGAAGGTGGGATTCACTTCTAAGGAAGTAGGAGAGATGCTTGGAAAAGCAAGCCGCTGTGGATGGATTTGATTACTAAGGTTAGATTTTCCTATATGCAGTGAAAGGCCACTAAGGTCTTTTGGATCCAACAAAAGCAAGTGTTTCATGAAGATCCATGGTCAGCTGTGTTTGCACTGGTAGCAGGGAGCCTGTTGGGATTTTATGGCAAAAGGTATAGGGACCAGCCAGGACAGTGGTAGGGGGGAAAGGAGATGGGAAAATGGCATTCAAAATATAATGTGCAGAAAAATCAAAAGGACATGGTGCCTCTCTAGGGAATCTATTGACCTCCCAAACCTCAGGTTTCTGCTCGGACCTTGTTTCTCTGGTGGGGACAAGTGGTCTCAGGCAACCTTCCTTTTACTTTGCAGAGAAATATAATTGTATGTGGGCTTACTGTGACATTTTTAGAGGATTAGCTCATGACTAATTGAGAGCTTCAGAGATTAAACATTAGTCACATCTGGAACAGAACATCATAATGGTGTGAAAGGCCACTTGCACTGGAACAAGTATGAGCTGATTTTTAAAGATGTTTGGGGTGCAAATGGGTGCTAAGAGATGCTGCTCAAGCCCCCAGTTCCACAGGCTTCCACGTATCTTTCTGTTTAATCTCCCACCAATGTGGCCGTGGTTTCCCCGCGGACGCAGGGCCTTAGGAGAGGAGACCCTGGAGAATGTGTGTGATTCGCCCTAACACTGGTCTCATTTCACAGTTGCCGTTTGTTCTTGCCTGCCCTCTTCAGCGGTCATGAGACTGGGCAGGCGTCCACTGGAGACTAGTAAAATGAAGGAGATGGTAAAAGCTAACATCCACTGAGTACCTACATTGTACCAAATGCACTGCAAGACCAGTGAATATAAAGTGCCCACCGTCAGGGCTCATTCACTGTTCATTTCCTTTCTCCTTCCATGAAATTAGAAAGAGGGTATGAGATGGGGAGAGAATGGGAGCTATAAGGGAGACCGGCAAGGAGAAGTTCCACTGATGTTCCTATCGGAGGAGGAGAAGCTGCACCTCGCGGACCACGTGGAAAGGAGGGACGCCTTCTGCCTTGACGCCCCCAGCCCTCCTCTGAGCCAGCCCAGCCCTGAAGCCTGGTGGGGACTTGGAGGGATGCCTCTCCTACTCTGCTGCTGCTGGTTCCCACCAAACTATCAGTCCTCCAGCCCTAACTCCTCCTCTGGGTCAGAGTAAGATGTCCTGAAAAATGATCCCTCCATCACTTCACATTTTCTTCCTTTGTTTCCTAGCCAGCTTCTGGATTTTTTGTTTTAGAGAAGGGGAGAGGGAGTTGCTCTATTATACTCCAAGGAGATGGAAGTTCTGGAACCCTGGAGTCTGGCTTCCCAGGGGATTTCTTCTTCTCTCATGAGCCCCCAGATCCCACTATCAGTGGTAGGGTCTCTTTTCCCCAAACTCCTCCCAAAAATGACCTGCCTGTCACACAGAAGACTGCTGTGGCTCTAGTGGTAAGAGAAGGGGACATATGCAGACTCCCAAAGTCTTCGAGGCTGGGGCAGGGGGAAAACAGAACCCATATGCAGGAGACCTGGGTTCTGATCTACATTTCACTTGTTGAGTTCCTAAGGAAATCACATCACCCTTGAGTCTCAGTCTCCTTGTCTACCGTATAGGAATCCAAACTCATCACAAAGGGCTTGATGGATTGTCCTGAAGATGGTAAGATAACTAATAGAGAGCACCCTTGCTGACACATGGCATCTGCTTTTGCTAGCTGAATAGCTGACCCTTTCGCTTCCTCCTGCTTTTTATTTCCATTCTTAGATTCAATGCTCTGGCATTACTTTGATGTAGAAAGAGAATGTAAGTGCATTCAAAGAGAAAAGACAGCAGAGGTGGACTGGAGAAATAGTTAATTTTCCTTATGAAGTAGTATCTGCTTAGCAGAGGGACTCAGCCTCTCCCTCTCTTATTTTAAAATACCAGATTCCATCCTTCTTCCATTCCAAGTGATACCCTGGACACTGTCTAGTGTCTTCACTTCCCTTCTGAGTTCTGGAGCCCCAAACCAAACTGTATTCTCCACGACTATGTTTAGTAAGCAGGAACACTGTTACATGGAGTAATCTTGGCATTTTGTAGAGCTCATGAAACTAAAAGTAGCACCTTGTATACGGTTTTGCAGAAGTGCTTTGCTGTTGGTCCCCTTAGAGGAGAGACATAATCAAAGACGTTTTGTAAAAATGCAAACAATATGTTGTGGGTCTGGGGGCACATAAGAGGCCTTGAGAAAGATTTCAAGCTTGGCTCCTAAATTTCTAGTCCAAATTCCTGTTATTTCACCAGACTGTGAGCTCCTTAAGGGCGGGGACCATATTTTAGCCATTTTTGTTTCCCCAGGAAATAGTACATAGAGGCATCCCATACACTTTTGTTGAGTGAATATCTACGTCAAATATCTACCTGAATCAGACAGAAAATTTGGACTCCTTGGCCTGGCACCATCAGACCAGGAGACGGAAGATTCCTAAACTCAGATTATATCCTTGGGCCTCTGTCAGTAAGTCCCAGAGAGACACCAACCAAAAGAAATGGATTCCAAGTGTGTCGCTACACTTCTGGCTCCAACCAAACACAGGAGGCACTCAGCACTCTCTCTCCCACAGATACAACTAAACGCTCTGAACAAATACCAAAAAAAAAAAGAAAAAAAATCAATTAACTGAAGACTCTAAAAAGTAAGTAAGATCAGGTGAATTAGGGAAAGAAATAAAAACTTGATGAATGACCAGTATGGTGGCAGTTAGTTTCCTAGGATTTTCTCCTGGCTTTGACGCAGGGTGAGCTAATCATGAAACATAAAGCAGTCACGGACAGCAACGAGGAAAAGGGGGTCCCTGCGAGCCAGAGTGTGTGGGGGAAAATCCTTGTTCTTTTTTTTTTTTAGTTTATTTTGATATCATTAATCTACAATTAAATGAGTAATATTATGGTGATTACACTACCCCCTTCATCAGGTCCCCCCCCAACCCCATTGCAGTCACTGTCCATCAGCTTAGTGAGATGCCATAGAGTCACTACTTGTCCTCTCTGGGTTGTACAGCCCTCCCCGTGCCCCCCGAACATTGCATCTGCTAATCATAATGTTCCTTCTTCCCTTTTACCCCTCCCTTCCCACCTATCCTCCCCAGTCCCTTTCCCTTTGGTAACTATTTGTCCGTTCTCGGGTTCTGTGAGTCTCCTGCTGTTTTGTTCCTTCAGTTTTTTTTTTCCTTAGTTCTTATACTCCACATATGAGTGAAATCATTTGGTATTGTCTTTTTCAGCTTGACTTATTTCACTGAGCATAATACCCTCTAGCTCCATCCATGTTGTTGCAAATGGTAGGATTTGTTTTCTTCTTATGGCTGAATAATATTCCATTGTGTATATGTACCACATCTTCTTTATCCATTCATCTACTGATGGACACTTAGGTTGCTTCCATTTCTTGGCTATTGTAAATAGTGCTGCGATAAACATAGGGGTGCATCTGTCTTTTTCAAACTGGGCTGCTGCATTCTTAGGGTAAATTCCTAGGAGTGGAATTCCTGGGTCAAATGGTATTTCTATTTTGAGTTTTTTGAGGAAGCTCCATACTGCTTTCCACAATGGTTGAACTAATTTGCAGTCCCACCAGCAGTGTAGGAGGGTTCCCTTTTCTCCACATCCTCGCCAACATTTGTTGTTGTTTGTGTTTTGATGTTGGCCATCCTCACTGGTGTGAGGTGATATCTCATTGTGGTTTTAATCTGCATTTCTCTGATGATTAGCGATGTGGAGCATCTTTTCATGTGCCTGTTGGCCATCTGAATTTCTTCCCTTGTTCTTTTTCTTATATATTTCCTCTCTCAGCTCAGCCTTGAGGCCAGATGCAGCCTGGTAACTGCATTGCTGCCACAGCCATGGCAGCGGCTTGGGCACCTAAAAATCCTGATGGGCAAATCTGTTCCTCTGGATAGAGGAACCTCAAAAAGGGGCCCTTCTTATGTGAATAACATGAAAGGAGTCCTCACTGTTTTTTCTCTTGCCACTCTGCCCTGAGTACAGACCCTGTGGCATGAAACTTTGCGACATCATCAACACTGTAACTGAGAGGAACCATTTTTCTAGCAGCAATGTGACCAGGGAAAGGTGATCCTGGGAGCTGAAGAATGCGAGGGAAATCCTGAAGAGGGAAGAGTGGGTGAAGGGGATTCCATGTATGAACAAACATAAGTCCTGGGCTAGCCTCCAAGCTGTGAATGGCACATGCAGAGCACAGCCAAACACCAGAGCAGAAGCTTTGAAACCTGAAGCAACCGTGGAACAATACCAAAGGGTCTAATATTCATGCCACTGTAGTTCTTTTTTTCTTTTTTTTAAATTATAAATTTTTAATCTCAGCCAGATTCTTACTTAAACAGGCTGACCATGTGTTTGATTGAAAAGAAAAATAAAATTAAAGAACATGGGTGAGATGTTAGAATTTGAATCATTCAAATGTTGTACCTAAAAAGCAAAGCTTATGAGGAATGCCACTGTAGTTCTTAAGGGACAGAAAAAGATTGGTGCGGAAATTTTTTTTCAAAAATGAATGGCAGACAAATGATTTCCCTCATTTGTGGAGTATAACAACGCAGCAAAACTGAAGGAACAAAATAGCAGCAGACTCAGAGACTCCCAGAAGGAACTAGTGGTTACCAAAGGGGAGGGGTGTGGGAGGGCGGGTGGGGAGGGTGGGAGAAGGGTATTGAGGGGTATTATGTTTAGTACACATGCTGTGGGGGATCACAGGGAAAACAGTGTAGAACAGAGAAGGCAAACAGTGAATCTGTGGCATCTTACTTCACTGATGGACAGTGACTGCATTAGGGTATGGGGGGACACGATAATATGGGTAAATGTAGTAACCACATTGTTTTTTCATGAGAAACCTTCATAAGAGTGTATATCAATAATATCTTAATAATAAAAAAATTTATTATCAAAAAAAATTAATGGCTGAAAAAAGTTGTGGGATACAAAATTAATACACTGAAATCTGTGGCATTCCTATACACTAACAATAAATTAGCAGAGAGAGAAATCAGGAAAACAATTCCATTCACAGTTGCATCAAAAAGAATAAAATACGTAGGAATAAACCTAATCAAGGAAGTGAAAGACCTATACTCTGAAAACTACAAGACACTCATGAGAGAAATTAAAGAAAATACCAATAAATGGAAATACATCCCGTGCTCATGGATAGGAAGAATTAATATTGTCAAAACGGCCATCCTGCCTAAAGCAGTCTACAGATTCAATGCAATTCCTGTCAAAATACCAACAGCATTCTTCAACGAACTAGAGAAAATCATTCTAAAATTCATATGGAACCACAAAAGACCCCAAATAGCCAAAGCAATCCTGAGAAGGAAGAATAAAGCTGGGGGATTATGCTCCCCAACTTCAAGCTCTACTACAAAGCCACAGTAATCAAGACAATTTGGTACTGGCACAAGAACAGACCCATAGACCAATGGAACAGACTAGAGAGCCCTGATATAAACCCAACCATATATGGTCAATTAATATATGATAAAGGAGCCATGGACATACAATGGGGAAATGACAGCCTCTTCAATAGCTGGTGTTGGCAAAACTGGACAGCTCCATGCAAGAGAATGAAACTGGATTATTGTTTAACCCCATATACAAAAGTAAACTCAAAATGGATCAAAGACCTGAATGTAAGTCATGAAACCATAAAACTCTTAGAAGACAACATAGGCAAAAATCTCCTGAATATAAGCATTAGCAAACTTCTCCCTGAATGCATCTCCTCGAGCAAGAGAAACAAAAGCAAAAACGAACTCATGGGACTACATCAAACTAAAAAGTTTCTGTACGGTAAAGGACACCATCAACAGAACAAAAAGGCATCACAGTATGGAAGAATATATTTGTAAATGACATATCTGACAAGGGGTTAACATTCAAAATATATAAAGAACTTACATGCCTCAACACCCAAAAAGCAAGTAACCCGATTAAAAAATGGGCAGAGGATATGAAGAGACAGTTCTCCAAAGAAGAAATTCAGAAGGCCAACAGGCACATGAAAGGATGGACCACATCACTAATCATCAGGGAAATGCAAATTAAAACCACAATGAGATATCACCTCACACCAGCGAGGATAGCCAGCATCGAAAAGACTAAGAACAACAAATGCTGGTAAGGATGCCGAGAAAGGGGAACCCTCCTACACTGCTGGTGGGAATGTAAGCTAGTTCAACCATTGTGGAAAGCAATATGGAGGTTCCTCAAAAAACTAAAAATAGAAATACCATTTGACCCGGGAATCCCACTCCTTGTAATTTACCCAAAGAATACAACTTCTCAGATTCAAAAAGACCTATGCACCCCTATGTTTATTGCAGCACTTTTTACAATAGCCAAAATATGGAAGCAACCTAAGTGTCCATCAGTAGATGAATGGATAAAGAAGAGGTGGTACATATACACAATGGAATACTATTCAGCCATAAGAAGGAAACAAATCCTGCCATTTGCAACAACATGTATGGAGCTGGAGGATGTTATGCTCAGTGAAATAAGCCAGGCGGAGAAAGACAAGTGCCAAATGATTTCCCTCATTTGTAGAGTATAACAACGCAGCAAAACTGAAGGAACAAAAGAGTAGCAGACTCAGAGACTCCAAAGAGGAACTAGTGGTTACCAAAGGGGAGGGGTGTGGGAGGGCAGGTGGGGAGGATGGGAGAAGGGTATTGAGGGGTATTATGTTTAGTACACATGGTGTGGGGAATCATGGGGAAAACAGTGTAGCACAGAGAAGGCAAACAGTGAATCTGTGGCATCTTACTACAGTGATGGACCGTGACTGCATTGGGGTATGGGTGGGGACTTGATAATATGAGTAAATGTAGTAACCACATTATTTTTTCATGTGAAACCTTCATAAGAGTGTATATCAATAATACCTTAATAAAAAATGAAAAAAAGAGTGTATATCAATAATACCTTAATAAAAAAAAAATGGAAAAAAAATTAATGGCTGAAGAGTTCCCAAATTTAGTGAAAGATATAAATTTACAGATTCAAGTTGCTCAGCAAACCCCAAACAGAATAAACTTAAAGAAAACTGAACTGAACATCCCACCACTCCCTATCATCTTACACACGAATGCCCTCCTCCTCACCTTCTTGGACCCTAAAGACACCTGAGTTTTTGACCCTGGGGTAAGGGAAGGGGCATGACTACAAGTCGAGACACCTGGGGATTAATCCCAGCTTATTGACTCAAGTGTGAGACCCAGGGAAAAACAGTTCTCCTGCTGGTACCTCAAATCCTTATCTGGAAAACTTCAGAGTTGAACTGGATGGTCTTCCAATTCCCTTCCAGCTCTAAATTATCACCCATTATCAGCTCCTATGTGGACTTTTTGTGTTCAGAAATGGTAACATTATTTATCAAAACCTAATGCTATGAAAAAAGAAAACACTTTCCTGTCTTTACATCCTTTGTAATGGTGCAAGTGACTGGAATGGAGACACTCACAGAACAGAGCTAAAAGTGGAATTCAATAGCAACCGCAGCAGAGGCCAGCTTCCCCTGGCAGCTTCCTAAAGGCCTCCTTCGAGCACCACTGAAAGCCTGGAGTTCATTGAAAAGAAAGGGAAGCTATGCAAAAAACTTTGCACTCTCAGTAAATGCATTTCCAATTTCACTGTGTTTTTCAGAGGCGAGGGAATGGAATGGAATGCGCCCATTGCATTGGATTTCTGCTTTGACATCAGGTCTGCCAGAATATGTTAAGTCTCCTATGTCTGTAGACACAATAATAGCTACCACTTGTACAGCATCTTACAGCTAACAGAGCACTTCTCATTTCATACATATCTCATTTCATCCTAACCATATCTCATAACCATCCTCTGAGGTAGGTGATAGCCATCACTTCCTATTTCCTCAGAGGAAACAGTCTGAGACAGGTTGAGAGATTTGCCCTAGACCAGCACTAAGCTGGAGAAAGTGTCAACTCTTCTGGCTTCCAATTCTATCCATTTTCCCCTCCACCAGGAGCCAAGGCCCTGGGGAATGCCAGAACCGAGCTGTTGAGCTGCAGATACTGGGCAAGGGGCCAGTGACTCTGTGTTTGAAGGGCAGGCTGTAAATTAGATCGTCTCAGCTCATTCCTCCTGAAAGGAGCACAGCAACTTGAGAGTTGGCTCCAAGACACTCTCTCCCTCTCCCAGTCCCTTATTTGCCCCTAGTCAGGCTGTTTAGTGTGAAGAGGCTCTCTGGTTTTATACACAGGAAGTTCTACAGCCCTCGACACTACACCTTTGATGGTTCTTTTGAGAATGGCTTTCCTCCCCTTCCTCCAGCCTCCTGTGAATGTGCTTGGCTTTGAGTCAAGCAGGCTTGGGAATTGGTGGTTCCTTCTTCAGATTTTGCCACTGAGGGCCTTGAAGGGCTTTGCTGCTTGGCTCGCACATCTGCTTCCATTCAACTCTCCTCTCTGCCAAGGAATTTCTGTTCCTTCCCATTCCTGCACATTCATTCAGCCTCCACTCTGCATTGATGTGCCGGGAGGTCATCCTTCCCTCCCTTCATGAGCCATTTTCAGCTCATTTATTCACACACTGTCCCTTCATTTTCAAGAAAAATACAAAGTAGTCCCTTTGAGTGTGGTAATTCTGAGTCATTGCATACTGTCATTTCAGAAAAAAAAAGAAGTCAAAGTGTAGGTGGGTTCATTTTATCTAGCAAGGGAATAGGGCTTCTCTTCTTTGTTTTACCCTTAATGACTCATCCAAACTGAATCAAGTCTGAGTGAGTAGTCTTGGCCATCCAGCAGGAGGTTGTGGGTGGGGGGAGCAGAGTGTAGGCATCACCCAAGCTGGGGCCATGAGCCCAAACCCCAGGAGCCATGACCATGTGACACAGAGTGGGCAGGACTGAGAAAATAGAGTGGTAGCATGGTGCCATGTGAAGCTTTCAATCATTTCTGGATCTACAAGAGAAGGCTGGGACTGGTGTCCATGTAAACATTTCCCCTAAATCGCTGTGCTTTCTTACTTGACTGTTGGAACCCTGATTCAGGAAAGGAGGCTCACCTAGTGAGGTTCCACCTTGCCTGGCTTAGGAACCTGGAGAGGTAAAGAGAGGAGGCTTTCATGTCAGACAGACTTAGGCTTGGGTCCTGCTTCTGCAACTTGCTGGCTATGTGAACTTGGAATAAGTACTTAACCTCCCTGAGTCTGTTTTTTCATTTGTAAAAACTCAACAGTACTTTTCTGGACACGTTCCTGGTGAGAATAAAATGTAACATCTGTGAGATGCCTAGCACAATGCCTGCCCTCAATTATTATCTCCTGAACTTCTCTGGCTCACACACAGGATGTGTAGAACAGCGGACATGTAGGATGTCCCTGGACGGTCATTTAATTTCCCTCAGCTTCTCCTTTGGTAAAATGGGGATAATAACATGTGCTTTGCAAGAGTGTTGTGTGCATTCAGTACGATGTGGGAAAGAGTCCAGCCCAGCAGCAGACCACTGGAGGCCCTCAGGTGGTGCTACTGGTCAATTAGAGGTTATAACTTTATGCCTTAGAGGTCAGTGTCAGTAACCTTAGAAAGGGGTCCCTGGGAAGATTGCAGCAGCCCGTAGAGTCCATGGCAGAGCCTGGATGCTGGGCCAAAGCGGGAGACACCTGCAGGCTTTGAGCCCAAGAAGGTGGGACCAGGGTGCCATCAGCATTCAGGCTAGAGCCAATGTCCAGAGGTGTGGATGGAGCAGGGTGCTCAGGCAGGGCGGGCATGGTACCTAGGAAGAGATTCACTCCCGGGGCCAAAGGGGCTGCTCCCTACACCCAGCCACTCAGCTGTGTCTTCCACAGCACTGAGTTCAAGCAGTCCTCCATGGGTCACAGCCTCACTCACAATGCACGCTGCTAAGCAGGGGTTCTGCAGGGGCCTAGAAATAGTAAAGTAACACCCTGGGACAGCAGCTCTCAAGGCGGCCATCTGGGTCACTGCAGAAAGCTCAGCAGCATAAAAGCATTCCTCTGAGGAAGGAGGACTTTCTCTCTTCCTCCTGGTGGCAGCTGGGATCTGTGGGGTTTGGGTCATGCTGGGCTGTCTAGTGGTGCGCAGACCCCTTGAGGTTTCAACAGGAGTGGCTTGGGGCACAGGAAGAACTCTGTACCACTCTGGGAAAGCGGTGGGATTCATCTCCCCAGCCCCTCCCTTCAGCAAGAGTTTTAGTCGCACCTTCTGAGAACCAGCTCTCGGTGGCTGTCCCAGAAACGCAAGACCAAACCATCTGCCAAACAAGCCACATACTGTTCTGCCTCAACTCTGACTCGCATCATTGTTCAGCCTGGAATGTCCTCTCCACTCCCCAATTATAAGGCCCAGCTGCAACCCCAGCTCTACCAGGGAGCCTTCCAACATCTTTCTCTACCATGGCAATTATCCCTTCTTTGAAACACATGGTCGTGGCACCATTTTCTTTCTGGATACCAGCTCTTATTCTCTGGCTTTGTTTGTTAGCATCTGTCTTTGTTATTTTTATTTTTTTCTTCCTGAGTGTTGGTTTCCTCCACCTTTCTCATTCCTTATTTCCGTCTAGTCACACTGTAATGGCACCTCTCAAAGATATCTCAAACCCATCAACTTCTCTCCACCTTTCAGCACCATTTCATCACGGCAGCACCCTCCTAAACGGTCTGCCTGCATCTGGACCTGTCCTTCCAAATCATTCTCCACCCTAAGCCCAGAGGACTCTTTCTAAAATACAAATCTGCCTCAAGCCCTTTAGTCCCCTGGCTCCAAGATAAAACATAAATTCTCCAAAAGGCCCTTGGGAGTCCTTCATTTACTGGTCTTTGCCCACCTTTCCAGTCACATTTCCCAGCATTCTTTCCCCCCACCTTCCACCACCATCACCGAAGCCTGCCGCCCTCTGGTCATGATAAAACCCTCTCAGAGATTCACACACACACTCTCTTGGACAGTCCATCTGGAATACTCTTCCTCCCCACCCGCCATGCCCCCCACAGCACTGGCTTGGCCTACATCAGTCTTCAGGTCTCCACTTCAGTGTTACCTCACCCACTAAACCTGGACTCCCCACAAAGTGCCAGTCTAGGTGATATACCCAGAGTACTTTGTCCCCTCCCCATGACCAACTTTTAATTCCATTTTGTAGTTGCCTATTCACTGGTCTCTATACTCCACTAGAGTATCAGCAGTTTCAGAGCAGGAACCATATCTGCAGTTTACTGTTGTATCCCCAGTGCTGGACCCAGTGTCTAGCTGTAGTAGATGCTCAAAAAATAAGTTTTTAATGAATGAATACAAAGAAGAATGAATCTATAAATCCAAATCTTCAAGGATAACAACCATTTCCTATGCTTCTCTATCTCCCTTCAGTGCCTCATTCAGGAACCTGTACCTTCTAGGTTCAAAGAAAAGGTGGCAATTTTTTGCTTTTAGCAAAAATCTGTCTTCTCTATTTCTTGATGCTTCCCTCTCTGCAGAATGAAGGCTTTTTGCATTGTGTGCTAGCAGGAATGCAGCCGACAGCACAGTGACCTAGACAGGTCTCCAAAGGTGTTGGACAGGCAGGATACCCAGCCAGGACAGACAGGCCCACGGAACGCAAGCTTCCCGAACCTGAGTGGGCCACTCATCAAAGAGGAGCAGGGTTGATGGAGTCCAGAAACAAGTTCTAGTCCTGGTCCCTTCAGTCATCCGCTCTGTGACCACGGGCAAATCACTTAGCCTCTCTGGAGTTCGGTTTTCTTCAACACAATGTGGTCTTAAGGGCAAGGACCAATAATCTACCTCACTTAGAGCTCTGAATTATCATTGTGTAAAAAAACATGTCACTACATTCCCACCAGAGGTGAAGGAGAATCAGGCTTTTTCCAACCTGAAGCTAAGGATATCTGTATCATTTCAAACAAGGTAAGTGTTTTTATGATTGTAATCTCGTATGCTATATGAGGCTTTAAACTTGATAGTGAGTTCTCGTATTTTTTAAGTGACTTTGGCAGAGACAACTAAATGTTTATGTCAGTATCCATTCTTCCCCTCTTCCCTATCAACTTCATGAAAAACGGCAATATAATCAGGTAAAAACTGTATTTTCCAGCCTCTCTTGCAGCTAGAATAACCATGTGACTAACTTCTAGCCAACAAGATATGAACAGAAATGTGTGTACCATCCAGGAAGCCTTCTTAAAGGGGTAGAGTATACCCTTTGCCGTCTCTCTCCCCTTTTCTACTGGCCGAATGAGAATAAGAGTCTGAAGCTTGGCAGCCATAGTGGACCATGAGATGACAGGCTCTAGGGTTGGAACGGCAAGACAAAAGGAGCATGGGTCCAGGACACCCAGAGCCATCATTTCAGCCCTGGGCTGTCTTCTGTTGAACCTCTTTGCCATACGAGAGAAATAATTTCTATCTTGTTTAAATTACTATTATTTTAGTTTTCCTGTCACATGTAACCAAACCTAATCCTGACTCAGAAAATAATCATCTATTTTATGCAAGCCCCTGTGCTCGATGCTGCAGGAGCTGCAGATGTATATAGAATTTAGACACACAAAGACTTGGGCAAGAAGGTTTTGTCTGGGTATGGAGGAAATGCTAAGAAAGATTTGGCCTGGAAGGGCCATGTGGACATAAAGAGGAGTTAAGGGAGATAAGTCCAGGGACGAGGATGGAAGGAGCTCGAATGCCAGGCTAATAATGAGGTTGGACTTGACCTTGTGGCAAACAGAGCAGACAGCCTTGCTCCAATCTACAAATGAGGAAACCTAGGTTTTGGCGGTTGACAGGACTTGTCTCAGCCAGGAAATGGTAGAGCCAGTCTCAGTTCTCCTGACACTTGACCCACTGCCATCCACAGTTCTGTGCCTTTGAGAGAATCTGGGGCAGGAAAAGTAAAAATGGAGGTTTTGTACTTTGACATAGCTGGGGAACTAAACTGTGCCCTTCCATCTCCCCCACACCTCTAAGAAGAAGCTTCAGGAATTGCCACTTGTCTAGGATCCAGATTTACCTTTAAATGAGAGGACACTTCCGGGGTGCCCTGCTTAGCTACCTCCACGAGGCTGCAGTGGCCAGGGTGCTGCTTTGCTGTAGTAAGTGCCCTGTGTCAGGCACAGTACTCTACAGACATTATCTACTTCACTACCCTCCCCAGCCTAACAGTTCTAATGCCACCCCTACTTTACAAAGAAGATGAAGAAACAGGCTCTAAGAAACGAAGCCACCATCCCAAGTCATTCAGTTGATGGCAAAAGCTGAGGCACAAGGCCACTTTTGTTCAATTCCAAGGACCAGTTCTTAGCCCCACATTCTAACGTCTTCCTAATCCCTGCCAGAGCATGGAACAGTCTCCGGTTGGATTCCTGCTTTGACTCCAAGGATTTACCTAGCTTGATGGGCTGACCAGTGACAGGTTCCAGCTGTGTGCATTTGTCCTTCAGTAAGGAGCCAGCATCCCATCCCGGAATCACATTACCCACACCCTGCACACGACCCCACGTGGGTAGGGATCTCCGTGGGAGAGGGGAGGCCCATGGACGCCCAGACCTCCATGGCCTCAGGCCTCCCCTCGCTCAGCCTTGGCTAGTCATGGGGCAGGGATGTCAGAGTCCTCTCATTCTAGGTTCTAGGGTACACAGATTCCAGTGAACCCTTTCATGGGATCGGGGGCACTCCATTCTTTTGTCCTTCCTGTGGCTGTCATGGTTAGAATGCATTTGTTACGATTTGCGCTGACATTCACTCAATAAACCACGGGTCCTTGGAACCGCATCTCCTGTCTTCCAGTGTGCATCATTCCAGCGTGTCCAGTATTCCACTATTAAGCACATATTCCCCTAAGCTTACCCCACTGGTTTTCTTCCGGAAACTCCACAGGAAACACTCTGAGATGTAGCCTGTAAAGTTGAAGGTGATGGACGGAACCCTGTCCCTCTGTATTTATTGCCCGGCTACGAGGAACCCAGCCCTTGGCCAGGCTTTGTCCTGGTCTCCACTAGTCCACCCCATTCTTGCCTTGTGCAACCTGCATTCCCACTGGCCAGACCAGAGCTGTTCCTTTCCAAGCTCAGCCCAAGACTCTCACCCTTATGCCCTCTCCCTTAATCAGGCTGAAGATAGAATATGTTCACCTTATGTTATTGTAATTAGATACATTAAGCTTAGCCTAAGTCTAGCAGATTTTAATAGTCATTAATAGAATATTCATCCATTTCTCTGTAAACACTGTGATCCATGCCTGTTCTCAGACGCACCAGTTAAAGCATCTGAAACCAGACATTAAAGGCTAATTTCAATTTGTTTATAACAAAGTTTTCTGAAAATATAAGCAGATTCTGTCAGTTGCAGAAGCATACACTTTCATAAATTGTAACATGATCAAAATATCTCACTAGAGCTTCTCATTACATCTTGTAGATATTCTTATAGACGGTTCTTACATAACCCTCATAACTGGTCATTGTCACCCAGAAGTGATGTCAGTTGAGCGGCTGGTCCACACGATTACCAAACGCTCACTTTGTCATTGGCTACAGGAGTCTCGTGAAAGTCACGCCCTAGATATTTCACATATACCAACGCTTAGCATTTATACATTCCCCTAGGAAGAATAAGAATGAAAGGACTTTGAAACCTCACCTAACTATACATGTTTCCGCCATACTTTTACATAGGCAGCCAAAGTGAGGCTCAGCTCCAGGCCCAGCTCTCCCTTTTAATCGCCGTGTGATCGCCAGGCGGTCATTTGCACTCTCTAAACCTCAGGTTTTTCCTTTGTAAAATGGAAATGATAATAACGCTGCCCTACTATGAGGTTCAAATGAGACCATGGATGGGAAATCTATAGGCCATGAAACAACACGCAAACATTAGCCATTTTCTCACGCACATTAATTTTTAATCTTCACAATGCTGGGAGGTAGACTTCATCTTCCCCTTTTGTGGAGACAAGTTGATAAGCACTGGGAGGCCTGAGGGCTGGACCCACAGCAACCCCCCACCCGGTGCTCTTTCCCCTCTGAGAGAAGGCACAGTCCACAGCCCTGGCCTGCTCACCACTGTGTCATCTGCCCACTGCAAGCTGCACACTATTGGACCACTGGCCTTAGGTCGGGGGGGGCAAGCCCTGGGCGAAGGGGACCAAGGGAAGGCAGTAGGGGCATGAACCCTACCCCTGCCTGCAGCTGCCTGACCGCCCCTGAAGGGGGTGCTTGGCAGGTGCTGTGGAGCACCCACTTCCACCTCAGCCCCGGGTGGAGTCAGCGCTGAGCAAGGCAGGCGGCATTCTGGGGCGCTGCCTGGAAGAGGCTTCTCCGCCGACTGAGGCAAGAGCTCCCAGACAACAGCAAGCAACAGCTGGGCACAGAACAGCACATGGTCAGGTGCCAGGTGAGCAGGAAGGGCCGCGACATCTCCAGATGCTCTGTCCGGGGTCGCGGGCAATTCCTGAAGGTCTCTCTGGCCCCACCAAGCCTGAAAGTCACCTCAGTTTGGGGAGACATGTGACCTTCATCATTCCCCCCTCCCTCCTGAGGTCCCTCTCGGCCCCACCCTGTCCCATCCCCAAAGCTGAATCCCGCCCCGGTCTATAAGCTCCCCAAGGTCAGATAGCAGGTGTCCCCAGAGCCAAGTGCTCGGGCCTGGTCTGGAGTGAATCCTCAGTGAACTTCTACCAAATGGAACAGACATAAACAGGGCAGATGGGCGGCCCCAGGGCCTCACCCTCTGGCCCCACGGGAGTGTGCAGGCAGGCTGGACCCTCTCCAGAAGCGGGGAGGCCAAGGCCCTCCCGGAGATGGGGAGGAGCCCAGAGGGGCTCCCTGGGAGGAAAGGAGAGAAACCCAGCAACATCCTGTGAACTACATGGAAAGAGATGCTGTTTAAAAGTGAAATCTGATCTGTGAGATTCCTGAGAGCAGCTAAGTCGGAGAGGTGGGAAGGGGGAGCCTCCCTCCATCCCCACAGCCCTCTCTGGAGTGGCCTTCCCACCACCGCGGAGGTACAGGGCTGCTTCCTGGACTAGAAGCAGATGGAGCGGAGCCCCGTGTGTGCCTTCCTGCTTCATAGTGCACGGAACAAGCCAGTGAGTTTTGAGGCCCCTGACCCGTTCAGGGGAAGGTGCCCTAAATGCCCGGCATAGTATTCCTTCCCTGATCTCCTGCTGAGTGCACGGAGAACAAGCAGAGGCTTTCTGGGAACTGTGCAGCCCCCACCCGACCTGGAAGCACGGATGGGAATTAATGGAGAGCTACTTTATGCAAATGCCTCTCCTTTTGTATCCTGCTTAGAGAAAGAAACTGCTTTGGTGTTAGAAGTTTTGTGGAAGACTTTGTTGCCACTGCCCCTGTTAGCCATTCAAACAATAAAAGCCAACTGAAAATACTCAAATGTCACTCAGTCATACCACCAAATTGCTTAAAAATTTATCCTAGGTCCCCTTCAGTCACCATGTTTTAAGTTTCTGCAAAAATAGAAAACACTTTGAGAACTTGTCATAATCTAATGCTTGACAAAACGTTTGCCACCCTCCCTCCACAACCTCCCTCGGTAGGGTTTTACAGGTACATTACATTGCAACAACTCTGGGTGAAGCTGACTCGCCGGGTGGCCTTGGGCAAGTCCCGATCCCTCTGGGTCTCAGTTTTGCTGATTGAAGGACCCCTCAGTTGCTCTCCTGCTATGGAGCCCCCTTCAGCTCCCTGAGTCTATAACCAGTGATCTCTTAGGAAACAGGATACTTTCTTGAGTTATAGATCTGCAGGGAATGCATCCCGCTTCTGGCTGAACTGTCCCTAACCTGCTGCTAACACAGAGCTCTAAAGAACCGGGTCTCAATAACGGCTCCAGGAATTCAGGGTTTTCTTCTGTACCAAATGACTGCTGGAACCCCGAGGCCCAGGACAGGCCTCAGCTGGCCCAGTCAAAAGAAGGAAGTCGACTTTCTGCCCTCCTCTTACTTTCTCTTCCAGTGGCCTCTCAGGCCACCTTCTCTGGACCTCTCCCCACACCCCCCCCCACTTGGCCATCCCCATCCCAAGAGACCGGGCCCTCGGGTGGCCTGTGGGTGCCGGGCCTTCTCCAGCCTGCTCCTTCCCTGCCTGCTGAGAAACTCCTTCTCTGTAGGAGGCTGCTCTTCGGTGGGAATGGACCAACTGACTAACTCATGTTTAACGCTTTGTAAAGAATTAAAATGCAGATGTCCTATAGGAAAGAAAAATCCATGAAGTCCCCTAAGAAACTAATTTTAAAGAGTAGAACGGGAGGCATCAGAGTCACCACCCAGGAGAGGGAGATGCTCTGTAGCATGAGAGCCTTCCAGCACCAAATATGTGGACTTGGGTGTGGCTCTGCCTTTTCTTTTAAAACTGTGTGTTCTTGGGAAATTTATTTAACCATTCTGAAACCCGATGCCTATGCCTATACAATGGTTCTGGAGCAGCCTCTGTCCTACTTCCACAAGATAATGTGAAAGGGCTTACAAATGGTAAAGCTCCGCACGGACCTCCGTGTCCATGCCCCCCCACCCTCCCGCTGGGTGTGTCTGGAACCACCCCACCCTAAGTCATCTCCCTCTTAGCACCACCCCTCAGAAGCCCTGCAGAGAAGAGAGAGGGAGAGAGAAACACTGGCAAATTCCCTTCCAACCTTCCCCGCCTCCTAATTACCACAGGGATTCCAAATATTTTTGTGTGTGGGTACTTCATTCTCCCCAGGAAAATACTTCAAATCTCTGAAATCCATAGGCTGAATTTCCCTGCAGGATTTCTGATACGTTCTGTGGCAGGACAACCGGAGCCTGGCCTGCAGGGCAGAGAGGAGGAGGGTCTGTGTGACAGTTTCTGGATCATGGACAAAACCAGGAAACGTGGGGATCTTGCCTTTTTTTAACCTAAACAAAAATGTGTCCTTTCTGACACTATTCACGGCACCTCTCTGCCCGCTTGAAGACTGGGCAGCATGATGACAGGCTTGGTGCTATTTTATCAGGCAGCTCATGGAATGGGACTGTTCCCACATATTCTTCTCAGTCAGAGGACAGGCGTCCAGCCCCTGATAGACACTCCTGATTTAAATGTAGACATTTCTTGTCATTCCCAAGGCAGGTGTTTGATCGATATAAAGTCAGAACCTGCTGGGACGTGTTCTAGCTATTCCTAATTACCATTAGGCTCATATGATAATAATACATTCCCAAAAATGTTTAGGAATTGGTCCAAAAAATGCTATCATAGACATAAGAGCAAATAAAACAAAATCTATTTATAGAACACTAGAACATGGTAAAGGAAGGGTCCATCATGTTTATTAAGCTCCTGCCCGGTGAAATTATGCAATGCATACTGGTGACAAGGTCACGCATTGATCCGAGCTAGGTTAGAACCCCACTGGTCTAATCCAGCTCACGCATAGTTGAGAATGTAATAGCAGTAAAATAATACAAACTAAAACATAATCGTAAGTCAAAAGAATGAAAGGCAAAGGCAAAGCTGGTTCAAGACAAAACACTGATTGAAATCAAACTAACAAACAAACATGGAAATCAAGTTTAAATGAGAAAAGGCATCAATGGAAGATGCAAATTTCAGGCAGGCAGAGTCAATGTTAACTGGAAACCATTTAAATTGTGCACTGATTTGGAGTTTTTCCTGCCAACTGTAGGGAATCCTAGTGGGTCATAATTCTGAGAAGGAAGTGAGTATCTATTGGGAAAACAAAGGTCAGAGGCATAACAATAACAAAATGCTGGGGCTCGTGTCTGACACAGATTCAAGTCAGAAGTAGAGCTATCACCTTATTTTCAGTGAAAATGACCAGAAAGAATTAACAGAGAAAGAAAACAGCTTTTTCTCCCCTCACTACAAAAGAGAATAACATGTCAGTAACAAGAAAAACCAAGTAATTTAGAGAATTCATGAGCCCAGATAAATGTTTCCCGTTTGATTGGGGTGGGTGCCCAAACCAGGATGTTTCAGGGCAAGGCCTCTCTAGTGGTTCTGGGACTCCAGCTGGGGACAGATGCCCCGCGGGTGCTTGCAGCTGGCAGGGTTGAAGAGGCTATGGGCACTGAGAAGGCTGGGGAGAAAGGTTCCATTGTTAAGGGCTTCCCTCTCTGGCTAGCAGTAGGACAGTAACCAGGGGGCTTGCCCCTCACATTAATCCAGCCAGTAATGAAGAGGATTCCTGAGCCCCCCCCCCCACCACCACTTTTCCTGGTTTGATTAGGGTAGGTGTCCAAATCAGGATGCTACCAGGTAAGGACCTGTTTTACTGAATACTGTTCGCTCAATGCATAGTTCACCCAGCACCTCCAAGCGACAGCTTCCAAGGGGCCAGAGGCAAAGCTCTTCAAGGAAAATGAAGGAAGAGAAGTGCATCTACCACGTTAACGTGTCAGGAACTCCTGGACAACAAGAAATGCGACTTGAACAAAACTAATAGGAACGTGACATGGATCTTACAGTAAAAGCACTTTTGCTTGGGAGAATTCTCAACTCTAATAAAATGTAGAATGTGGCTGAAGTTTAAGTATACCAGCAAATCCCACAGATCTAGACTTTCACTCTGGTTTTTTTTTTCTTTATCAGAGTTGTCCAAAATCGTGCTAAGCTCCTAAAGAAAGCAACAATGCTGTGTCAGAGGTACATTGTGTCACACATGTACCTATGACACAGCATTGTCCTCGAGACTCAAAATAGTAAGGTATAAAACTCGATAGCATTGTGTAACAGGAAATGGCCTTCCTCAAGCCCATTGGCCAAAAACACACAATTTTTGACCTGGAAGAAACCTTAACAGGAGACCCAGGGTTGGGGTAGTCAGAGCAGCTGACAACATGAGGCATCGGGCCTCAGAAAGGGAGCCAGGGCAACGAGGGGCCTTAACCCTGCAGCATCTTCAGCCTCACGGTGTAGCTGCTTCTGCCAGGCTGCTTCCTTTAGAGTTCTTTACCCATTTCAGTGACTCACACACTTTTCAACTGGAAATAGCAAACTATGAACTGGCTTGTCCATGGCCACAGAGCTAGCTGGTGTAAAAGTCAGGGATCAAACAAGGTCTTTTGAATCCAAATCCAGGTTGCTATTTCCTACATCCGTTGCAACTCCAACTCCTTTGTATAGATAACTAATCATCCAAAAGTAGCCCATATTTTTGTGTTTCAGGCAGTCAATATAAAGGTCTTAATCATCTAGCATCTTGGAAGAATAAACACATCTAACATTTAGAGGTAAAGTAACCTAGAGCTTTGTCCAGTCCTGGACATGGCACCATATGTCAGGCCAGTGACAGCCCAGATCTCTCCCGCTTGCGCTCACAGTTGTTCTCCGTTCCTTCCCCGATCAGGTGCCAGGACTAATTAAATTCCTGACTGAGGCCCGAGGCACCACGAGGGGTTCAGCTGCTGAGCTGGCTGAGTAGAAAGCACAAAACAGTTCCCTCCATTTGATTTCCCAAAACACTGGGATTAAATTGGTAGATCCATCTATTATCCCCCCCAAATTATGTATTCATTCATTCATCCATTCATTAGTTTCACTTTCTTAATGAGTACCTTAGGACATAAGACACATCAATCTCTCCCCTTAAGGAATTTAAAGTCCAAATGAAGAGATAAGAAATGAACTCATGAAAGGAAGTGAGGTTGAGCGAGTGTAGGCAGATCAGAAGAGGGGAGAGAGAGGTTCTTTGAGGTGGAGCTGATTCAGGTGGCCTTCACGGAGGAGGCAGAGCATGTAAGCTCTTGGGAGGAACTAGGCATGAAACCTCTTGATCCTTCCATCCCCGGGTTGAACAGAGAAGTTCCTCAGTGGCACTGAAGAGTAGGGCATATCAGCCAGTTGCTTAGGGACTCATTAATTTCTGAAGTTTCCTCAAGGTGGAAGATAAGATTCTTGGAGACCCAACCTCCTCACTGAACACAGGCCCTTTGGGGCCAGGCTTGGGCCCAATAAACAGATGAGCATTTCTTCAAAGGCACTGGCTTGCTTAGAATAGTGGCTCTTGGCCACAATAGACCCAATGCACCTTTTTATAACAAATAATTTGTAACTCTCCCTTTGCTATTTTTAAATGAAAATCATAGATAATACAATGGCTCACACACAAAATTATCCCTCAAAAATCTGTAATTCCAAAAAAATAAATATAATGTACTCTTTGTGTTATAATTAAGGAACAAAAAAACTGATTTTATAGTAAAATATTAAGTATTCCAATACATGGAAAAATGTGTACCCAACTACACCACAAGACCTAATAAGTAGTTAGATGTCTACACCTATGTGCAGAATCACAGTGAATGCAATAGGTATAAATGCACACAGATTCACCTGCACTTTAAGGGCCACTCAAGTGCTGTGATGGGCGTTGCCGCTCATGAGATGATTTTCCAGAATGGTGAACAGCCCTCAGTAAAGTCTTGAACAAAATGTACCACCTTCACCCAATTTTGCATTCCTGAAAAACTCAGTTTATGTTAAAACTGCAAAAAAATCCTTCATGTTTATATGCAAAATGGAGTTCAGTATTGGACACAGATAATCATAAACAAGGTTTTCAACAGACATGAACACCCAGGAAGATGACTGAAAGTCCTGTGTGTCAGTACCTTGTGGCATAGACAGCCTTGACCACCGCAGAACATTCAACATCTCTGCTCCCATCCACTAAATGCCAGTGGTCCCATCACTGTGACAAATTGTGATTGTGACAAATGCCTCCATAAAATTATCAAAATGATTCTTAGGGAGTTGAATCGCCCTTTCTAGGAAGCTTAAGTCAGAGGGTAGGGCTGAGTGTGTGGGGGGTTATGTGTGTCCGCAATAGCAGGCATTCGGGGATACCTGCTCACCCTATTGCCCCCTAAGATGATTAATTTAATGTGTCAACTGGGCCATGGGGTTCCCAGATATTTGGTCAAACATTATCCTGGGTGTTTCTGTGAGGGTTTTCTTGGATGAGATTAACATTGAGATTGGTTGCCTTCCCTAAGGTGGGCAAGCCTCAACCAGACCAGTGAAGGACTGCATGGAACAGGAAGGCTGGCCCTCCCTCGGGTCAGAGAGAGCTCTGCCACCTGACCGCCCTGGACCGAGGCACTGGCTTCTCCCTGCCTCGGCACTGAAAACGAAACATCGGTTCTCCCTGGATCTCACGCCTGCCAGCGTTCAGACTGGAGCCCCACCGTCAGATCTCCTAGTTCTCCAGCTTGCCAACTCACCCTGCACGTCTGGTCAGCCTCCATAATCACATTGAGCCAATACCTTAAAACAAGTGTGTGTGTGCATGTATACATACATACATATATATATATATATATATATATTCTCTGTATTTGTTTATATATACATCCTCCTGGGTCTGTTTCTCTTCAGACCCCTAATACACTCCCATGCAAGTCTGAGCCATGTCCTTGCCCTAGCCTGCCTCCAGGTGCTGGGCTCTCGGCCATCAGAGCCCTTAGTCCACCCTGACACCCTAAAGCTGTATCAGGAGACTCCAGCTTCAACACGTACAACCCCACCCAAACTCAGCATGAACCGAGCAATGGCAAATAGCAAGGGGAGAGAACACCAACAAGAGCTGGGACTCTGGCCCACTTACAGTGTCTCTGTGGATATTTGGGCTTGGGACGAGGGCCTCTGGGGGAAGATAGGAGTCTTCGTAGTGCTCCCCAAGAAAAGCAACAGGAATGTGCACAAGGCCAGGGCCAAAGAGGGAAATCTTACAAGGAAGCAGTGCAGAGTCCTCTTTGAACACAGCCTGAGATGCAGAAAGTTTCTCAAGGGAGCACCCTCTCTCACTGGGCAGAAGGGCAAGTGGCCTGGAACTGATTACTCCCCCTTCAGTGAATGAATCCTGTGGTCGGGAAAGAAAGTCTCAGAAATTATGGTGAGGGTATTTCATTTTACCTCCTAGTCACTCAGTCATCCCAAGATGTATTGAATGTCTGCTACATGCCAGGCATGCATTAAGTTCTGAGGATAGAATGCTGAGCAAAATGTAGGCCTGTCCTCAAGTTGCTCACAGACTGGCGGGAATATAGGTAAAAAGGCAATTATAAGATGAGAGGATGTACACCAGGCTGGGTAAACACAATTGCAGCTAGCCTTCCCAGGGAGGTGGGGTCAGGGGTGAGGAAGACTTTCCACAGGGAACATCAGAGGTAGGTTTTCAAGAATGGATTAAAGTTAGCCAGCTAGAGAAAGGGAAAGGGGCAAAAAAGGCTGAGAGATGAGAACTGCAATGGCATGGAGCAAGGAAAGATCAGGCACCTCCCAGAAGCTGGAAGAGGGAGAATATAAGGCACAGGGCGGAATGGTGGGAATATAGCTGGGGGAGGGGAGTGGTATGCAGACCCTGGAGGGCCCTGTATGGGCCACGCCTGAGAGCTTGGTTTTCACTTTGAAGGCAACAGGAAGCCATTGAAATATTTTAAGCCATTGATATTTTACATGATCAAATTTATATCATAAACATATCACTTACATTGGAGAGCTGAGTTTGAGTGCATAAACTAGCAGGCCAGGAAAAGGAGGAGCACGCAGGAAAGAAGGACCCAAATTAAGGCATAGGTCAGGGAGGAAGGAAGGGGTATAAGGAATATCAAGTAGGAAAGGATTTGCATATATACATGCCCATGTATATAGAATTGATCAGTACAATGTGAAAAATATCTTGCTATCACCAATAAAGCAATAAAAAAATAAAATGATATGATACTGTCTTCCATTAACTTGATAGGGGCTTTTGTTTTGTTTTGTTTTTAGGCAATATAGGAACAGGAGACTTGAGGAAAATTGGGACATATTGAATTGAGGCTTCCAAGTGGAGCCACACCGTTGGTAGTTGTCCCTGTTCAGTCCAGAACTCAGAAGAGAGGCCTCAGCTGCAGACAGAGTTTGGGAGTCATCATCCATAGCAGGTGATGGACAGAGCTTTGGAAGTGGATGAAATCACCAAGAGACAAGTCTGTAGAGAGAGGATGTAGGGCAAAACCCTGAGGAACATTAGCAGTCAAGGTGAACAGAGGTTGAAGAGTGGTTGAAAGCAGCTGAGAAGGAACGGACAGAAAAGTATGAGGAAAACTGGAAGGAAGAAATATCCTGGAAGCCAAGAGAGGGAGGAATGTCAGAAAGGAGAGAGTGAAGGAGAGCATGAAAGGCTGCAGAGAGGTCAAATAAGGTTGACTTGCAGACTGAAAAGTACGCCTTGTATTTAGCAAACATATCATCAGTGACTTGTTTCTTCTATTTTATTTGTTACTTATTTCATCCCACCTACATTTCTTTGATTAACGAGTCAGCTCAAGTCGCCATTCAATTCTTTTATTTTCCCTGTTGATTTGGGAGCTCTACTCTTTTTCTTTCTCATTCTACCAGTTGCCTCCTCCTTTTCATCCCACATACTCAGACCCATTATGTGAAGATAAGAGTCTAATCACTTCCCCCAAATTCTCGTTTTTCCTGCTATTCTCCCTCCTCTGCAGGATGAGACACTGAGAAGGCTTTCACTTCCCACTCACACACCAACATGAGACCTGTGGACACTTTCACTTCCCCCTTTTCCCCTTCAGTACTTTTAGTTCCTGGCTATTATTAACATTTCCCTTGATATCTGTTGCTTCTATTTTAAGCATTTCTATTTCTAGACAGTCTATTATTATCCATCCAAATGTAACTAATTATATATGGTAAGGATCCTTACTCTTCACTATCCTTTTCCTTTTTATCCTCCCTCCATCTTGAAAACTTTAAAGTGATTCATTTAGTGTTTGGATCTTTTTCTCTGATAGAAGATGTGGGTTATATTTCCTTTGAATCCTTGCATATCCTCAAATCTATTCTTTCCCTCTGACAGAGAAGTAATGTCCTGCTACTGGATTCTTAGTAGGCAGTATTTTTTTTTCTTAGTAATCTTTACATGATTCACTTCCATCTTCTCTGTGTCAAGTCTAATAAAAGAGAAAGTTGATGCGCCTATGAGTCCTCTTCCTCTACAAGAAGCATGCACTTTCTTTCTGGAAAATTGTAAGATTTACTTTTTATCCTTAGACTTGAGGATTACCAAGCTATGAGTCATCTGTCATGCCCAGAACTTGCCAAAACCTTCCTGTCAACAGACTCAGGATTTCTTTTTTTTTTTTTTTTAGCTTGGGAAATTTACTTTCTATTACTGAAGTATTACTCTCTTTCCAGTCTATTTAATTTGTCTGCATATCTTGCCTTTGGTTTCCAGAACATCTTTTTGTTCTCTGCTGGAATCTATAAATCCTGATGTCCTTATTATTTTTAATGTTGTCATTGTTCTCTAGTGGTTTGATTTTATTCAAGCCTCTTCTATGAGTATTGCTAGACTCTTTAGGGATTATGGTAGTGGTTTTTTTAATTTATTTTTTGTCTGCTCTCTGGGCCCAGTGCCGGCTACTGGGATACTTTAAGAGGTGAGCAGACCCCAAAGTGGTGGGTATTAGTCACCCTATCAATGTCTCAAGAGGAAGATTCTCATTCCCAAGTTTTCTCACATCTCTCAGTCTCAGAACTACAGATTGAATTCAGTGCACCTATACAACTCCCCTCCCCTTCATCCAGCTGGGTCCCTTTGCTAGATGCCAGATACTGGCTTCGTCTTCTGATTACAGAAGAATGGGCAGTTTGGAGACCATGTGCTTATATCCATAGCTTTAAGAAAGCAGCATGGGTACCTTCAAGAAGTCATCTAAGAGTGAAGTCAGCAAGATAGTAGAACAGGAAGACCCCCTTTTCCCCCATAAACACACTAATTCAGCAACAATTCATGGGCAAGTTCTTTGTGATAAATCCAGAAACTGACTGAAAGGTTTTCACAAACCCCAGACAAACATGAAACCAGACTCACTGAAGCTGCCAGAATTCCTACCCGGACACAGCACCGTATGATCAGGAAGAGATCCACTAGCTCCCAGGTACTCCCAAGGGATGGAAAGAGTTGGTTCACAATCCAGTAACCCAGCTTTTCCGAGGGGGCTCCCCAGGGAACTGGCCTCCATCTTGCCAGTCTTGGAGTTCTAATGGGTCCAACAGGGTCTAGCAGCTGAGGGCAGAAAAGATATACTGACTTAGACTACTACTAAATGCCATGGCTCTCCCTCTCTGCTCAGTACAGAGTGAGTGGGCAAAAACCACAGCTTCCTGCTTCTCCCCAGTGAGGGAAAGAGTTGGCCCAGGCTTCTAATACCACAACTTTTCTGAGAGCTTCACAAAGTACAATTTCTGATTTATCTATCTTGGAGCACTGATGTGTCCTGTATTAATTTAGCCACCTGGGGGATAGCAAGAACAGAGACACAGATTTGGTTTGAAAATCACCAGAATACCCATTCCTGGTTCAGCACAGAGCAAGCAGACACAACAAAACAAAATCCAATTCCCAGATGCTGGGGGGTGGAGTGGGAGGGGTAAGACTTGGGCAGAGTGGCCAGTGATCCAACTTTTCTGGGGCCACGCAATAAACTGCCTTCAGTCTCACTTGCCTTGGTGCACTGACAGGACCCAGAGACCCTGGGTACTTGGGGACTGCCCCAAGAACCCAGAAAGTGGTTTGGATTAGCACAAAATATTGAGAGGCTCCAAAAACATCTCATTAGGCTGATTGGTGGGTTTCTTCTCTTGTTTGAGACCAGTCTGTGAAGACTGGGAGAGGTGGCTGCTTTGTCTAATGCACAGACATCACAGAGTCAAGGAGAAGATGGCACAACAAAGGAACAAGATAAGCCTACAGAATACTACCTTATATTATCTACTTGACAGAAAACTCAAAATAACTGTCATAAAGATACTCACTGAAGTCGAGAATAATGCATTAACAAAATGACATACTTTTTGAAATCAAAGAGACAGAAAATATTTTGTAAAAGGGCCAAACAAATCATGGAGCTGAATAGCAGAACTGAGAAATTTGCTAAAGAAGTTCAACAACAGACTAGATCAGCAGAAGATCAGCGAACTAGAAGATAAGTCATTAGAAATGATTCACTCCAAGGAGAAAAAAAGGAAAAAAGAATGAAAAAGAGGTAGAACATTAGGGAGCTTATGCGACATCACCAAACAGATCAATATTTGTATTATGGGAATCCCTGAAGGAGAAAACAGAAAAAATACCAGAAAGCTTGTTCAAAGAAATAATGGCTAAACATTTCCCAAATATGAGGAACTAAATATATACAATTCTAAAAAGCCCAAAAAATACCAAATAAGATGAAACCCACACACACACACAAAACCCACACTGAGACACATTATAATTAAATTGTTCAAAATCAGGGAATTTTTAAAGCAGTAAGAGAAAAGTAACTTGTCACATACAAGGGCATGACCATAAGACTATTCCTCAGCAGAAACCTTGCTAACCAGAAGGGAGTGGTATGATATATTCAAGGTGCTCAAAGAAAAAAAACTGCCAACTAAGAATACTATATCTGGTAAAACTGTCCTTCAAAAATGAAGAAGAAATACTTCCCAGACAAGCAAAAACTGAGGGAGTTCACCACCACTATACCTCTTTACAAGAAATAGTAAATGGAGTTCTTAATGAAAGGGCACCAAACAGTAGCACAATAGAATAAGAAAGTATGAAATGTGTTGGTGAAGGTAAACATATACATAAATAATGGTGGTGGCTAAATCATTTTTAATTCCAGTATAAAAAGACAAAATCACTGAAAATAGCTACAACAAAAAAGTGTTAAAAAACACATGACATGAATAGATGTACAACTGACAACAATGACATAAAGGGTGTTGGAGAAGTTAAACTAGTTTTCATATGATTGAACAGCTTAAAATACTGTTTTATCAGCTTAAAACAGACTGTTAAAATTGCTAGGTAATTTATGTAAGCCTCAAGATAACAAAGACACACAAAAAAATTACCTACAGAATTTACACAAAGAAAAAGAAAAAGGAATCAAAGATTATCAATGCCAAATAAATCAATAAAATGCTAAGAAATACAGCAAGAGGAAAAGACAGATGAAAGTACAAGACTGACAGAAAACAATTAACAAAAAGAAATTAGCTATTATGCTCAGTGAAATTAGCCAAGCCAAAAAAGACAAGTATCAAATGATTTCACTCATATGTGGAGTATAAGAACAAAGAAAAAAACTGAAGGAACAAAACAGCAGCAGACTCACAGAACCCAAGAACGGACATAAACTTCATATGGAACCACAAAAGACCCTGAATAGCCAAAGCAATCCTGAGAAGGAAGAATAAAGCTGGGGGGATTATGCTCCCCAACTTCAAGCTCTACTACAAAGCCACAGTAATCAAGACAATTTGGTACTGGCACATGAACAGACTCATAGACCAATGGAACAGACTAGAGAGCCCTGATATAAACCCAACAATATATGGTCAATTAATATATGATAAAGGAGCCATGAACATACAATGGGGAAATGACAGCCTCTTCAATAGCTGGTGTTGGCAAAACTGGACAGCTCCATGCAAGAGAATGAAACTGGATTATTGTTTAACCCCATACACAAAAGTAAACTCAAAATGGATCAAAGACCTGAATGTAAGTCATGAAACCATAAAACTCTTAGAAGACAACATAGGCAAAAATCTCCTGAATATAAGCATGAACAACTTCTTCCTGAACGCATCTCCTCAAGCAAGGGAAACAAAAGCAAAAATGAACTCATGGGACTACATCAAACTAAAAATTTTCTGTACGGGAAAGGACACCATCAGTAGAACAAAAACGCATCCCACAGTATGGGAGAATATATTTGTAAATGACATATCTGACAAGGGGTTAACATCCAAAATATATAAAGAACTTACATGCCTCAACACCCAAAAAGCAAATAACCTGATTAAAAAATGGGTAGAGGATACGGAGAGAGAGTTCTCCAAAGAAGAAATTCAGATGGCCAACAGACACATGAAAAGATGCTCCACATCACTAATCATCAGGGAAATGCAAATTAAAACCACAATGAGATATCACCTCACACCAGTGAGGATGGCCACCATCCAAAAGACTAAGAACAACAAATGCTGGTGAGGATGCCGAGAAAGGGGAACCCTCCTACACTGCTGGTGGGAATGTAAGCTAGTTCAGCCATTGTGGAAAGCAATATGGAGGTTCCTCAAAACACTAAAAATACAAATACCATTTGACCCGGGAATCCCACTCCTTGGAATTCACCCAAAGAATACAACTTCTCCGATTCAAAAAGACATATGCACCCCTATGTTTATCACAGCACTATTTACAATAGCCAAGATATGGAAGCAACCTAAGTGTCCATCAGTAGATGAATGGATAAAGAAGAGGTGGTACATATACACAATGGAAAACTATTCAGCCATAAGAAAGAAACAAATCCTACCATTTGCAACAACATGGATGGAGCTGGAGGATATTATGCTCAGTGAAATTAGCCAGGCAGAGAAAGATAAGTGCCAAATGATTTCCCTCACTTCTGAAGTATAACAATGAAGCAAAACTGAAGGAACAAAATAGCAGCAGACTCAGAGACTCCACGAAGGAACTAGTGGTTACCAAAGGGGAGGGGTGTGGGAGGGTGGGTGGGGAGGGTAGGAGAAGGGGATTGAGGGGTATTATGTTTGGTACACATGGTGTGGAGGATCAAGGGGAAAACAGCATAGCACAGAGAAGGCAAACAGTGAATCTGTGGCATCTTACTATGCTGATGAACAGTGATTGCATTGGGGTATGGGGGACACAATAATATGGTTAAATGTAGTAACCACATTATTTTTTCATGTGAAACCTTCATAAGAGTGTATATCAATAATACCTTTATAAGAAAAAAAGACATAGAGTGGTTGGATGGATAAGAAAACAAGACCCAACTCTATGTTGTCTACAAAAACCTCATTATAGGACACACATAGGCTGAAGTGAAGGTTTGGAAAAAGATATTCCATACAAATGGTAACCAAGAGAAATAAGAAGTGGTTTTACCACATAAAATAAACTTTAGGTCAAAAAGTATCTCAAGAGACAAAGAAGGATATTATATAAGGATAAAAAGGATCAATCTACCAGGAAGATATAATTATGCTTTCAACATCAGAACACCTCAATATATAAAACAGACATTGACAGAAATGAAGGGTGAAACAGCAATACAACAGTAGGAGACTTCAATGATGGATAGAACTTTCAATGATGGATAGAACACTCAGACAGAAGATCCATAAGGAAACATGGGATTTAAACAACACTGCAGGACAAATTAATCAAATAGACATATACCAAAAATTCTATCCAATAGCAGAAGAACATTCTTCTCAAGTACACATGGGACTTGCTCCAGTGTAGATCACATGATAGATCACAAAACAAGTCTTAACAAATTTAAGGAAATTGGAATCATACCAAGTATGTTTTCTGACCACAGTGGAATGAAACTAGAAATAAATACCAGAAGGAAAACTAGCAAATTCACAAATATGTGGGAATTAAACAACACACTCTTAAACAACAATTAGTTCAAAGAAGAAATCAACAAGGAAACTAGAAAATGTCTCAAGGCAAAGAAAAACACAATATACCAAAACTTGTCAGATGTAGCAAAAGAAACATCAAGAGGCATGTTTATGAGATAAATGCCTACACTAAAAAAGAAGAAATATTTCAAATAAACAATCTAACTTTACACCTCAGGGAGCTAGAAAAAGAACAAACTAAACCCAAAGTAGCAAAAGGAAGAAAATAACAAAGATTAGAGCAGATATATATAGAATAGAGAATAGGAAATCAGTAGGAAAAAAACAGTGAAACTAAGGTTGTTTCTTTGAACAAGATAGACAAAATTAATAAACCCTTCACTAAACTAAGAAAAAAAGACTCAAAATCAGTAATAAAGAGATGTTACCACTGAAGCCACAGAAATAAAAAGAATCATAAGAGACTACTATGAACAATCATAAACCAACATGGATACCTGCAAGAAATGGATAAATTCTTAGAAACATACAACCTACCAAAACTGAGTCATGAAAATATAGAAAATCTTAACAGGCCTATAGCTAGTATACAGATTGAATTAGTACTCAAAATCGTCTTAACAACAACAACAAAAAATGCCAGGACCAGATAGCTTCTCTACCAAACATTTAACGAAGAATTAATGCCAATATTTCTCAAACTCTTCCAAAAGATTGAAAAGGAAGGAATAGCTTCCACACTCATTTTATTAGGCCAGCATTACCTGATACTAAAAGTAGACAAATACACCAAAAAAAAAAAAACTACAGGCCAATCAATATCCCTGATGAATACAGATGCAAAAATCCTCAACAAAAAACTAGTAAATTGAATCCAACAGCACATTTTTTTTAAAGCGTATGCCATGACCAATTGGAATTTATCCCTGGTATGCAAGGATGATATGCCACATTAACAGAATAAAGGCTAAAAATCACACACTCATCTCAATGGATGCAAAAAAAAAGCTTTTGAGAAAATTCAACACCCTTCCATGATAAAAACCTCTCAACAAATTAGAAATAGAAGGAAAGTTCCTCAGTATAATAAAGGCCATATATGAGAAACCAACAACTAACATATTAATGGTGAAGAACTAAACGTTTTTCCTATATGATCAAGAAGAAGGCAAAGATGCCTACTTTTACCGCTTTTATTCAACATAGCACTAGAAGTCCTAGCTAGAGCAAATAGGATTTAAGAAAATAAATATTAGGCATCCAAAATCAGAAAGGAAGAAATAAAATTGTCCCTGTTTGCAGACAACATGATCTTATATATAGAAAACAGTAAAGACTCCATAAAAACTATTAGAACTAATAAATTCAGTAAAAGTTGCAAGACACAAAATCAACATATAAAAATCGCTTGTGTTTCTATACACTACCAACAAACTCCCTAAAAAGGAATATAGGAAACCAATCATATTTACAATTGCACTAAAATGAACATAAAATACATTACTTAGGAATAAACTTAGCTAATGAGGTGAAAGACTCACATTCTGAAAACTATAAAACATTGGTGAAAGAAGTAAAAGAAAACACAAACAAATGGAAAGACATCTTATGGCCATGGATTGGAAGACTTAACATTATTTAAATGTCCATATGATCCAAAGTTGTCTACAGATTCAGAGAAATCCCTATTGAAATACCAATGTCAGTTTTTACAGAAATAGAAAAAACAATTCTAGAACTCATATTGAACCATGAATAGACAAATCAATCTTGAGAAAGAACAAAAAACCTGGAGGCATCACATTTCCTGATTTCAACATATATTACAAAGCTACAGCAATCAAAACAGTATGGTACTGACATAAAGACACCCATATAGACCAATAGAACAGAAATAAATCCACGCATAGATGATTAACTGATCTTTTGACAAGGTTGCCAAAAATACACAATGAGAAAATGATCTTTTCCAATAAGTGGTCTCTTCAATAAATGGTGGAAAGAAAACTGGATATAAATATGCAGTAGAATGAAATTGGGCCCCTATTTTACACCAAGGCACAAAAATCAACTCAAACTCAATTAAAGACTTAGAGGTAAGACCTAAACTGTAAAACTCCTAGAAGAAAACATAGTGGAAAAAGCTTCATGACATTGCTTGGTAATGATTTCATGGATATGACACGAAAAGCACAGGCAGGAAAAGCAAAAACAGACAGGTGGAACTACATCAAACTAAAAAGCTTCAGCACAGAAAAAAAAAATCAACAGAGTGAAAAGGCAACATATGGAATGGGAGAAAATATTTGCAAACCATGTAGCTTATAAGGGAGTAATCTTGAAAATGTATAAGGAACTCCTACAACTCAATAGCAAAAAAACTAATAACCCAATTATTATGGGCTAAGGATAGGTTAAAGACTTGAATAGACATTTCTCCAAAGAGGACATACAAAGGGCTAACAGGTATATGAAAAAATGGCCAACATCATTAATCATCAGGAAAATGCAGTCAAAACCACTATGAAACATCACCTCACACCTGTCAGGATGGCTATTAGCAAGAAAAAAAAGACAAGTGTTGGTGAGGTTGCAGAGAAATTGGAGGCCTTTTATGTTGTTGGTGGGACTGTAAAATGGTGCTGCTACTATGAAAAATGGCTTTTTTAATTTAAAAAATTTTTAAGTTTTCTCAAAAAATTAAAAATAGAACTATTATATGATCCAGCAATCCCACTTCTAGGTATTTATCCAAAACAGTTGAAATCAGGATCTTGAAGAGATACTTATGTCCTTATGTTCATTGAAGCACTATTCACAATAACCCAAATGTTAATCAACAGATGAATAGAAAAAGAATATGTGGTATACACATACAATGGAATATTATTTAGCTTTTAAAAAGAAAGGAATTCTGCAGTATAAGACAACATGGATGAGCCTTGAGGACATTATGCTAAGTAAAATAAGCCTGTCATAGAAAGACACATACTGTATGATTTCACCTAAATGAAGGATTGAGATGTAATGAGTTATAAGAAATACATATTTGGTCATTCATATGACCAAATATATATTTCCCAGATGTATTTGGTCTTCATCCACAGTTCCTAAAAAGACTTCAGAGCCTTGAGGGTGAAATGGGTGTCTTGTGTCATGTTGATAAGAGATTCTGTTCCCCACTCAAGGGAAAGGGCTGGAGGGTGAATCAGCCAATGGCCAGTGATTTACTCAATCATGGCTGTGCAATGAGACCCTCACAGAAACCCAGGAGAAGAGCATATTGGCCTCTTGGATCCTGCTTCTCTGATGGAGGGAGCTTCCATGCTTGGGGAACTAGCAAGCTTCCATGCGCCACTGAGCCAGGCCCCAAGCTCCACAAGGATAGAAGCTCCTTTATTTGGGACCTTGCCCTATTTATCTCTTCATCCGGCTGTTGACTTGTATGCTTTACCATATCCTTTATTAAACTGCTGAACATAAATGTTTTCTTGGGTTCTGTGAGCTGCTCTTACAAATTAATCTAACCTAAGGGGGAGGTTGCTGGAACCTCCAATCCTGTAGCCAGTTGGTAAGAAGCACAGGGACTTGTGACCTGAGTCTGGAGTGGAGGGTGGAGGGCAGTCTTGTAGGATGGAGCCCTTAACCTGAGGAATCTAGTGTTTCTCTGGGCAGATAGCATCAGAATTGAGTTGGGTCCTTGGATACCCTGCTGGTGTTTGAGAATTACTTCGTGATGTGCATGGGAATACCTCCTCTGTCCCCCAAACACACATTGAAATTGGGTCCAGGAACCCAAAAGGAGTTGTATTACTCCTGTGTATGAAAAATTCAGGTATCTAATAGAGTCAAATTCACAAACTCAGCGACTGGTATAGCGGTTACCAGGGACTGGGGTGAAGGGCAACTGTGGAGTTGCTAATCAAAGGACATAATATTTTAGTTAGGCAAGATGAGGAACTTCTAGAGATCCTCTGTACAACATTGTAGCTACAATCAACAATACCACATTGTATACTTAAAAATTTGTTGAGGATAAATCTCATGTTAAGTGTTCTTACCACAATAAAATAAAATTTTTTTAAAGAAAAAAAAGGGAAAATGATACACAATAATAATTCATTCCTAACAGTTTTGTGAGATTGTAAAAGAAAAGAAAAGAAAGAAAGAAAGAGAGGGAGGGAGGGAGGAAGGGACAAACGGATGAAGGGAGGGAGGGAGGAAGAAATGGTAAGAGAAATAGAGCCACAGTTGTGTGCATCTCTAAAAAAAAACAATTCAGTCCAAGGTCTGTGGTCTGACCTGCATTCCCTCTGGCTGGGCGCAGTCCTCCAGTCCCCTGGCTCTGCAGATGAGCACCATCTCCCGACTTGATATTTGCAGGAATCCCTTTTGATCTCCCCTACTTACCTGCTGGAGAGGTTAGCATCTAATCAAATCTTGTTTGTCACTCTGGCTTCTGACTCCAAGCTGGAAAGATCTTGGTCTCTCAGACCCCAAATTCACCTTTCTTTCCGGTTCCATGTTCATTTCTGAGATGCAGAGATGACAGTTCCCCTACCTGGTCTCCAGGAAATCACATTCTGACATCATTGCTTTCTCTGGACCCTTCATAAAATGCCAGACTGGAGACTGATTTCCTCTCTTCTTGCCTAGTTTACACATTCTAGCGTTTAGTGCTTGCCCCGCCTTTGTTTTTAAGCCGTGGAGCCAAGGGACACTCTAAGCCCTTGTCCATTTCATCCGTTTGAATCCTTTCCCTGCCCTACTTTTCCACTTCTAGCCATCATCTTGAGCATTCCTGACTGACCCAAAATTTGGGCCACGAAGTTCTCACCTTTAATGCAGAGTGCATGGATGAATGCTGATGAGGTTTCAACAGTACAACTTTGGGCAAGTGGCTCAACCTTCAGGAGCCTTGCTTTCTCATCTGTGAAATGGGTTATAAGACCTGCTCTGATCACAGGCTTATTATAGGGCTCACATGACATTAAGAAAGTACTTTGAGAACTGAAGTGCTCTAAACATATAAGGCTTTGTTGTCCTTTCAAAAACAGTGGTTCAAGTTTCTTAAATGGGACTTTGCAGAATTAGCTTACTTCCACGGATTGAGTCCTTTCAAAGCCACTCGAGCTTTTCTTATTTTCTTTCAATTTCTGAAAAAATCACTTTTTTATTTACTGAAAGGCCATCACTCCAGGTGGAAAAGGGCTTCTCTCCATGTTCCAATATGGTTACAATTTAAAATCTACTAAAATTGGAATTTACAGACCTATTACTGACACTGATTGGGTGGTTGATGTGGTAGACATGAAGATGTGCCCCCCGTCTCCCCTCAAGGAAAGACGATGCCGGCTGCAGGGAGTGAGGTCAGGGTATGCCTCAGCTTCAGAAGCCCACTAGCCCAAGGCCACACCCTTCCTGGGGCAGCCCACATCTGCCCCTGTGACTGAGTGGAGACTAAGGGGAAAGCTCAGCCATTCTGGCCTGACACAGGACACCATGACACAATACTCAGTACAGAGCTCCCAGCCAGTTGCTGAGGCTTTGCTGGATTGCACTGAACTGGACTTCTCCTTCTGCCCAATCCTGCTTCCTCTCTCTTTCCTTCACAGATTCCAATTCCTAATGAACATCTTGCACCCAAAATTCCATCTCAGCATCTGTTTCAAAGAACACAACCTGTGACAACTGGCTTCGATACACAGGGAGGGCAGGATAAGGTGGGGGGGAGGCATATGTGTATTGCAAGCAAAGGAAAGAAGGGAAGGACAGAAAAGCAAGAGGGTTGTTTGAAATAGCACTCCTGTACAATCTTGGACAGCTCCACATCTACCAATGACTAAGTGAATCAAAATTCTAAGATAGCAACTCTAATAGGTGGAACTCTGTCGTTACCTGCCTAGTCTTAGACCAAAATTCCAAAAGGGAAGCGGTATCATCTATACTTACTCCCAACCCTAGAGCTAAGCTGATTTGGTGCTCTCACCTTGAAGCACCCAAGGCTGACATCTCATTAAATGCAAATAACCTTCTGGGTATTATACAGAAACCCCAGCTAGTATCAAGATTAGCCAAATCATATAAATGTTAATCATGGCTATATTTTTCAACTATCTTTAAATGTGCAGTGAAAGAGAAAGTGGCACTTTCTAGAACTCAATATTTTCTTATTTCATCTGGAAAGGTGCATTTAAAGGCTGATTTAGTCAGGTGCATGTCAGAGATCATACATAGTTTCTGTAGTAACAGAAGCCACTGCAAATCCTAACAACCAAGAGTAATCTTTGAAAATGAAAATCTGTCATCCACCAACCCTATGTTCCTTTCTCCCAACACACACAAACACATACAAACACAGACACACACAAACACACACTTTAAACCCCTCACTGGGATTCAACATGGTGGTGTGAGAGGTGAGAGAAAACTCCTCCCAAAACCACAAATAGTATGAAAATACAGTTAATTAATACAACTAACCCTAAAACAGCAACAGAAAAGAAGGCTGAACTGGACTGCACACAGACCTCACGAACAGAGCAGACCTCACAAAGCAGGGTAACGTACCAAAGCCTTGATCCAGCGGGATCCGAGCCCTTCCCCGACCCCAGCTCACCGGCAGGAGGAAGAGAAACAGAGTGGAGGGGGTGGAAGCCTGGGATGGCTGAACACCAAGCCCTGGAGATCTGCTTTGTGAGCGGAAGCATATATTGTGTGGTGACCTGGAGGATGGGGAGCTCAGCCGGCAGAGTGTTTGAGAGACTGAGATTCCGGCTGTTTGTGGAGAACGGGATCCACATCCAGCTGCTCTGGGACAAAGGAAAGCCAGGCAGCCTGAGAGGCTTCCTAGCAGCCAGAGAGCTGCTGATGGGGTGGGGTTTGCACAGAGCTTGCTGTGTGGGAGAAGGGAGAGCAGGACAAGGTTGTCTGAGAGCGCTCTGCAGAGCAGGTTGGGAACTTTGAGGAGCTTCAGGTGCTCCATCCCCCTGGCCGGCTGCTCAGCTGCAAGGCCCCCCACTGTGACACACAGCCTGCCTAGCCTTCCTCCTGCCTGATGGCACCGGCTGGCCAAACTGGCACTCACTGCACTGCCGTCAGGCCAGCCAGAGGGAGGCCCCGCCTACAATAGCTAGATATGCAAAGCAGAGACTTACACTTGTGTGCTCAGCCCACTGACTCTGACACTGGAGACAGGCACTGCAGATGGGAATCAGGAAACAGACATTTCCTCACCCCAGTCACCAGCTCCACTCCCCTACGACTCCCAACCTCACTCTACCGGCTGAGCAGCTCCAGAGACTGGAGCTTCTGGCCACTAGAGGGCACCACATAGAAATACGAAACATAAAAAGAACCTGTTTCAGACCAAAATCTCACAAACCCCAGAAAAAGGGCCAATTGGAACTGAACTCACCAATATTCCTGAAAGAGAGTTCAAAATAAAAATAATAAACATGCTTATGGAGGTACACAAAAATATCCAAGAACTCAGGAATGAATTTAAGTTGGAGATTCAATCATTAAGAAATTCCATATCTGAAATGAAACATACAATGGAGGGATTTAAAAGCAGATTAGATGTAGTAGAAGAGACGGTAAATGAAATAGAAATTACAGTAGAGGAACACAAAGAAGCTGAGGCACAGAGAGGAAAAAGAAACTCTAAGAATGAAAGAATATTGAGAGAACTGTGTGACCAATCCAAACGGAACAATATTCACATTGTAGGGGTACTAGAAGAAGAAGAGAGAGAAAGAGGGATAGAAAGTGTCATTGAGGAGGTAATTGCTTAAAACTTCCCCAATATGGGGAAGGAGGTGTCTCTCAAGCCATGGAGGTGCACAGGTCTCCCAACACAAGGGACCCAAGGAAGACAACATCAAGACATATAATAATTAAAATGGCAAAGATCAAGAATAAAGACAAACTTTTGAAAACAGCTAGAGAGAAAAAAGATCACAAAGGAAAACCCATCAGGCTATCATCAGATTTCTCAACAGAAACCATTCAGGCCTGAAGGGAGTGGCATGATATATTTAATGCAATAAAGCAGAAGGGCCTTGAAGCAAGAATACTCTACCCAGCAAGGTTATCATTTAAATTTGAAGGAGAGATTCAACAATTTTCAGGTAAGCAAAAGCTGAGAGAATTTACCTCCCACAAACCATCTCTACAGTGCATTTTGGAGGGACTCCTATAGATGGAAGTATTCCTAAGACTAAATAGATGTCACCCAAGGGATAGACAAAGAGTACAGAATATGATTCATAACATACAAAGAACGGAGGAGGAAGAAAAAAGGAGGAAAAAAAAAGAACCTTTAGGTTGTGTTTCTGATAGCATTTGAAGTGAGTTAAATTAGACTCTTAGATAGTAAGGGAATTGCCCTTGAACCTTTGCTAACCATGAATCTAAAGCCTGCAATGGCAATAAGTACATACCTATCAATAATCACCCTAAATGTAAATGGTATGAATGCACCAATCAAAAGACATAGAGTCACTGAATGGATAAAAAAACAAGACTCATCTATATGCTTCCTACAAGAGACTCACTTCAAACCCAAAGACATACACAGACTGAAAGTGAAGGGATGGAAAAAGATATTTCATGCAACTAATAGGGAGAAAAAAGCAGGAGTTGCAGTACTTGTATCAGACAAAATAGACTTCAAAACAAAGAAAGTCACAAGAGACAAAGAAGGACATTACATAATGATAAAAAGTCCAGTCCAACAAGATGATATAACTATTATAAATATCTATGCATCCAACACAGGATCACCTACATATGTGAAACAAATACTAACAGAATTAAAGGGGGAACTAGAATGAAATGCATTCATTTTACGAGACTACAACACACCACTCACTCCAAAGGACAGATGACCAGACAGAAAATAAATAGAGACAGAGGCACTCAACAACATATTAGAACAGATGGACCTAACAGACATCTACAGAACACTCCATCCAAAAGCAACAGGATACACATTCTTCTCAAGTGCCCATGGAACATTTTTAAGAATAGATCATATACTAGGCCACAAAAAGAACCTCAGTAAATTCAAAAAGATTGAAATTGTACCAACCAGCTTCTCAGATCACAAAGGTATGAAACTAGAAATAAATTACACAAAGAAAACGAAAAAGCCCCCCCACACATGGAGCCTTAATAACATGCTCCTAAATAATCAATGGGTCAATGACCAAATAAAAACAGAGATCAAGCAATATATGGAGACAAATGACAACAATAATTCAACACCACAAAATCTATGGGACGCAGCAAAGGCCATGCTGAGAGGAAAATACATTGCAATACAGGCCTACCTCAGGAAAGAAGAACAATCCCAAATGAACAATATAAACTCACAATTAATGAAACTAGAAAAGGAAGGACAAATGAGGCCCAAAGTCAGTAGAAGGAGTGACATAATAAAGATTAAAGCAGACATAAATAAAATTGAGAAGAATAAAACAATAGAAAGAATCAATGAAAGCAGGAGCTGGTTCTTCAAGAAAATAAACAAATTAGATAAACCCCTAGCCAGACTTATCAAGAAAAAAAGAGAATCTACACACATAAACAGAATCGGAAATGAGAAAGAAAAAAATCACTACAGACACCACAGAAATACAAAGAATTATGAGAGAATACTATGAAAAATTATATGGTAACAAACTGGATAACCTAGAAGAAATGGACAACTTTTTAGAAAAATACAACCTTCCAAGGCTGACCCAGGAAGAAACAGAAAATCTGAATAGACCAATTACCAGCAAAGAAATTGAATTGGTAATCAAAAAACTACCTAAGAGCAAAACCCCTGGACCGATGGTTTCACTGCTGAATTTTATCAAACATTTAGTGAAGAACTAATACTCACCCTCCTTAAAGCTTTCCAAAAGTAGAAGAGGAGGGAATACTCCCAAACTCATTCTACGAGGCCAACATCACTCTAATACCAAAATCAGGCAAAGACACCACAAAAAAAAGAAAATTACAGACCAATATCCCCGATGAACATAGATGCAAAAATACTCAACATATTAGCAAACCGAATTCAAAAATACATCAAAAAGATCATCCATCATGATCAAGTGGGATTCATTCTAGGGATGCAAGGATGGTACATCATTCAAAAATCCATCAACATCATCCACCACATAAACAAAAAGAAGGACAAAAACCACATAATCATCTCCATAGATGCTGAAAAATCATCTAACAAAATTCAACATCCATTCATGATAAAAACTCTCAACAAAATGGGTATAGAGGGCAGGTACCTCAATATAATAAAGGCCATATATGACAAACCGACAGCCAACATTATACTTAACAGCAAGAAGCTGAAAGCTTTTCCTTTAAGATTGGGAACAAGACAAGGATGCCCACTCTCCCCACTTTTATTGAACATAGTTCTGGAGGTTCTAACCACTGCAATCAGACAACACAAAAAACAAAAGGCATCCAGATTGGCAAGGAAGAAGTAAAACTGTCCCTGTTTGCAGATGACATGATATTGTACATAAAAACCCTAAAGAATCCACTCCAAAACTACTAGATTTAATATCTGAATTCAGTAAACTTGTGGGATGCAAAATTAATATGCAGACATCTGTTGCATTCCTATACACTAACAATGAACCAACAGAAAGAGAAATCAGGAAAACAATTCCATTCACAATTGCATCCAAAAGAATAAAATACCTTGGAATAGACCTAACCAAGGAAATGAAAGACTTATACTCTGAAAACTACAAGACATTCTTGAGAGAAATTAAAGAAGATACCAATAAATGGAAACACATCCCATGCTCATGGATAGGAAGAATTAATGTTGTCAAAAGAGCCATCCTGCCTAAAGCAATCTACAGATTCAATACAATCCCTATCAAAATACCAACAGCATTCTTCAATAGCCAAAGCAATTCTGAGAAGGAAGAATAAAGCTGGGGGGATTATGCTCCCTGACTTCAAGCTCTACTACAAAGCCACAGTAATCAAGACAATTTGGTACTGGCACAAGAACAGACACATAGACAAATGGAACAGACTAGAGAGTCCAGATATAAACCCAAGCATATATGGTCAATTAATATATGATAAAGGAGCCATGGATATACAGTGGGGAAATGACAGTCTCTTCAACAGCTGGTGTTGGCAAAACTGGACAGCTACATGTAAGAGAATGAAACTGGATTATTGTCTAACCCCATGCACAAAAGTAAACTCAAAATGGATCAAAGACCTGAATGTAAGTCATGAAACCATAAAACTCTTAGAAAAAAACATAGGCAAAAATCTCTTGGATATGAACATGAGCAACTTCTTCATGGACATATCTCCCCAAGCAAGGGAAACAAAAGCAAAAATGAACAAGTGGGACTATATCAAACTAAAAAGCTTCTGTATGGCAAAGGACACCATTGCTAGAACAAAAAGACATCCTACAGTATGGGAGAATATATATATATAAATGACATATCCGATAAGAGGTTGACATCCAAATTATATAAAGAGCTCATGCACCTCAACAAACAAAAAGCAAATGAGACAATTAAAAAACGGGCAGAGGAGCTCAACAGACACTTCTCCAGAGAAGAAATTCAGACAGGCAACAGGCATATGAAAAGATGCTCCACATTGCTAATCATCAGAGAAATGCAAATTAAAACCACAATGAGGTATCACCTCACCCAGTTAGGATGGCCAACATCAAAAGACAAACAACAATAAATGTTGGCGAGGATGTGAAGAAACGGGAACCCTCCTGCACTGCTGGTGGGAATGTAAATTAATTCAAACACTGTGGAAAGCAGTATGGAGGTTCCTCAAAGAACTCAATATAGAAATACCATTTGACCCAGGAATTCCACTCCTAGGAATTTACCCTAAGAATGCAGCAGCACAGTTTGAAAAAGACATATGCACCTCTATGTTTATCGCAGCACTATTTACAATAGCCAAGATATGGAAGCAACCTAAGTGCCCATCAGTAGATGAATGGATAAAGAAGAGGTGGTACATATACACAATGGAATATTATTCAGCACAAGAAGAAAACAAATCCAGACATTTGCAACAACATGGATGGAGCTAGAGGGTATTATGCTCAGTGAAATAAGCCAGGTGGAGAAAGACAAGTATCACATGATTTCACTCATCTGTGGAGTATAAGAACAAAGGAAAAACTGAAGGAACAAAACAGCAGCAGACTCACAGAACCCAAGAATGGAGTAACAGTTACCAAAGGGAAAGGGACTGGGGAAGAGGGGTGGGAAGGGAGGGATAAGGGGGAAAAAGGGCCATTATGATTAGCACACATAATGTAGCAGGGGGTGGGGAGGACACAGGAAAGGCAGTATAACACAGAGAAGGCAAGTAATGATTCTATACCATCTTACTACGCTGATGGACAGTGACTGTAATGGGGTATGTGGTGGGGACTTGATAATAGGGGGGGGTCTAGTAACCATAATGTTGTTCAAGTAATTGTACATTACTGATACCAAAAAAAAAAACCCTCACTGACTTCCCATTGGTCTTACAATAAAAACTCAACCGTACAGGTCCCAACCACAGAGTCCTCTCCCCTAACCCAGCCTGCAGCCTCACTCCCTTGCCCTCCTTGCTCTCAGGGATCTCTATGCTGCAGCCACAGCCATCTGCCCATGGCTCCTCAAATAAACCACCCCTGGCGTAGAGCCCCTCACATGCTGTCCCCTCTGCCTGCTCTCCTACCCACACCTTCCTCAAATTAACGATTGCTCATCTTCATGTTGCAGCCCAAGTGCCGTCAGTTGCTCAGGGAAGCCTTCTCTCACCCTAAAGCCCACATCCAGAGAGGTTCCCCAGTGATGTGATTTCACAGAATCACACTCCTTTCCTTCAGGGCACCTATCTCATCGCCTCATTTAGAATTATACCCTCATGTCTGTGATTACTTGGTTAATACCTGTCTCCCTACTTAGATCATAGGCTTCAGGAAGGCAGGAATGGTGCCTGGCTTTGCTCTGCACCCTATTCCTAGCTCCTAGGACAGTTCCTAGGAGATAGTAAGCACCCAATTTGTTGAATGAATGGATAGAGGATTGAATGTGTGAATGAACCAAGAGAAAGAACTGCTGACTTTGGTTGGGTGAATTGAAGTTCCTTGGGGTTAAAATGCAGACATGGGGAGTTAAAACCAGAGGCAGGTGGGTGGAAGATGTACACGGTAGCAACTGTCACGGCGAGTTTCTCCCTAACCACTACAGGAAGAAGGGTGGGGGTGGGGAGGCAGCAAAGTGCCACCAGAAGTCGCAGCGCAGCTGCCAGCCTCATCACAGAGAACCCAAAAGCCAAGCACCAGGCCTTTGAGTAAATGAAAATTAGTCCCTTCACCATCAGGAAGTGATTGTGGAATTAATCATTCATTAATCGTTAATCAATTAATACTGTGGAGTTTAAAATTTGTGTGTATTCTTGAATTGGGTTTTCTTTGGGGCCCTAAAGTTAACTAGCTGGAATCATTTTTAAGGACCATTCAATTTAGCCTTTGGAAATGAAGTATCTGCCTTTTAATGGAAAAACTACTTATCATTGTAAAGAGAACACACAATGTTCTTGACTTGTTTGGTCTCCAGGAGAGGAAAGTCAGATATCTCCCCATGTCCTCACTGTATCTTGAACTCCTTATATCAACAAAACAGGCCAGATTAATAACTAATTTTTTTTTTAATAATAAGCAGGCCTATCCTGAGAAATACTAGGCAGGGAAGCCCACATAGATGTATCTGGCCCTCAAGAAGTTGCAGGACGATTGAAGGTTTCCAATAACCCATCTCAAAACCGCTATACTCAAAGAGGCCAAGTTTACAATGCATTCAAAAGTTCTGTTCCTCAAAAAGCATCAGCAAAGGGTGATTAGCTATAAATTGGTTAATTAATCAAATATTCCTACTTGACACAAGCTCCTGCTGTGAGGGACACGGTGAAGAGCGGTCCTTTCCTTAAGCGTACCATAACCCAGCTAAAGAGCTGGAAGAACTAAGATGTTGCTCAATAGCAGAGGGCAGAGTGTGGGTGTCTGAGCATTTGCTATATACCAAGTGCTTTACATATATTTGCTCATTAAATCATCTCAACCTATGAACTATATATGCTTAGAGTCTCCATGGAGAAGTTGAGTAACACACCCAAAGTCACAAAGTTAAAAAGTGGTTTCAAACTCAGAGCTCTCTGATTCCAAAGCCCATGCTCATAACCTCTGAGTCCCTGGGACTTGCAGAGTTCAGGAGGGAGAGCTTGCAGCTGGCATGGAAGGCAAAGCTTGACGAGGAAGGGGGCTCTGAGCTGGGCCTTCAACGGGCAACTCTGAGACAGTACACAGAAGGACAAAAGTCCATGTGTGGAGCTGTTTGGAGGGAAGGTGCACAGAGAGGACCGAGGAGGAAGGGGGAAGAGACCTGGGCAAGGCCAAATGCTTGGACACAGCCATCTTGGGGTAAGGGATGGTGAAGATATCTGCTTTGTGTCAACATGCCCCATGCTTCTCCTTTCTTGTAAAACACCACTTTCCCACACAGAGAGACTTGGAGAGAGAACTGGGAGAAGAATCAGGCAGAAAAGGAATCTGCCTTTTCCTTTACCCTCTTTCTGCCTCTCTCTTGGCCCCACTGCAGTATCTCAGGGACTCCACCCATCCAGCCCACAGTCTACACCACAAGCCTTTGAGTTCTGCATCCCAGGAGGGGCAGCATCTTGGCCTGAGGCTGTCAGATAAAGTGTGGCTGGCTGCAAGTAGATCTGTAGTCCACTCCTTCTACTGGCTATCAGCTCTGAGCCACAGGGATTGCCTAGGGAGGTCAGGTGACACTCCCTGTCTCCACCATCGGACAGGCAGCCTTCCGAGGAAGGTAGGCCAGTTCTAGGGCATAAGCCGCTTATTCTTAAGCCCTACCACCACTACACACTACACACACTACACTACATAGACATGCCCTCAGTGTAAAGCCTTACATTCATTCATTTTTGTTCACTCACTCATTTAACAGGTAGTCACTGACTGGCTTTTTCAAGCTGGGGGACTGGGCTAGGTGTTGGGTGAGACAGGGTCAAACAAGATGTGGCCTGTAACCTCAAGAGCTGTATACTTCGTTGTTGACTGTGGACATTAGTCACTGATGGTTGGGCAACAGTAATTATAATGAATATTAGGATAAAGAAAAGTTAACGAGGCTCCGTGGGACTCCAACTACTCACACTGCAAGCTGCTTGCCTAGTTCATTTCTGTACCTTCAGCTGTGCCTGACACACACTAGGTGCTCAGGAGGTTTTTAGTGAATTAAATGAAGATCTTACAGTGGCTGACTCCCAACTCTGTCTCTCTGTGGCTTCTCCTGTCAATCTTAAACCTGACAATCGGCAACCTAAGCCTGGGTGAAAGGAGATAAGGATACATAGCAATTCTCCAAATAGATAAGAGTAATGTCAGAGTTGGGAGGAAGTGGGCAAAATTGTATCATCTCCATCTGTTCCTAGACATCATGTCGCCATCATTGGAGATCTTCAGGAACCACCCCATCCTTCAGGCTTTTCTAATTCCACCTCATCCTGGATGCTCTGCTAAGAAGATGCAAGTTGGCCAATGTCCTAAATAAAACTTAGGAATCCAGGCTGTCAACATAAAACCTTGACAGCTCCAGCTGGCTTGATAGCAAGGAGAGCCACCTCCTCTTGTGAGATAATAAGATAGTGGAAACAGCAATCTTGGCTTCTGGTTGGGGCCTTCCCATACCTCCTGTAGATCTTGGAGCCCCAGGAGGCAGAGCCGTTCTGGGGCAAGCTGAGAAGGCAGGGAGCGAGGTGGTCCTCTGAGGAGACTGAGAAGTGACTCTGCATTTGGGGGACAGTGGCCCTTCAGGAAAGCGAGAGGGTTGTGAAGAAGTAAACTAGGAGGCATAAGGCAACTGCTCCCTCAAGCATGGCAGGCTACGGAAGGTCCAGAAGGCACCTGACCAGAGCCCCAGCCCTGCAGCCAGAAAGCACCTGAGGGTCAGTCCCGTGGGGGTTGAGGGGTGGTCATACTGGCAGTGGCAGAATGGGGTCAGAACCACATCTCCTGATTTCCATTTGGGGATTTTTTTTTCTCATTACCCTGCTCTCTCCCAGGTATGGGTCTCACGGGTGACTTCTCGACCTGTCACATACTATCACAAATCTCCCTTCCCTGATGACTCCTGCTTGCCAGGCAGGGCTAGGCTTTTCTGGTTCTGATGGGTGGACTTTTTAACCCTCCAATGCCATTGTCTCCCTATGTATCCATCCTGCTCCTTGGAAAGGCCTGGTGGGGTCTTCGGCGGCCGCACGGGGCCCTGTGACTACGGGGAGGAGAGGCCCTGGCCCAGCAGCAGACCGCCTGGAGCAGTGGGCGCTGCCTTGGTATCTGAGGCCCCCATTCCTTCACCAGAGAGATCAGCGTAGGCGGAGGAGGAGGTGGAATCCAGCCACTTCTTGGGCCAGAAGAATTCCTGCTCTCCCCCTCAGTCTGGCCCTCGCTCTGCCTGTCTGGGCCAGGGCAATGCCCATGGGCAGGGCAGCGGGGGAAGAAAGGGAGAGGCGGTTGGGCTGGTTTGCTTGGCCGGGCACCGGGAGGGTGAGCTCTGCCCGCCCCCACTCCGCAGTCTGTCTCCACCGGCTCCTCTTCTCTCTGCCGGCCTGTCCCACCGGGCTGCTCGGGCGCCACCAGTACTGTCCCCAACCCGCCCCGCCAGCCAGGCCAAAGGGCGGCGTGACTCACGGCGCTGCCACCAGCCCACGGCCGGCCCGTGGCGTATAAAGGCTGCCCGGGCGGGGGACGCCGAACCCTGGAGCTCGAGGAGAGCAGAGCATGGCCCGAGGCGTGGAGCGAAGCCGCGGGGGTGCGGGCTGGGGGCTGCGTGGCGCCCTGGCGGCCGTGGCGCTGCTCTCGGCGCTCAACGCTGCGGCCACCGTGTTCGTGCTGTGCCAGTGGCGCGGGTTGAGCGCGGCGCTGCGGGCGCTGGAGGATCAGCGGGGCCGCGAGCAGCGCGAGGACGGCGCCCTGCGCTCCTTCCTGGCCGAGCTGAGTCGCGCGCCGCGCGGGGCGCCCGTCCCAGCCCCGGACCCCGTGAGCGCCGCGCGCAACAAGCGCAGCCACGCCGGGGAGGCCGCGCCGCACGTCCGCGCCGAGAGCCACGACATGCTGATGCTGATGACCTACTCCATGGTGCCGGTAGGCGGGGGCTCGGCTCCCCGTGGCGCCCCGCCGGGGTGGGCGGCGGGCAGTGTGGAAAGAGAGCCCTGTCCTTCCCTGGCCAGATGGCGAGGCGCTGTGGAGAGAGGACCCTGGGGGTGAGCCCGCCGGGGGATGTCACCGTGGCAAGCACTTTAGCCCTCCGGGGTCAGTGTCCTTATCTGTTAAGTGGGGTTGGCGTGAAGGGGTAAGCCTTCCACCTCTTACGTCATTGAGTCTACAGGTAAATGTGGGGCATCGGCCATGTCTTTAAGAGCCTACTTTCCTTCCTAACTTTGGACAAAAGTTGTCACTTTCTGGTGTGAAGGGAGCCGCAGCGGACACTGGGCATCGCCTGTGCACCTCACTGGGGCCCTCTGAGAGCACCGAAAAGTATTTCTGAAAGAGCGCAGGCTTCTTCAATAATGGGATTCTTTTCCTGGCAAAATCTAGCAGTCCTGCTTTTCATCAGGCCTTCACCTATCCCCATGAGATTGCTGAGTTAATTGTCTTGGTTTAAGTGAAGACAATCAGCCCTAATTTTACTGCCTCCTGGGACCTTGGTGCTGAGAAAGTTGCTCCTGGACCTAAAGTGGTTCCAAACAGGAAACGTTAATATACAGCAATTTTCTTAAAATTCAGTGTTAAAGCTGAGTTTCTAAATAGAGGCTCCATGGAGTCTATGGAAGGCCAGAAATTGCCAGTGTGTGCACTCAGGGGAACATGTGCAGCTGGGGAGTATCCATAGCCTTTCGTTAGATTTTCAGAAGGACTCCATTGCATTCCCCCCAAAATATTTGAGAAACACTGCCCTAACGATAATCTTTAAAGCAAATCCTCCAAAATCTTTTTTCCAGTTTTAAGTTTCTTTGCTTTTGCTGATTTTTAACTCAATAATTATCTAACAATTACATTTAGATCACATTGCAGTTCCCCAGTCCATTATCTATTACAACCACAACTATCTTATTTCACTTTATAATTACAAAGATTTCAGTTCTGTCGCTTCAAGTCAAGTGTGAGCCATACTTCAGAATCCTCAGTGTTTTGAAGATAAATCCACTTAAAGCTTCTCTTATAGAAGCTTTTAAAATATCTTGCAGGAGCCAAAATGCTTTTTAAAACTATGTGGAGTTACTACACACTGCAAACACATCTTTTAAGAGACATCAGTTTTTCTACACCTGGCTTCATTTTTTACCCATGTTATCATTGAAAAATCTGGGCCCAGCAAAAATTTCAAAAAAGACCTCTGTGAAATGAAGAAATTTCTTGAAGGAAATTAGCTGTTTCACAGGGCTCTCTACTCTACACTTTGAGGCTTTTTTGAAACCCTCCAAGAAGGGTACATTTGAGTGTCAACATTTTATATTTTTAATCCTGCTTTTAAGGTAGAAGCTTATGTATCCAAACTGCAGCCTGTTCAGTCACCAACACAAGAAAGGGGAGAGACCCATTACTGTGTCAATCTAAAAGCCAGGTCTAACCATCACCACCCACTCTGTTACAGTTCAAAGAGCAGGAGCACCGCATTTGTTAGGGCTGAGAAGCATTTGCAGATTATCACCAACTCATCCCCAATTTGCAATGGGTGTGCTTTGACCTTTTAGAGTCATTGAAGGAATTTCCATACAGGCCTGAAGAAAGCAGCTGCCAGATTGCTGACTTTCCTCTTGGGAGTAGTTCTCAAACAGTAAGCTTAGGGATCACCTGGGTGCACCCTAAAAATGCAGATTCCAGGGCCCTGCACTCAGATTTTTAATCTCCAGAATCTGCTTTCTTAAGAAGTCCCCTGACCCTCTGTCTTGCCTGAGGATTTCAGCCCTAGGTAAATTCACTATGAATTCAATGAGACCAAAAAATGACAATGGATTGAACATTCCTGGGATGAAAGGGTTTATACCCGGTTTTATTCTCCTGGTGGTAGTTCAAGCACTAGAATCATGTCTGCAGCCAGCAGTCTGCAGGTCTGTAATCCTCCTCTGTCTCTGCCTCTGCAAAACAGTCAAGAATAGCTTATTGCCTATGGGTGTAGAAGCATTAGCCTAGCAGTAGGCCAACCTCATCATCAAGTAGTTTAGGGTCAGGTGAGGAGGATCCTGGCCATAGGAACGTCCATTTTCCCCACACCCCCATTCCCCAACCCTTCCATCCCCTTGGTGAGTTTGATGCAGATGGTCCTCCACTTTGAGAAATGCTTCTCTCGACCACTGCTTCTCTAACTTTCATGTGCACACGAATATCTTGGGGATCTTGTTAAAATGCAGATTCTGATTCAGAAGGTCTAAGGTGGGGTCTGAGATTCTGCATTTCTAACAAGCGCCCACTGATACCAAAGCTGCTGGTCTGAGGACCACACTTGGAGTAGTAGTTCTAGAGCAGTGATTGCATCTTGAAACCATATGAGGAGTTTTAAGCATGACTGATACCTAGGTCTCACCCCCAAAGGTTCTGAATTAATTATTGGGGTGCAGCCTGGGGGTGGGTACCCACTTACCCACAGAAAGGATCTGGGCATGGCTTCCTGCGTTAAGCATCTCACTCTTACTGGTTCCTCGAGGCATCTGCTCCAGGCAGAGGAACCAATTTTACTACTGAAAAGCCTTTTACTTTATTGTAGAAATATTCTTACCATTCACCTTTGCAAGCTTTTCTCATCTTTACTATGTTTTTCTCAGAGAATTATTTACCTGAGGGAACAATTTTTAAAGGAACCGTCACAAGGCATCTCTAGGAGAAAAGTTAGTAAGAGAACTATGAAGTATACAGCATGGAGGTTGGTGTGCACGCTTCTGTGGGGGAAGTCTGCACTTTCCCCTGCCCTTTCATAGAGCACTAAATAGGTCTTGAATGAGGGTGAGATCAGGGGTCCCCCACTGAGGTCCCACGTCCTTAGACATCTAGGAAAAAAGAAATAAGCTGTATTCAGACTAATGTCAGCATTTCAGAGAAGCCTTCAAAAATGGCTCATTTATCCAAGATGAGCCTCCTCAAACTAACTGATCCTTCCGAGTTCTGTGTTTTTGGCTCAGAGTACACCAGCTCAGCATGGTAATTCTGGTTAGCACATTCTGACCAGAAACTGACTGGCAGCTGTAAATGAGTTTGTTAAAAGGGCAACATAACTAATTATTACTGAAGCACATTTAGTTTGGTACCAGCTGAACCCATTAAATCTTTAAATGAAAGTGGGTACTTCAAAGAAAAGTAATAAAAAGGGCCCTGGGTATTATTGAGCTAGACCAGGAACGGGAGCCCATCTGCCAGGAACTCCTGCAGGAGATGCTGCTTCGTTTTAGTCTCCACTGCCATCCCTGCCCCACTTCTCCTTACTCAGCTGCTCTCCCATCCCATTCTTCAGATCTCACCTTTATTGATATTCTGGTAGCTTCATCAGCCTGCCCAAAATCTAGGTTCAAGCACCCAAGCAGGAAAAATGTTGTACTTCACACAATGTGTACCTTAACAAGCTCTGAGTGGATCAAAGATTTACATTTTTTAAGAATGTAATGTAAGAAACTAAAATTACTAGGAGACAATATGGGTAAAATCAGTTTTAATCTTAGAATGGGAGAGACTTTTCTTTCAAGCTATTACTCAAAAGCCGGAGCAAACAAACAAACAATAAATAAATAAATAAAAGCTACCCTTAGTAAACACAACAAAACCAAAAAAGATGTCTGCATGGCAAACAACAACCAGGACACGTGCGTGCATGCACACACGCACATACCATAAACAAAGATAAATGATAAATGACAAACTGGAAAAGAATTTTCAGCTGTGTATCAGGTCATAGATACACAGCTTATCTTCTGAATATATATATATAACATTCCTAGAAACTGACAGGAAAAAAAATCAAGAATTTAATAAGAAAATCAGCAACAGAAACAGGAATCCAGTAGGACAATGGAGCAGACCAAGAAAAGAAATACAAATGTCTCAAACATGTGGGGAAAGATCTCTTGCAAATCACAGCCACCCTGAAACAGAATTACCTGTCAGAATGACAGAACTAAAACATTTGACAACACTTCTTTTGGGGAAGCTGAAGGGAAATGTATGCTCTTATCTCCTGCTTGGAGTGCAAGGTGGTACAACCATAGGGAAGGGGCAATTTGGTAATACCTAAAAAGGTCAAGAGCATATTTATCCTCTGGCCCAGCAGTTGTGGGAATTTATCCTGCATAACAGACTTAATCACCTATGATATGACATAATACGTGCATCATTCAGCCCAGAATGTTTGTGAAAGTGGAAGACTAACAACCTGTGTCCATCAATAAATAAACTGACCTATCCACCCACTGGGATACTAGGCAGCTGTGAAGCAAGAATGAGGAAATTCTCTGTATACTGCTATTGGATCAGTTAATACCTTTTAAGTGAAGAAAGCAAGAAAAATATATGTATTGTATTACTTGTGTAAGGAGGAAAGGGAAAAATAAGTGAAGGAATTAACAAAAGTACTTAGGGAGGGTGGGGATAAGGTAGGATAGAGCCTTTCACTGTATAGCTTTGTACATTATTTTGACTTTTGAACCATGTGATTGTGTTACTCTTACTGTGAGTGAAAAGGCCATAAGCACAAGGCTACATGGCAGCTGGCACCAAGCTGGAGGGCAATAGAGCATGGTAGGGACTGAGGTTCATGTGCTCTGTCTAAAGGGGAGGCTCTTGCTGCTATACAAGAGCAGGAGCCCAGTGAGCCTGATCTTTGATTTTTCCAAGAGAAGTAAAAAAAAAAAAATTTTTTTTAATATAATATCTCTTGGATTTTAAATATTGACAAAAAAATTTTTTTAATTGTCTGACACGGTATTGGCCAAACAACACTCACATGTCAGAGGCTATGGTAGGACTTCCAAGCTTAGGTTACAGCAGCCTCATCTTAGAATCATGAATGGTTTTGAACAAAAATGACTTTATGTAGGCCCTCACAGCCCCTCCTCCCACTTATTTCCCAGCCTGGTTCTGAAAGGATAATGGTAACTGTGCCATTGTTATTGTTATTTTTGGTTGAGTGGAGATGGTTTTCTGCATTTGGTTTGGGTTGGGTTTCATTATGTTTGTTTTTTTGGCTGTTTTTGAATGTCAACTCCGCCTTTGGCAGATTGAGATTTCTGGTCACTGTGGCTTTTCGGAAGCATATGCTCCAATTCTGAGGTTGTTAGTTCTCAAAGAGGAGATTCCAGGAGATTCCAGCTATGTTAAGCAGTAATGCATTATTGTAACAGAGCTTTTCATGATGACTGCTATGAGGTCAATATATATGGATTTATACATTATCTTGTTTATACAGGAAAAACTGTATTACCTGTAGTTGCAGATCCTGTTTGCATGGATGCTGTATTTCCTTGAAGGCCCTAAACTGGCTGTGCTGGGATTTACCTCTTTTCCACCCTTTTACTGGGTCACTTCCAGACGGTGTAAAAGCTGAGGATTTAGACCAGAGATCAACAAACTATAGCCGATGGCCAACTCAAGCTTACTACTTGTTTTTTGTACAGCCCATGGGGTAAGAATGATTTTTACATTTGTAAGTGGTTAGTGAAAAAAATCGAAAGAAGAAGAATATTTCATAACACAGGAACATTATATGAAATTCAAATTTCAGTAACCACAAATAAAATTTTGTTGGAATACAACCATGCCCACTTGTTTACACATTGTATGGGGCTATTTTCATATGATAGCAGCATATTTGAGTAGTTGTAACACAGACCATATGGCCCACGAAGTCTAAAACATTTTCTTCTTGTTCTTTTACAAAACCAACCTTTCATTCAGACTGAGGCTCTACTGGAGCAGAGAGGCACTAGAGGTTGTTCCTTTGGAAAACCCAACCTACTAAATCAGGGTTGTTTTAGTGTGCGGTTAACCTAGGTTTTAACACCTCCCCCAAAGAGACAGACTCCAGGACAGAGCTGACCAGGAAGTGTGGTTCTACCCCAAGGAAGGCTGCCAGGCTGAGTCAGCCACCAAACCTTGCTCCTTCTAGGCTGGCTTCCCAAGTTAAGAGTAGTCAGTGTCAGGGCAGCTTTAACCAGCCATTAACCCCATATCTAGGCCTTGTTTCAAACCCCATCTGTTCTCTTCAGCTGAAGGGGAGAGACTGATACCCCTCTAGGTCCTGCAGCCTGGAGTGGGCCATGATGAGAGATGAGAGGCATGATACAACTGAACCAAAAAGGACAGCCCTGTATCAGCCCACACGCAGAGCCTGAGAAGTGGGTTTCTGTGCCTTCCTCATGACACCATGTGCACATGAGCAACTGGAATGGCACACCTTACACTGTGGTTGGTTTGCATGTCAGAAGCCGTCTCCAGGTGGGAGTTAAGGGTAGGAGCGAACTTGAAGCTACAGCTCTGCTAAGACTGTGTCTGCTGCTGGTATTGTGAACACACCCATCAGCCTGATTTGTGTATCAGGTCATGATGGTATGTTAAGGAAGACAGGAGAGAGCTGGCTCCTTAGCTACGTCCTTTAGACACTTTCTTTATCAACACATATTTGCACACATGCAAAAAAGCACACCCAAAACATTCAATGTGGACATATAGTTGTCATGATTATCTAGGGACATATGTAAGAAACAGGTGGGTCAAGACTGAGCATCGGGACCCACAAGAACGGTTGTGTTGACCACATGAATGGCATGAAACCATTTGGACCTGTTTCCAGATCCTGGAGTTATTAAACAGCCCCTAGTCTCTCCCTGGCCAAGGCAGCAGAGGGGAGGGCCACAGGAGCAAGCTAGCTGAGTCTTTACGACCTGAGCAGGATGGACCTTGTAGTGCCTGGCCTGGTAAATTGTCCACTCTCATCTTTCTCTGCTGTTTCCTGCCTTTCCTTCAGCCTTCACCACCACTACCCCAGGGATGAAATGGATTTAGAATTTAAAGCCATGTGTCTCCCCTGAAAAGCGCCACTGTGCTCTGGGGAGTCGGCAGAATCCATCAGACCAGCCCATCGTCTAGTGGCACCACCCACTAGACCACTCAGCTGAGACCCTGAGGCAGAGGGCCCTTTCTGGGTGATTCCAGAACAACTTTTTAGACCATGGGTCCTCCAGTGCCAAGGGGCTGTTCATCCTGCCCAGCGCCTCTCTTTCAGCATCTCCTGTGGCTCCATGAGATGCTGCTGCCTCCTTCAGCCATTGTGTGCCTGCCCTTCACTTGAACTACCTGGCATTCCTTCTTGACTGCCAGATCCCCAGCCAGATTCTCTCTCCCTGCTGCCCCCTTGAGGCGTGCTGTGCTGGTAAGCAGTATGGACCTGGGAGTCAGGCAGATTGACATGTTGGGCTCACAACTTGGTAGCTGAGTGACCTTGGGCAAGTCTTTTAACTTCTCCAAGCCTCAGTTTCCTGAATTTTGGAGAGAGCAGTGTGCACCTCATAGGGTTGTTAGGAGGAAAATGATGGAGGTGAAATACAGTGCCTGGTATACTCAGGTTCCCAGTAAGTGTTTTCATTTTTGCTTTTATTAAGACTAATCAGCATGACTTTATCATTAGTCCTTTTTGCTCCATGCTCTCAGCATCTTGTTTCTAGGTTTACTCTTTACCTCTAATTCCTTCAGAATGCCAGGTTGTCTATTGATAGGTCCTTCTATCAGCTGCTGCTTCAGGATAAAATCTGACCTCTTGAAGTCTAGATGGGCATCACACCGACCTAATTCATCCTGCACTGGGAACAAAACAGAGTTAGCCTTGATATGGCAACTGGGCTGAACAGTTCAGGACATCCTGGGTTCACACCCCTTCTATATGGCCACTGACAACAAGGTTTGACACCCACTAAGAGCAAAGTCATCTTTACCCCCTTTCTGACTGGCTCAGCTGTTGTTGACTTCTGTTGACTCCTATTGGTGGCAATCCAGAAAAAAAGTTGTGGATACTTTCATTTGAGAAATTCACAAAATGTCAGTGGAAGGTGCAGCAAAAACAACTTTTAAGAAAGGAGAACAATTTACTTCTTAGGGCCTCATGTTCTCCAGGATATGGTTAGCTATGTGGAAAGTATCAGGACAGTCTTCAGATCTGATAAAACATTTATCTCGAAGAAAAAAAAAAGATACTCTTTTTTTTTTCTACATTCCTCAGACTTCCCTCCCTCCCTCCCTCCCAAAACAGAAATCCTTGCCCAAATCTAGTTGACATTCAGGCTTCATTTACATGCATTTTATCTACAAACTAAAGGTCATGTTGTGTGAAACAAGCTGAAGTTTTTAGGCTATGATTCTGCTACAGAGGGAGCATTTTTCAGCCCATCAGTCGCTTTTATGTAGCACTTTGGGTTTTAACAGCTTTGTTTTAAGTATATATAATTTTCTTCTAGTTTAAAATTCAAGACACAATTTTCTTTATTGAAAGGTAGAGTTAAAACAACAAGGCTAACTAAAGATCATTTAAAATGCAATTTGTGAAGTTTGTTCTGAATGCAATAAAGTAACCCCCGCATTTGCTACTCAGAAATAGATTTCTTATACTCACCAAAGTGCTGGGAACTTGGGAGACCCTGCCTGGGCTGTATGTAAAAACTGGCAAGTACTTGGGAATGCATTATGGATAACTGTCCCCAAGCCAAAATGATGAGCTGGCAACTGTAAAATAATTCCCTAGTTTTTCAGCAATTTAATGGGTGAGTATTGGAGTCTGGGATCCTTTTCACTCAAAGATGGAAAATGCTGTCCCCTCATAAGCAGCCTTTGAGGGTCTTGGAATCAATCCCTGTGAACGCAAAAACCTTTAAAGTGAGCTGTGTGATAAGCACCAGTAAAGCCAAGAGAGAAAATCAACCCTCACCAGAGTGAGGAAGTAAGGTTTCATGGGGGAGACAGAACTTGAAATGGGCAACTTAGGGTTGCTGAGATTTGGGGAGGCAAGTGCAGGTCAGAACTTGAGCCAAGATCTAGGGACTGAAATGAAAACGGTACAAAACTGGAAGAGAAGAAGGTTTCTTGCACTGGGGAGTTTGGGCTGTGGAGAAGGGATCTGAGGTTGGCCAGATAAGAGACAACCTCGAATTTCCACTTCTGAGAAGGTGAGAATGAATCTGATGGGCATTTGGGCACATTAGAGGCTCTTTTTGCTGGAGGGAGTCACAAAGAGAGTGCCCTTATAGGACTGGTCTGGTGGTGGCATGCAGGAAAGACCAGATAGAGGGGAGAGCACACGAAAGCTGGGAAGTTACAGTATTGCTTTCATCCACACAAGAAATGATTCATGTCTGACTAAGGTGGTGGCATCAGAAATGGAAAGGAAATATGTATCTTAGAAATATGAAGAGAGGAGAATGAATTGAACTTGGTAACAAATTAGATGTAAGAAAGAAAAAGCCACTTGGCCCACACTGAAGGACAGTGGCTTCACAGACAGAATTCAAAAAGGCTGAAGGAGCTTAGCTCAGAAGTGAGGATGCTGAATTTGTCTCGAGACTGAACATGAGATGGAATGAGAGGAATAAAAGAGGGAAGGAAAACTGAAGAATGAAAGAGTATTTAAGGAATGGAAAATATCCTGCTTCTAAGAACTGTCTTCTGCATAAGAGAGGTCTTTATAAGCCTAGAAAGTAAAAGGCAGACCCCAAAACCTTTGTAAAGAGCCCTGCACTCAGACGACTTGATTAGTCCTGGCCCCCCTAGTAGCTGTGTGAACTCTGACAGGTTCCTCAATCTCTCTGGTTCCACTCCTCAGTTCCCTCATCTGTAGAAGACAATGATAGCCGTATCTACCACAGGTGTTACCATGACGATGCAATTCACTAACCCATGGAAAGTCCTTAGCATGGTGCCTAGAACTCAGTGTGTGTTTGCTTGTTATTACTGATATTTCAGTATTTCTTAAATGTTTCCTTTCTGTGCTATATGGAATTTTAAGGCCTTGCAAAAAACAGTCCGGGTTCAATCAACAGAATTTGCTATAGAAAGGGCAGATTCTAGGACGACTCTGAAGTTCGCCATCTTGGGTGACTGGGAAACACACAGGCCTCTAGAGTCAGTGCTGTTTCCCAGGTAGTGATTAGCGGGTCCCAAGGAGAGAATATATTTTGGGTGTCAATTTAGGGAGCTTAATTATATACTAAGCATGACTTGCAAGTATTTTTACTCATGTCCAACATGAACTCATGCATTGACTCTTTCATTGACCAAATATTTTTGAATCCCATAGGAACAGAATGTGTGTCAGAACAATGGTCCCATCCAGCCAGTGTCCCGATGCCAGTAGCATCCACCGTTGTTTTGTGGGTGAGCATCTCACCCTTCAGGACCGCCTCCAAATGTTTCCCGGAGTAACCCCTGGTAGCAGCTCCCTGCATTGAGGGAGGCTGAGCTGAGCAGACCATGGGTTGACAAAAATATCTTCACAAATGTTTTTGCTATTTACAGACAATGCCACAGGAAGTGTTTTGGGATAATAGCTTAATTCTTTGTCCATTCCCCAACATCAGGCAAGTTACTTAACTATGGTTTATGTATGCTTTTCTGACTAGTAGGCAAGGATAAAAAGGCTTAGATAAAAATCAGAAGTTATCTGAAGATGCTTGTTGAAGGGAACAATGTGAACACAAAATATTATAGTTAACAGTTAGGGAAAGATTATTCCAGCAGCGCTCCAACTTCAGAAAACTCCATTAGAGGCCTGAGGGAGACAAGTGATCCTCAGCTCACTTCAAAACACTCATCTCTTCCTCCTCTAACTCCCTTTGCACTTATTTGTCTCTATCACATAAGTGAAACTTTGTGTACAGCTTTGGTCTCTAATTTGTCACCTTTAAGTACCTTGTCTCTTAAATACATTTCACTGTTCTTTGCTATGACTCTGGTGAGCTAGCTGATGAACAACCCTTCCCTGATGAGTTCATCCACACTCAACAGCGCACATCTAAGCTAAAGCTATATGCCAGTTTCTGAATCTGGTTTCTTGCCATACTAAGCATTTTGAAGGTGGGGCCTGGAGTTTTGGGTTTTTTTTTTTTAAGTCCTTCCTCAGAATTCATGCTGCACAATGAATAGACGATGGTGTCAGGTATTGGTCAGACTGATATACAGACCTGCACTACCTGTTAGTGATTCGTTCATTCATTCAACATGTAGTTACTGAGCGCCTACTATGTCCCAGGCACTATTGTGGGTACACAAGAAACAGTATGAACAAAATATGCAAATCTTCATCCTCTTGAACTTTATGTTCTTGGGGGAAGGGGCAGACAAAAAACAAAGTAAATAAATAAATTATCTACCACATTCGAAGTTGATAGCTGCTATGGAGAGCAATGACACAGCCATGAGGACTAGGGAGAGGGAAGAGGACGACGCAGTCTTAAGTCATGTGGGTGGGGGAGACCTCACAGAGAAGGTGACAGTTGAAATAGCGGAGAAGCTGAGCATGAGAATATTCATTACTTGGACAAAGGGAAGATCTAACCAAGAGCCTATCTACTCCTTATTAAATCTAGACATTTTTTTAGCTCTTTTATAAACAACCAAATTAAATCAGTTAACTATATTGCAAGACTTTTGTGCACAGAGATTTTGTCTTACCTTTATAAGCACAGAACCTTATCAAGTGTTTGCTGATGAATAAATACTTCTAAATCAGTTAGAAATATCTTGGAAAGTTTAAAAGAAATTTTTAGCAACTCAGTAAAATGTAAGTCAATATACCAGATGCTAAGTGCCTATTGTGGGAAGTGTGGGTGCACACTGTGGGTGATGAGGAAGAAGAAGAAAGGAGCCCCCAAGGAATTTATTGGCTAGTGGGAGGGAAGAGACAAGTCTCAAACACTCTGACACAAAGAGAGTAGGATCCTAACAGAAGTAAGAATAAAATCCAGTGGGCAATCAGGAAAGATTTTAAGAGGGAGTTGGCATTTGGGCCAAGCCAAAAGGGATGGGCAGGACTTTAGAGGCAAGGACTAGGAGGAGGAAAGAAGGTTCTCAGAGTAGGTGGTTCATTTTAGCTCAAGCATGATACAGGGAGACATAAAAATGTCTGAAAAGTCCTTGCCTTCGTTCCTGAAAATTATTTTAAATCCCGCTTTGAAAATGTTTTCCTTCAGTACTTTAAAGATATTACCTCACTGTCTTCTCACTTGCACTGTTTCCAATCAGAAACCTGCTACTATCCTTGTCCTCATTCCCCTATATGGATTGTGTCTTTTTTTTCCTCTGACTGCCTCTAAGATTTTCCCTTTATTGTATGTTTTAAGCAGTTTATTATGATATGCCTTAGCATCATTTTATGCATGCTTCTTGTGCATGGATTTTATTGAGCTTGTTGGAGATACAGGTTTATAGTTTTCATTAAATTTTGGAAAGTTTTCTGCCATTATTTCTTCAAATATTTTTCTGCCCTCCTTGCCAGGTAGGTACGCTAATTACAATGCATTAGGTTATTTGAAATTGCCCCACAGCTCACCAATGATCTGTCCACTTTGTTTTTTTCTCCATGTGTTTCATTTTGGCTAGTTTTTATTGCTGTGTCTTCAAGTTCATTAATCTTTGCTCTGCAATGCCTAATCTGCTCTTAGTCCCATTCACTGTATTTTTCACCTCAGATGTTCTAATTTTCATTTCAAGAAGTTCGAATTGAGTGTTTTTTATATTTTTTATGTTTCTATTTAATATGTTCAATCTCTCCTCTAGCTCTTTGATAGAATGCAGTTAAAATAATATTTTTATTGTCTTTGTCTTTATGACATTTCTGGGTGGGTTTCAACTGATTTTTTTTTCTCATTATGGGTTGTGTTTCCCTGTTTCTTTGCTGGCATGGTAATTTTCAAATGGATGCCAACATTGTGATTTTTACCTTCTTTTGGGTGCTATAGCTCAATTAGGCACCCTTTAATTACCAAGAAGAAGCAATACACAGCCTTGGGTAAATTCCACATGTCTAATTATCCCAGAAGCAACATATTCCAACCTACTGTCTGTTTGGCACTCAAATAATAAACAGAGGAAAAACAAAAAGAACAGAAAATAATCCAGTTTGAATACAGGATGCTCAGGAAGGGAAAGTGACCATTTACTTTACCTGCTGAGGAATGGAGAATTTATTCATTCACAGCTTACTATGGTGGAAGGCTGCAGGCTTTGCATGAAGGTTATAAAAAGAAGCAAGATATATACTTCCCCTGCCCTCAAATGCTTAATGGAGAACAAACAAGTAACCACACAATGACATAAGTGCCTTGATGGGTAAAGTGTGGGATGCTGTTTGACTACATATGAGCACCTCCAACCTGGGACAGAAGGACAACTTTGGGTACTACTTGTGCTACAGCCAGGATGATACATGATGTAGGAGAATGACTAGGAGTTGTATAAGTGTTTTGTGATTGTTAATGTGTCCATTATAGTAAATATAAAAATACAGAAAGGTATGAAGACTAATTTTAAAATTATTTTGCAAGTTAATAAGTTAATGTGGCATGGTGGCCTATGGAACAGTTACCTTGTCCTTTTTGTTTTGTGTTTTTAACTGCTGAAAAGTCATCAGGAGTAGAACAAAAATAGCCCCACCTCTTAGTCAGGGCTCTGTTCTCAAGATCTAAGCTCAAAGGGAGTTTTCTGGGAGAGGGGAAAAAGAGAAATTACAGAAGCTGGAAAATATTGGAACAGGCCCTTTTTTTTTGATGGTACATAGTAGAACTTCTCAAAGTATGGGCAGGGGCCATCTGTATCAAAAAGCCCTGGGAGCATCTGTTTAAAATGCTGATATCTGGGCTCTACACTGGATCTCCTGAGTCAGAATCAATGGATTTTGAGCCTGGGGATCTGTGTGTAAACTGCCCTCTAGGTGATTCTAATACAATCTAAATTGGAGAATCACTGGCCTGGAATCAAAACAGATTGGGTGAGAGAAGGGATTAGAGGCTTGGTAGTTTATTTAAGGTTTAAAAGAGGAGGGCCTGACCCCAGGAGAGGTTGGATGGCTAACACCAGGGAAGGTGTTGCAGGTATTTGATTATGGTGAGGGTGCATGTTCTTCATATGTTTACTGGTGATTTGAAATTCTTCATTGTGCAAGATTTTTCCATCATGTTTTAGCTCATTTTTAAATTGTTTTTAAAATCTTTTTCTTACTAATTTATAAATACCCTTATTAAAAAGGAAGGTTATTAACTTTTTGTGTATTGTGCATGTTCTGATACTTTCCCTTAATAATGATGATAACATTTATTGAGAAGTTACAATTTGTCAGGTGCTGTGCTAAGAGCTTTAGATTTGTATGTCAAAGAGGTCCTATCCTGATAATAACCCTGTGTGGTAGTCACTATTTTCATCCTTATAATTATTCCCACTTTACAAACAGGTCACTGAGCTTAGAGAAGTTAATCATTCTGTCTGAGGTCACAGAGCCAGTGTGTACAGGAATTGGAATTCAGACCAGATGGAACTGTGTCTGACATCAAAGCTAATGTTCTTTACACTGCACTTTTCAGTGTTGGGTGTTACCTGCCTTTTAATTTTGTTTATAGGGTTCTTTGGGGGGAGGGGCATTGAAATTTTTTCATTTTAATGTAGTCAAATCTATAAAGCCTCTCATTTATGGTTCTTCTTTTGCTCTTATGTTTAGAACATTCTACCCTATCTCAAGATCTCAAGATACAATAGCCACCTGTGTTTTTTCATAGTTACATACAATTTTATCTGAAAACTATTCCATTACATTTGCATGTGTTTAAAATATACAGAGATTTTTTAAAAAGCCTTTCCTCTTTAAGAAACAGCTGGGCAGAATAAGTTGTAACCTTACTGGATTTGAAAATAGGCAATTCACTACAACACAACTTCTTAAAGTATGGGCAAGGATTTAAAATTAGTAACTTGATTTTTAGCTACTATTTTCTCTTTTTTTATGGCTGGGTGAGAACTGTCTTAGGATGAGATGCAGTATAAGTAGATATGATAATCACATTGTGTCCATATTTGTGTCTATCTCTGACCTTGGAAAGAAAGAAAGGTGTAAGCACAGGAGATGCTGGGAGAGCGTGTTCTGAGCTGCCCCAGATGGGCTCAGCATTTGTAGTTCCGGAGCTTGGTCAGCCTGTTGGTGTGAGCATAGTCCTTGCTGCCAGCAGCTCTCATCCAACCAGTCAACAGGAGGAAAAGCTAAAGGACCAGCCATTCCTGAGAGGCAGCCACTAGAACTGCCCACAGGACAAGGCTGAGAGCCGGGGACTTGGTGCCTGGTGGGAGAGCGAGAGGTTTAGGAAGGGGTTATAATGACCAATGGAAGCATATAGTTAGTGGATAGAATATAGTTATATTAGGGCACTTACTGATTTGTTTCTGGCTATTTCGGTAAGTCCTACTCCACTTATATTTTGAAGCTAGTAATTAGACTTTAGTTAAATACTTTTATTAAAATAGTGTGAATTGATGATTTTCTGAAAGGAGAGTCAACCAACTTACAGCAAATCTTGAAACAGTATCTTTATATAACACCACTATGAACATATAGTTGTTTTCAGAATGACTCCCTCATCCCTCCTCATAGCTGCTCCCTGGGGTAAGTACTGTCATTAGTCCTTTTTTTATCAAAAGGCTGGGGAGCTTGTACAGGGTCCTTTGTGGTCAACAGGAGACAATAGTCATCCACTGCCACTGTTTGACCTGGGGTCAGAGCTAAAGAAACCTCAGTGCACACCTAGGGGAGGACATGCCCCATCAAGGATTCCCATTGTGCATTTTCATAGGTCCCTAGTGTTAATAAATGTGACGCTGGGCTGTCCCCCAAGGCCCTAATACCAGCTGAAAGTAATTTTGCATAAGACATTGGGTGAGGGTGTTTGCTGGAGCCCAGCCTTCCAGCCGGGATTGTCGAGGAGGCCTGAGCCCAGCCCAGGCTGCTTCCACTCCTATGACTCCCCGGCCTTTGCATTCAACAGGTCTGCCCAAGGTTTGTAGGTGGACTCCAAGCCAACACTTGCTAATTATTTGTTCAGCATTTTATTAGAGAATCTGAACAATGAGGTGGGTGAGAAGGAGGGCTATGGGAGGCTGCACTGTCTCCAGCAATTCAGTTCAGCCCTGAGGTCCCTACTACGCAAAAGAAATGCCTTACGATAAGTATTCCAACCCATTCCCTGGAGGGCAGGCTGACCTCCACCCCAACTCTAAACCACTTAGCAAAGCAAGAGGAGCTAATGATTATCATGTTTGCCCCATGGCCTTGCATTGTTATTGATGTTTGAGATTCCTTGACATGTCAGCATCCCAGTATCTGCCTGGCTGACCCAGCACTAACAAACTGGGTGCAGAGCTTATGTAGGTGCTCCTATCAAAAGCATGAAAGATTTGTGTCAATAGCCTACAGACTAGGGCACATCAATTATTTCTGGTATTGCTGTGATGTTGATGTGGGTGGGAGGGGGACAGCCGTATCTTGGGGACCCTGTAACTCTGTGGGGGATTACACCTTCCCAGTCCAGGGCAAAATACCTTTGAAACCAAAATCAGTCAAAGGGAGAAGTGGGAAAAACCCGTTTACTACTTACAAGTAGTCACCCAGTTCTGCTTGCCCCTGTCTCTCGCAACCCCGCTGACAAAAGGGGCCCCACCCAATCTCTCCAGTCTAGATATGCCCTCCCTCCCCCTTGCTCCCCCTTGTAATCACCTATTGATATGGAGATGGACTACTTCTCTCCACCCCTTGGAAACACCTGTTGATATGGAGATGCACTAAAGCCAGGTGAGAGATTCTGGAAATGTTGCAGTTTTACCCACAGCCCACCCTCCAGAAATCTCACCTCACGATCTACTCGGTCCCCATCTTCCACAATGGCCCCCATGCAAGGAAACTGGAGCACTGTAACCAGACTAATAATTACCATAACAACAGCAATAAAATCATGATAATTCTCAAGACAGAGGATTCAGCAAAATTCAAAGTCCTGTGCAGATTTAGTCCATAGCTTGCCCATTCCACAGGCGGCCAGTAGGTGAACAGGTAGGGAGTTCAGAGCAATCATCACATGGCAGCTGCAGCCAGGGGGCCAGTCAAGGCCTCACAGACTGTAGAAGAAAATAGCCTTAAGGACAATAAGACACATGTTTTAATGACAGCAGCTTAGGCAAATCTTGTCCATCGGGTAGGATGCATGCAAGAGAGTGGTCCTCTGATAGGACAGTGGCAGGAATGGGATCTCGTCCTGGTCTAGTATACCAGACTTTCACGCCCCTCCCTGTGGGAGTTACAGATGGGTCAGTAGATAGGGCTACGGGAGGTACATGCATTGGCCATAAAGATAAGACAAAACTTTCCCGTAAGATGCTCTTACTTCGTGGACATTTTGGGTACACTGCTGTGATCTGTGGGGAGTGCTCTGCTGTTACTCCAGGAGCACACAGGAGGCCAGCTTCCAGGCCTTTTCCCAAGGTGCCAGAAGGGCCAGCCATCGCTGGTCCTTGTGTCAAAATGTCCAGGACCATGTCCACTCAACAGAGCCTCCAGGGTTTAGCATGGTTGGGGCTGGCAGCAGGATGTTGCTCTGCTGGCCATACCCTGGCTTCAATAAATCCTCTTTAGTTTGCACATACAGCTGCATAAGAGAGGCAGCAATGTGTATTAGTATGTCCACAGGGCTCAGGGCTCCTTTTCAGGGCTTCTCATTCAAATGCCTTAGCACTGTCCATAAGGGGACTGACCAGCCTCTTAGACTATTGGTGTCCAACTTCAGGCGAGATTTCAACAAACACTGTACCTCTCTATCATGCCTGCCCTAGTAGGGTTATATGGCACATGAAACTTCCACTTTGTTCCACCTAATTGCTGGGCCCATTCTTGTACTAATGTCCAGTAACGTGGGTGCCTTGATCGCTCTCAATCACCTGCAGCCGGCCATAGGCTGCAAAGAGATGCTCTAGGGCCCTTTTGGTGTTTGCTGATGTGCATGATGTGCAGGAAAAGCAACCAACAGGCCAGTAACTGTGTCCACACAAGTCATGGCATACCGATATGCTTCTGATATTGGGCAGAGGCCCAATATATATATATAGTCTATCTGCCACCTGACAAGGGGTATTGCCCCTTTGCTATTGTCCTGTGTTGCTGCCAGACTCAATGTAAGTCCCTCTTAGAGCACACAAGGCCCTCCTTCTGGGCTCTTCGGACTTCTTCAAAGGTCAACAGCAAGCCCCACTGACGGGCTACAGCCCACATTGTCTTTTGCCCCACGTGCAGCAAATGCTGATGTAACCATTGGGCCACATCAGAGGCAGGCTTTCTTTCTAGCCAACGCACCCGGGCCAATGTGTCTTCTTCATCATTCCCAGGGGATGCCAAAGGCAAAGGGCCTGTCATGTGATATACAATAACTGTCTTAGTCTGACCATAGGTCTTGCTACAACTCTTGCCCCTAAAAAGGGGCTGGTGACCATCCAGTTGGCATGGTATCATGTCAGTAGCCACAGGGTCAAGCTCGACAGCACAGCTGTCAGTGCAGACAACTATAGGGGAGGGCTCCTGGATGATCATGAGCCATACTGCCCACAACTCAGCCCATTGGCTGCTCTTCCCCCCTCTGTCCTCTATCCATATTGTGTTGGTCTTAGGTTGGAAAGCCATAGCCCTCCACCTCAGGGGCTGCTTACAACTGCAGCTGTCTGTATACCAAGCATCTTCAGGTACAGGGGCTTTTCCCTCCTGATAAGGACTCTTGGCTACCAGTGGCTGAAAAGCAAGAAGAAAGTTCTTCTTGCTCTCCACTGGTATACATCACTGGCCCCAATAAGCCTTGGAGTTCTCCACTTAAGGGGTTGTTGGATAGGGCCCTACGCTACTGTAAATAGGCACCCCATTTGGTCAGTGTAGGGATCTGTGCCAGTCTCGCACCCATCCTGTGATGGGATAGGAGGTTATTACCTCAGTCAGAGCTGTTCCAGTGATGGGCTCTGTAGCCAGCAAGGCATGGTACACAGAAGCCACTTGCTTCTCTATCAAGATATACTGGACCTATGCTCCTTTACAAAGTTGTGACCAGAATCCAGTAGGTTGGCATGTCCAAGACCCCATCCATAACCATCTTCGGTTACATGAACATCTAGCTCACAGGGCCTTGATGGGTCCATTACACTCAAGGCCGGCACAGCCTTGACTGCTTGCTTAGCAGTGGTAAAGGCAGATGCACATGTTTCATACCAGTCCCAATTTATGCTCTTTTCTACCAACCAGTATATGGGCCTCAGAATTTGTGCCAAGTACAGGATAAACACTCTCCAGGAGCCCAAAAGACCCCAAAACTCCTGTAACAATGCCACAGTTGTAGGCATTGACTAATCCATATAACTGTGGATTACAAGGAATTGAATAAAATCACACCCCCTTTTCATGCTGCTGTCCCCTCTATAGCAGTCCTTATGGATACCCTCAGTCATGAACTAGGGACATATCATTAGGTCATGGACCTTGCTAATGCCTTCTTTTCTATTGACATAGTACAGGAAAGGCAGGAATAGTTTGCCTTGACGTGGGAAGGCTGGCAGAGGTAGGGAAAGCCTGGATCTTATCTATGACTGCTTCTGGGATAACATTAGTTTTACCCGACCAGACAACCCCCAAGAACTTTACAAACAAACCAGTTCCCTGAACCTTGGTACTGTTCACAGCCCATCCTTTCTCCTGTAGATGTTGCAGCAGTCTAGGAACTGCGCCTTCTAAATCTGCAAGAGAATCAGACGTGAGCATGATATCATCAGTGTAGTGATACAGCTGCACCATTTGTGGTTTCTTCCATGTGGCCAAGTCCTCGGCTACAAGTCCGTGACAGATGGTGGGACTGTGGGACTGTGGAAGGACAGCGAATGTCCACTGCTGGCCTTCCCACGTGAAGGCAAACTGTTCTTGCCTTTCCTGTACTATGTCAATAGAAAAGAAAGCATTATTAAGATCCACAACATAATGATATGTCCCTAGTTCATGACTGAGGGTGTCCATAGGACTGCTATAGAGGGGACAGCAGCATGAAAAGAGGTTGTGATTTTATTCAACTCCTTGTAATCCACAGTCATCTGCCAGGAGCCCATTTGGCTTTTCCACTGTCCACACTGGGGAATTAAAAGGACTACGAGTGGGCTTTATGATGCCCACCTTTTACAACTCCTGTAGTTTCTCCAATTTCCTTGTGTCCACCCCCCCCCACCCAGACAATTTATACTGCTTAGTATTTGTCACCCGCCGAGGTCCAGGCAGAGCTACAGGTGGGTGCTTAGCATGTCCCCTCAGAACTGCCTTTACCACATGTACCCTCAGTATGACCTCACCTGCAGTGGTCTGTAAGCACAGGCCATGCAGGGTATCTACCCCCAAAATATATTCAGGGATGGTATAAATGTGTACAGTATACTCCTTTGGGGGTAAATGCCCTATTCCCAATGGGATTTGGGCTTTCTTCACTCTAATTGCCTCACCCCCATAGCCATTTATCACAGCAGGGGTCCCGGGAAAACACTCAAGGTTGCCATAAATCAGAGAACATTCAGCCCCTGTGTCCACCAGTGCCAGGACCATTCACAGGGGACCAATGAATTGCTAATTATACATGTGGCCTCTCGTTCCCACCACGTCCCCAAGGTGGGGACCTTGACCACCCCCCCCAAGTCAAACTGCAACATCCAGTCATCATCCTTTGGGTGTGAGGGCCTAGGCAGAGCCTGAGTAGTGTCCCTGAGGAATTCCTGTAGTGACACAGGCCAGCCATGGGGCTTTGCCTCCATTTTCCTTGTCCTGGACCTCAGCAGCTGGAACTGCTGCTCTGGCTTCAATTGGTGCCATAGTTCTAACATGATCCTATTGGGCTGCCCATCAAGTTTTTCTTTTACTACCCCAGGCTTTATCCAATCAACCCACATCTGGGTCCTCAAGACCTTTGCACCTCTCCTTTCAGTTGTAGCCCATACTTCCTTCCGTGCTCTTATTGTTTCAACCTCCCCCAGATCTGCTAAAGTACGAGTAGCCTTACTTATGGGTTGCCCTGTGTGTGGGGGACAAGAATAGTCACCAGGGACCCAAAGAGGGATGGGGAAGCTGAATGGAGCACCAGATTTCTCATTCCTACAGTGAACAACTCATCAGGGGCCCTACGGGTTCATATTATAAATGATATTTTTCATGCCTAGCTCCTGTAATACCTGCTGGAGCTCTGCATACATTTTCCAGGTAGGGTTGAGTGTGGTAAATCACCCTGATTAGGCCAAACTACCCAGATGGCTGCTGTCAGCCAATCCAGAAGTGCCTGATTCTCTGAGGTGTGACAGGCACCTTGCAACTGCTACCAGAGGGAAGGGTGAGTCATCAGGGAAGCCAGTCTACTCATTTCAGGACCCGACATAACAATGTTTTCCACAGCCATATCCCAGAGACGCAAAAGCCATGTAGGCAGAGGTCCTGACGGCTTCTGCCAAAACTAGATGCTCATTTCCACCAGCTCATCCTGGGTATAGGGGCAGAGCAGGGATGCTCCACAACCTGGGGAGGGGGCAGCTCCTCCCTCTGAGGAGCCCACAGTTGTTGCATTTTTATTTTCTTGATTACAACCAGCACCCTTTAAAACAGGAGAGGCTGGTGCCTCAGGCGGTGGCCTCAGCAACAGATCAGCCCTCGGTCCCACCCCCTCATCCTCTCCGGACATCTCCTCTACCATCTCCGGGGCTGAAGGCACCACCCTTTCCTCCCCTTCCCCCATGGCTTCTTGCAATGTGGATTCTCCTGATGTCTCCTCTCTCGCTGCTAACATATCTTCCAGGAGCCTGACCTCTCTTCTCAATAACTGTCTCTCTTTCTTAAGGGCATCCCTTAGGTCATCACCCAGCTCCTCCAGGTGACACCAACGTGTATCTCTCTCTTTGATAACCCTTTCCACTATCTCGATAAACAGACATCCCACAGTCCTGGCTGCTACAAAGCCACTCGGGATCTCTAAGCAGTCTTCTATCTCACAGAGGGCTAATTCCACAGCTTCTGGTGTCTCCACCCTTCCCCACTTCTGGGGATGGCCCCACCCCTCTTGGGGGTGCTTTACCCTAGACTAGTTCCCCACTAGGAGCTCCCCAGTTGGAAGCCCCACAGATGGGGGCTCCTGGGTGAAGCTGCACCCTCCACCACTGAAGCCACTGGGGCCTCCCCACCGTCCACAGGGGGGTTCTGTGTATCTCCCCACCATCTCTAGGGGCAGCCCACCCAAGGGTTGCACCCATGAAGACAGATTTCGGGTTCAGAGGTCCTGCTGACTACTGCCAGATGTAACTCTGGTGGGGAGAATACACCTTCCCAACCCAGGGCAAAATACCTTTGAAACCAAAATCAGTCAAAGGGTGAAATAAAGTGGGAGAACCCCATTTATTGGTTACAAGCAGTTGTCCACTTCTGCTCTCCCGTGTCTCTCGCAACCTGGCTGCAGAAGGGACTCCATCCAGTCTCTCTGGTCCAGATATGTCCTCGCTCCCCCTTGTAATTACCTATTGATGTGGAGATGTACTACTTCTCTCCACCTTTTGGAGACACCTATTGATATGGAGATGCACTAGGCCAGGCAAGTTTTGGAAATGTTGCAATTTTACCCACGGGTCCTAATAGGATAACCTTAGCTTCTTCAAACATCTATATTCTAGGGATTAGTGGAGTGTCTGACAAAATAAAATCATCCTAAGTAAGCAGGAACAAAGAGAAACAGGTAACCACATAAACAATGTTACTGTTGGAAAGGAGGGAATACTATCTTCGGTTGAGGAGCACATTCCTCTCACAGTTGAGTGAGTAATCAATAATGGAAGTATTTACTGAGTACCTATATTGTGCTCAATGCCATTCTAATGCTGGGAAAGGGAATGGATGAGTGACTGGGCATAGCAGGAAAGGAATCAAATAGTCCCTACCAACAAGAGCCTATCTGGTTGGGAAGCCAGAGTAACACATGAAAAGGCTTGCCAACAACCAGCCAGATGTTGATATTGCTGGACTCAGAAGACCACAGTCAGTGGGGATAGAGGTCTTTGGGACAGTGGGGGGACAGGATTTAGCTGGTCTCTGAAGATCCCAATAAAGATATTAGGGGCGTTGTATATTTTCCTTGGTTCTTGTCCCCATCACAACAAAGAATTGAAGGGCAGAAACACAGTAGTGAAGCAGAGTAAAAGTTTTATTTAAAGTCATGCACTTAGAGAAAAAGTGCAGGCATCTAAGAAAGGAGAGGCACTCTGAAAGGCTGAGAAAAAGCTTAATTTAAGGTTATGCACTTAGAAAGTGTGGGCAACCTCAGAGGCGTACCCTGAAAGATTGGGGGTTCCCCCATTTAAGGATTTTTTTTAGGAATGTGACAAAGGGTAGGGGTGTAGACTTGTTGAGTGGTCTCAAGATGTTTATCTTTGATGAGAGGCATTAAGTCTCTTCTCTTCTATTATTAGTCCTTCAGGTAATTCTGCAAAATTAACACAAGAAATTTACTGATCCCGTTCCTTCCCAGGATAACAGCTTCCATCTGGGAACCTATCAGTCAGGACCGCCTGCCCTGCCCCCAAGGTGGGCTGAGTTACTGTCTGTTTGCTAAACAATATGTGAAGAATCTCACTTCCTAATTTCCTGGGTTTTAAAATGCAATCTTAGCTTTAAGATGGAATCTGTCCTGTTTTTACTCTGCTGTTTATACATGGGCTTGTTTGGAAAATTAATCACAATGCTTGTCTCCTGCCCAGTTTGCAAATTACTTGATTAGGGGCAGGAGGAAGAAAAAAAAAAGCACCCTACAGGTTAAGTTAAAGAATAAGCTGGGCCTTTCAGCAGGCTAAAGTAAATCTTACAGTGGAATGATCTTATTGACCCAATGAAGACATGGGCTGTGCTCAGATACTTTTCTTTATCTGGGGAATATCTGGATATTCCAAGTTTCTCCTGGCCTTTGGAGCTTCAACTGTTTAACTCACTAACTCTTGTGAGTCTTTTCTGGCTTTCTAGTTTTAACTGGTTAACTCTTTGAGTCCCTTTTAGTGGGCTTTACTGACCTTATTCTCTCTCCGTCCCACTTATATCTGTTTTTCTGCCTAACAAGGACAGACAGTCAGGAGTGCCCAGCACCCAAGCCATTGGCCAGGGCTTTCTCACTTCAACTGTCAAATGCCTTCACCTGTAGCTGATCTTCCTGTGGGTCTGCATGAGAAAGGTTATGACTGAGAATTTCACCCCCATACAAAGCAAACCCCACCTTCCCATTGCAGTTTTCAGACTGTCATCACCATGTCTTGGCATCAGTGTGAATTTGTGCCTCTCACAGGGATGAGTCCAAGGTGGCTGACTCCATTTCTAGACCCCCATGAAGGATTACTTCACCACCTGTGGTCTAACCCTCCAACAGCTGGCCACTGCATTCATAGCCCATCTCTGCAGGCCAAGAAATCTCAGTCAAAGGCAGGCTAATTATCAGTAACCTGCAGCTGTTTAAAAAGGACTACTTGTATGCACAGAAGAACAGCAATTCATATAATTAAGGAGAGCCATCAAGAGTATTCAATTGTCTAAGAGAAATGGGTTTAAGTTATAAAATAGATCAGATCTGAAAGGTAGCTTGGAATGTAAATAGTGTTTCAGCTAGCAAACCAGAATCTATACTTAGAGAACTTCAGAGAAGCTGCGGCAGGACATATTTTTTAGCAACATGCAAACCAAAGCAAGCTGGTGACCACAGCCAACTTTGCCCTCTTACTTTTTCATGAATCAGTCCTGAGAGTAAAAGGTTAAAGGGAGGGAGCTCAAGAGGGCAGCCAGCCAATCACACCAAAGTTTTGTGCTCAGGTGAGCAGTGGCAGCTCACTGCATTTAGCTCTGTTCATTCTGATGAGAAACACTTTTGATTAAGCCTTTCTCTTTTGCACAAAAAAAAAGTAATTCTTGAAACTGATGCATTTTTAACTAGTAAAAATGTAATGTCTTGTTTGTATTCAAAGTAAACTAAAGCAAAAATTTGCATTTTAAGTTGAATTCAGACAATTCCTGCAAAGGCTGTTGAACAGAATGGTGAAGTAGATGTAGAGGAAAATAGCACTCAGCTCTGGAAGGCAGCAGCGTGAGCCTGGGCCGGCCATGCCGCTTGCTTTCTCTAGATCTTAGCTTTCTCATCTCTCCTCCCCTGACTCTTGGCTTCTGGGTATCCATCCATCCCCAGCCCCAGTGGGAGGAGAGTTTGAAATCAGCTGTCCAGTCCAAACCTCTCCTTTGACGGTTAAGTAACTAATGCCAGCCCTACCCTAGTTCACCCAGAGTAGCTCCATTTTTATTTGTTTTATATTTTGAGGTTTGGCAATTTATGTGGGAAAAAAGAAAAATCTTATGACTAATGAACAATTTGAAAGTTACTGAACTAAACAACTATTCTAGTTCATTCTGTGTTTGTTTGTCTAGAAGTGTTGTTGGGCAGCTGCGGCTGGTTCTCCCATTCACTGGGTGAAACCTCAACCCAGGCAGGGGGAAGGATTCTTGACTCTGAGAAAGCATTCTTGAGCAGATCTGATGAGTGTAGGTAAGGAAGGAATTCACTACAGCAAGAATAGCAGGGAATGGCAGCTGCCTTGCTTGAAGACAGCAGAGAGCTAGGAAGAACAGAAGGAGGAATGGGGAGCTCATTGAACTCCTGCTCAGCATAGGACAAATCCCTTGCCAATTCCTGAAGCCAGAGTCACCAGGCGTCCAGGGTCTGCTTGCATCTGCACGGCATGAGAACTAATTCCCTACCACCCCAGGATTTGGGGGAGCTGCAGAGCACTGGATGGCATGAGGTTATGTTCTGAGAACTTCCCAAAGACAAAGAAAGGAGATTTTCAGGCAGGCTACTAAAGAGAGCATGATCATACAGCTGCAGTCCTATCCAGGTCACCCAGGTGATGGCAACTTGCAAGCCCAAATAAGAGATCGCAGTAGCCCTTCCTTACTTGTCTGAAGTAGGACAGAGAGAGTGAAGATTTGTGCTTAAGTCTAAAAAATTGAAAGAAATAGTAAAATAACAAAGACGCTTAACACTGGAAGAGTGCAGAGACAAAAGGCAGTAATGTGAGCAGTGAGAAGTCTTTATATAAGGTAAATGTACACACTCAAAGAAAGGGGTGTGCAGGCAACCTGAGAGGAGGCACCCTCAAAGGCTTAGGATTCTGTCTTTTAAGGCTTTCGAGAATGGGGCGAGGGTGGGAGTGGTGTAGGCTTGGCATGTGGTCTAATGATGGCTCTCTCTGGTGAGAGACATGTCAACATCCACAGTCAGTCCTCTAGATAATTCTGTAAGATAAACTTAACACAAGGAATTTATTGATCCTGTTCTTCTCCAAGACAGTGGTTACCCTCCAGCACTGGGAACATATCAGTTAGGACTGCTTGCCCTGCCTTAGGATAGGTTGTTGGGTGATTACCAGAGAATATGTTAGAAATCTTACCTCCTACCTCCATAATTTAAAAAATGGAATCTTAGCCTTAAGGCGGAGTCCCTCCTGTTCTTACTAATCTATTTGCATCTTGGCGTTTTTCATCATAGACAGGAAACATTAATCATGATGCTTGTCCCGTGTCCTTGCCCTACCTCAGAAGCAACAGAGATCTGTCCAAATTATTCCAAGAGACAGGATAATTGTGAAGGTGTGATATTTGGGTTCCCAGGGAAAGCTGGGTCATTAGACAGTGTTTTAGTTCACATAATGCTTGCATTTTCTCTTCTCTCTGAATCACAAACCAATTGTGACATTTAATTTGACAGTCTAGGTTGTGTAACTTTCAATTTTAAATTTTCTTATTTTCATCCGAATTCTTAATCATTGTCATCAGAAAAAAAATGTTTCTGCCTTTCTTATGTTTCCATACCATGTTTCACTTTGATGCAATCTTGCAGCCCAAGTTTGTTAAAAGTATATTCCCAAGTGAAGATGAATACAATTTACTGGTAAATATATAAGTTGACAGTTAGCATATAAGTGAAACCAAAAGGTCAAGAAATAAAAACTTCATGGTTTTTTACAGAAGCTGTGCCTATCCCAGACTAGTGATGAGCAGGAAAATAAAAGAATAATTTTCCCTACTGATGCTTCTGTTGTTTCAAACTACTGCTGTGATCCCCCAGGCAACAAATGAAGCATTGTGAAATCTTTAATGGTCCTCTCAATGGGCAATTATACATTTTTTAAAGACAATAAATTTTGTCTGTAGTGCAGCTGATTACATGCATTTATGAAAATGACTAAAAACAACGAACTGAAATTTTTTCTGTCTTGTTACATTAAGATAATTATCTGAGCCATAATAGAAAATGCGGTAGACCTAGAATTAGGAAACCTGGAGTTGAGTCCAACTCTGATAACGAGCAAGTGGTGTGACCCTGAATAAAGGACATCACCTATCTAAGCCTCTATGCTCTGATCTGCACAAAAGGGAGAGTACTACTGCCCAGTATACTTCAGCTCAGAGAGTTGTCCAGCTGAGAGGGAAGGGTGTGTTTTGGGGAAGAGCACCTAGGATGGTGCAAGGCATTGCTGAGTTTCCAGTTCTTTAGCTGGAGGGTGGTAGAGAGATGTTTGTTTTGTTATTCATCTATAAATTGTTTATACCTATTTTGTATATTTGTGATATGCATGATATATTTCACAATAAATTTCTAGAGCAACCAATAAATACCTGCTGACATACTTGACAAAAAGTAAATCAGGGCAAGTTTTTCTCTGGATCTCTAGCAAACAGAACAAACCTAAGTAGAAGACAAAACATCTTTTCCCCTTAAACCAAAATATGTTCTTTTAAAAAGAGTTTAATTGAAAAGTAATCAGAAATTTTTGAATAAAACAAAAGGAGATATCATGCTTAGTTCAGCTCCCTCTCATTCTGGCCCTCCACTCCCCTTCACTTGAGGTTGTTTAGGTTTCTCTCCAGAAATACTCTAGAAAGATAAAGAGGGAATCTTGAAAGTAGCAGGAGAGAAGGATAGAGAAGCATTTGTATGTGCAGCACTTTTTATATAAATGGAAGTATGTTATATATGCTGCTCTGTACTTTGCATTTTTTCATTTATCTTGGAGATCTTTCAATATCAGCCCTATAGATTTAAAATCATTCTTTTTCATGGTATTTCATTGTATAGATATGCTACACTTTATTAAACCAGACCTCTCTCATAAGCATCAAGACTGTTTCTAGTTTTTGCTCTTGCCCACATTTCCACAAGAACTATGTTCTCACACATACATGAGCGTATTGTAGGATAAATCCCAAAGTGTAATTGGTGGATCGAAAATTAGATCCATTTAAATTCTAGTCGATATTGCCAAAATGCCCTCCAAAGAGATTGGTATCCCTTTATGCTTACACAAACAGAATATGAGAGTGCTACTTTCCCAGCACCCTCGTAATATGTGCCTTGTTAGTCTTTTCATTTACAAACCAAAGACGAAAATTGTATTTCATTGCCCGAATTTATTTATCTAACTATAAGCGAAGATGAGGCGCTCTTTTCTTTCTCTGAACTTCCTGTTTAGGTCCATTGCCCATTTTTCTTTTGGTTTCTTTTTCTTTATTGCTTTGTAACAGTTCTTTATATAGTAGCCCTCTGCAATTACTTTTCTAAGTTTATATTTCTCCTTTGTTATTGTTTGTAGTATTTTACCTCTAGTAGAAATTTTAAATTATTAGACAGTCAAATTTATCATATTCTTCTTATATGTGGTATGGGGGTTGGTTGTTTCTTAGAATAGTCTTTCCTACCCTGTCATTAGGAATATTTTTTCCAAGTTTTCTTCCAGTACTTTTACTAGTTTGTTTTTGACTTTTAAAATTTTGATCTATACTACTTAATTAACTTATTTGGTATAAGGAATAAAGCAGAAATTCAGCTTTTTGTTTCCCCCAGATATTTATTCATCTGTCTCAACTCCATTTCTTAACAGGTTTGCTCCCAACAGTTTTGAAATGCTACATTATTTGGATCTAAAAATTGCTGTATGTATAAATTGAAAATTCTTGGATGGTAAATTAATAAAATTTATTAAGTCATACCTGGCACATTCAAGGAAGCATGAAAACAAAATAGCATGGAGTATATTTATCATGTGCTGGGCCCTTTTCTAAGTGTGTTGTGTGTATTCACTCACTTAATCCACATGACCATGCTGTAAAGATAAGTGCTATTAACTCTATTTACAGACAAGGACTCTGCAGCACAGAGAGGTTAAGTAACTTCCCCAAGGTCACACTGCTTGTGAGTGGCAAAGCTATGATTTGAACACAGTGTCACTTCAGAATCCACATGTCTATCCACACTCTCTGCTGCCTCCACAAAACAGAAAACATTTCTATGTGTGCTTCCTACATACTGGGCACTATTCTAGGAACTTCACAAATAGTCATTTCACTTAATCTTCACAACAATCCTAAGAAAAAACACTGTTACTATCTCCATTTTATACATGAGCAAACTGAGGTAAAAGGTAAAGCATAGTTGGAGGACAGAAAGCAAGGAGGGAGTGGTGTCAGATGAACTCGGTGAAGGAGGAATTTTGCTCTATGTTTAGAGCAGAAAGGAATCACAGAAGTGTCTGAATCAGGGATGACCTGATCAGCTTTGGGTTTTGTGATGCTCATTAGAAGTGTGGAGAATTAATAAGGGAAGGGACTGCAAAGTGGCTGTGTGGAAACCAGGTACGAGGCTAGGACTGCACTGCAGTGCCCACCCACCATAGGTGGCCATCCCGTGATGAGTAGGCAGTGTCCACATAGCAAGAGAATTACTACCGCCAGGGGCAGTCTCCACATGCCAGGGACAGAGCTCAGCTCAGACAGGTCCTTATATTACTCACATTGTCAGAGAAAACCAAAGTGTCAAGAATTTAAGTATCTTGCCCCAGGCTCACCCACCTAGTAAGTGTTTGCTCCCAGCCACTAAGTCCACCAACCCTGAATGTATTTATTTATTTAATGAATTGATATTGAGCCACACAGATGGAGCCCTTCAGACGCTGGGGGTCCAGCTCTTTACAGCCTCGAAAATTGGATTTAGCAATTCCTTCACCATCTCCTTTCCTTTCTTCTCAGAGTTAAATAGAAATTGATAAGGAAAAATTCTGAAATGTCCTAAATTAAGTGACATAAGGGAGAGATAATGAGGGAGAGAGACAAGGGAAGGTAATCGGCTAATAACCACAGGCTGTAGCTAACCAGAAACTGCACATTCCTGGATAAAGTCATTTCAACAAGCATCTAGAAGGTCCCCGGGACCACTGCATCGCCCTTGCACATGACCAGTGTCTGACTGTCAACGACGAATCCACCAGCCTTCCCTATGGACTGACGGCCTATCCCTGGACTTTCCCCACTTTGTATTAGCCCACCTTCCACCTTCCTTATCTGTAGCCGATGTGAATTTAAAGGATATTCTTTCCTTGAGACCCCTCATAAATGTGCCCAGTTTCTTGAGTCTGGCAGACAAGCTGTTTCTGTTTACGGGCCTTGCTGCTGGTGAGGCAGAAACTTCCTGACCAGGACTCAGCCCTTCCTTTGGCTGCATCTGTAAAGGCTTAATAAACTCTTCTGTCTCAGAGATCTGTCAGTCTCTAGAGTTTGTGATTTGTCACCTGGATCCGATCTTCAGAGCAGCAGAAAAGGACCCCATTTCCTCCACACTGAAGCACAGGCACGTGTAGGAGGTCCCCTTGTGACCCGTCGATTGCGGTGAATCCCTCCTTTTCTTCTCAGCCCCTCTGAGGCTTTGGACTATGCACCCACAACTCATGGTTGCTGTGTTTTGGCTTTATTGGACCCCTCTGTTCTGATCATCTGTAAGTGACCATCCTGGACATTTGAGGCATAAGTGCCAATCTGAAGCTGGTGAGTTTGAGGGGATGCTTTCAAATCTGGTTTCATTGTGTTGTGTTTTATGACAGGAACTGTTTATCTAGATATATTCTGTTGTTCTGATTATTTTATTGCTTTATCTGAAATGAGTGAGCCCACAATGATATTTTATGTAGCTATTTAGTACAAGTTCAATTTGGATTAAATTCATTCTTGGTTAATTAAATACCCTTAGTTCTCAAATGAAACTGAATGAGAGTGAACTCACCCCAAAGAAAAGAGACAACAACTCTTTCTGGCCCTCTTGTGTACCTAGAAAACTTTGCAGAAGAGTCAAGACATTGGCCCATGGTGTGTAGCAGTCTCACAGGGCTTCCTGCAGAAGTACACACCTCATTCCTGAGTTAAAAGGAACATCTCTTTAGCTCATCCAGAAAGAGCATTATAAGGTTTTGGTCTTCCAGCACTTTGAGCAACCCTGAATATCAAGTGATGTTCAGAACATCCAAGACATGTAAGAGAGTAGCCAACGACCCATTGGTGAGACTCGGGAATGGCACTCCAAACAACACACTGGCCCAAAGCATTCAGTCAACTGAGAGCAACCACCTAAATCATGGGAAGTCAAAACTCCAAAACTTCCCCTAGCCCCCTTTCAGAAATCCTGGCCAGTACGATGCACAGGAAATATGGGGCTGGGTTAGAGGAAGATGGCAGAATAAGAGGTTGCTGTGATGACCTCCTTCCATGTACAGACCAAGGAAGCAACTACAGCAGATACAACTAATCCTGAAAACAGGTAAATACCTGAAGACTGCAGAATAAACCATCTACACCTGGTAAGAAGACCACATTAAGAAGGATAAAGGGGCACAGCCATGATCAGTTGTGATCCAAGCTCTTCCCCCATCCTAGCCAACAACAGGGAGGGAGAGGGTAGAGTGGGAAGAGAATAAATACTCAGGAACCCAGCACACCTGGCCCTGGGGATCTGCTCTGGGAAGGTAAGTCCCCATTGCATTGGGATTTGAAGATTAATGGGGCTGGACGCTAGGGAGAGTTTGAGCACTGTGTGTTGGAGAGTGGGGGAAGATCAGACTCCAGTTGCTTATAGAGGACCAGCAACTTGGTCTCTCTGAGACCCAACACAGAGGCAGCAGTTTGAAAGATTTGCTATCCTAGGGAAGTGTGCTGGAGGGGTGGGAGCCTGATGAAGCTCTCTAGAGGAGAAAGGACAGGTAGATGATAATTTTCCAGCCCTCCCTCAACCCACCTGGCCAGATGTTTGCAGGCTACAGCTCTGAAACTCTCCATCTGTCCCAGTAGCTCAGCACTGGCAATTCCCTGCAGACCTGCCCCACCCAACATGCTTAGCCCAGCAGTAGTGGGCCATTGCTGACAGAGAGGCAGAGGATGGCCCCACCCACAATGCATACTAGCAGAAATACCAAACGTCACACAAAGGACACACAGAGGCTAATAGTCAGGATCCACCATTCCTGGCAGATAGGCAGAAAGGTAGGTCCCACCCACATCCCACCAGCAGTAGCCATGGCTCAGCAACAACAGAAAACTAGACTCTAATGAGCCAGGGGTTTTGGGCTTCCACAGGATGCCTACTACATAAAGCTCTACTTTCAAAACCAGGAGGCATAACTGATCTATCAAATACAAAGGAAGAATATGGAGACCCAGACAAAATGGAGAGACAAAGGAATATGTTCCAAATAAAAGGACAAGACAAAATACCATAAAAATTGCTAAATAGAGATAAGCAATCTTCCTGATAAAGTATTCAAAATAATGGTCAGAAAGATGCTCACCAAACTGGGGAAAAGAATCAATGATCTCGGGGAGATCTTCAACAAAAAGAAAATATTTAAAAAGAGCCATCAGAGTTGAAAAATCCAGTGTCTGGAATTAAAAATACAATACAGGCTCTTTTAATATTGGGAACAAGACAAGAATGCCCACTCTCCCCACTTTTATTCAACATAGTTCTAGAAGTCCTAGCTATGACAATCAGACAACACAAAGAAATAAAAGTCATCCAGACTGGTAAGGAAGAAGTAAAACTGTCCCTGTTTGCAGATGACATGATATTGTACATAAAAAAACCCTAAAGAATCCACTCCAAAACTACTAGATCTAATATCTAAATTTAGTAAAGTTGCGGGATGCAAAATTAATACACAGAAATCTGTTGCATTTCTATACACTAATGGTGAACTAGCAGAGAGAGAAATCAAGAAAACAATTCCATTCACAATTGCATCCCAAAGAATAAAATATCTAGGAATAAACCTAACCAAGGAAGTGAAAGACTTATACTCTGAAAACTAAAAGACACTCATGAGAGAAATTAAAGATACCAATAAATGGAAACACATCCCGTGCTCATGGATAGGAAGAATTAATATTGTCAAAATGGCCATCCTGCCTAAAGCAATCTACAGATTCAATGCAATCCCTATCAAAATACCAACAGCATTCTTCAATGAACTACAGCAAATAGTTCTAAAATTCATACTGAACCACAACAGACCCCAAATAGCCAAAGCAATCCTGAGAAGGAAGAATAAAGCAGGGGGGATCTCGCTTCCCAACTTCAAGCTCTACTACAAAGCCGCAGTAATCAAGACAATTTGGTACTGGCACAAGAACAGACCCATAGACCAATGGAACAGACTAGAGAGCCCAGATATAAACCCAACCATATATGGTCAATTAATATATGACAAAGGAGCCATGGATATACAATGGGGAAATGATAGCCCCTTCAACAGCTGGTGTTGGCAAAACTGGACAGCTACATGTAAGAAAATGAAACTGGATTATTGTCTAACCCCATACAGAAAAGTAAACTCAAAATGGATCAAAGACCTGAATGTAAGTCATGAAACCATAAAACTCTTATATAAAAACATAGACAAAAAACTCTTGGACATAAATATGAGCAACTTCTTCATGAACATATCTCCCCAAGCAAGGGAAACAAAAGCAAAAATGAACAAGTGGGACTATATCAAACTAAAAAGCTTCTGTACAGCAAATGACACCATCAATAGAACAAAAAGACATCCTACGGTGTGAGAGAATATATTCATAAATGACATATCCGATAAGGGGTTGACATCTAAATTATATAAGGAGCTCACGCACCTCAACAAACAAAAAGCAAATAAGCCAATTAAAAAATGGACAGAAGAGCTGAACAGACACTTCTCCAAAGAAGAAATTCAGATGGCCAACAGGCACATGAAAAGATGCTCCACATCGCTAATCATCAAGAGAAATACAAATTAAAACCACAATGAGATATCACCTCACACCAGTTAGGATGGCCAACATCCAAAATACAAACAACAACAAATGTTGGCAAGGATGTGGAGAAAAGGGAACCCTCCTACACTGCTGGTGGGAATGTAAACCACTCCTAGTTCAACCATTGTGGAAAGCAGTATGGAGGTTCCTCAAAAAACTAAAAATAGAAATACCATTTGACCCAGGAATTCCACTCCTAGGAATTTACCCAAAGAAAACAACTTCTCAGATTCAAAAAGACATATGCACCCCTATGTTTATTGCAGCACTATTTACAATAACCAAGAAATGGAAGCAACCTAAGTGTTCACCAGTAGATGAATGGATAAAGAAGGTGTGGTATATATACACAATGGAATATTATTCAGCCATAAGAAGAAAACAAATCCTACCATTTGCAACAACATGGATGGAGCTAGAGGGTATTATACTCAGTGAAATAAGCCTGGCAGAGAAAGAAAAGTATCAAATGATTTCACTCATCTGTGGAGTATAAGAACAAAGAAAAAACTGAAGGAACAAAACAGCAGCAGACTCACAGAGCCCAAGAATGAACTAACAGTTACCAAAGGAAAGGGACTGGGGAATATGGGTGGGGATGGAGGGATAAGGGGGAAAAAGGGCTGTTACAATTAGCACACATAATATAGTGGGGAGGGGGGAGCCTGGGAAGGCAGTGTAGCACAGAGAAGACAAGTAATGATTCTATACCATCTCACTACACTGATGGACAGTGACTATAATGGGGTATGTGGTGGGGATTTGATAATAGGGCGAGTCTAGTAACCACAATGTTGCTCATGTAATTGTACATTAGTAATAGCAAAAAAAAAAAAAAAGTAAAAGGGGCACTATAAAAAAAAAGAGTCAGACACAAAAGGTCATATAATGTATGTTTCCTCTTATATAAAATATCCAGAATAGGCAAATCTACAGAAACAGAAAGTAGATCATTAGTTGCCAGGATTTGGTTGGGGAAAAACGGGAAGTGATTACTAATGGGTATAGGGCATTTGGGGGCAGTAAAATGGATTGTGGTGATGGTTGTACCACTCTGTGAATATACTATACACCATTGTTGTACACTTTAAGTAGGTGAATTGTATGGCATATGAGTTATATCTTAACAGAACTGTTAAAAAAAAAGTTGGCCTAAAAAAAATACAATACAGGCAATGAATAGTAAGATACAGGAGTCAGTAGAATGGATCAGTGAGCTGGATGATAGGGTGGTGGCAATTAACCAAGTTGAGGAATAGAAACAACAGTTTCTAAAAATGAGAAGATGCTAAAAGAGCTCTGTAACAACTCCAAATGAAACAATATTTGCATAATAGGAGTCCCAGAAGGAGAAGAGACAGACAAAGGGGTAGAAAGTCTATTTGAAGAAATAGAAGCTGAAAACTTCCCCAATCTTGGAAAGGAAATAGACATCCAGATCCTGGAACTGCAGAGAGCCCCTAACAAGGTTCTTCACTCCAAAACAAATAGTAATTAAACTGGCAAAAATTAAAGATAAAGAGGGAATCTTAAAAGCAGCAAGTGAAAAGCAGTCAGTTACCTACAGGGGAAAGTCCATAAGGCTATCAGCAGATTTCTCCACAGAAACTTTACAGGTCAAAAGGGCATGGCATGAAATATTCAAAGTGCTGAAAGGGAAAAATCTACAGCCAAGAGTACTCTGCCCAACAAGGTTCATTCAGATTTGAAGGTGAGATTAAAAGTTTTCCAGATAAATGAAGGTTAAAAGAATTTATCATCCCTGAACTGGTTTTACAGGATATGTTAAAGGGACTACTTTGGATGAAAATGTTTTAAGTTTAAATGTTTTTCATCAGTGAAAATAAATCTGCGGTAAAGGTAGTAAACCATTCACTTACCAAATGAGTATGAAGTTCAAGAAAAAAAAGTAGAAAAATTACCTATACACAAAATAAGTCAAAAGATATATAAAACAAAAAGATGTAAATTATGACATCATATACATAAAATGTGGGGAGGAATAAGAATAAAAAAGACACTTTTAGAATGTGTTTGAAATTAAGCAACCAACTGAATATAGACTGTTATATTTATAGGAAGATGTATATGAACCTTATGCTAACCACAAACCTAATAAAGCCTATAGTGGAACAAAATGTAAAAAGAAAGCAATCCAAGCATAACACTAAAGAAAATCACCAAATCACATGGGAAGAGAACAAGAGAAGAAGAAAGGAACAGAGAGGAACTACAAAAACAACCAGAAAACAATTAACTAAATAGCAATAAATACATACCTATCAATAATTACTTTAAATGTAAACGGACTAAATGCACCAATCGAAAGACATATGGTGGGTGAATGGCTAAAGAAACAAGACCCATCCATATGCGGCCTACAAGAGACTCGTTTCAGATGTAAAAACACATATAGGCTAAAAGTGAAGGGATGGAAAAAAATACTCCATACAAACAGAAAAGAGAAAAAAGCAGGAATAGCAATACTTACATGAGACAAGATAGACTTCAAAACAAAGAAAGTAACAAGAGACAAAGAAGCACATTACATAATGATAGAGGGATCAGTCCAAGAGGATATAACTATTGTAAATACCTATGTACTTAACATAAGAGTACCTAAATATATAGAGCAAATACTAACAGACCTAAAAGGAGAAGTTACAGCAGCATAATTGGAGACTTTAACACCTCATCTACATCAATGGACAGATTATCCAGGCAGAAAATAAATAAGACCAGATTGACGTAATAGGTATGTAACAGAACATGCCACCCAAAAGCAGCAGAATACAAATGCACATAGAACATTCTCCAGAATAAATCATATGTTAGGACACAAAACAAGTCTCAGTAAATTTAAGAAGATTTAAATTGTATCAGTTTCAGATTGGGTGCAATCCTTATCAAAATACCAGTGGAATTTTTTAATGAACTAGAGCAAAGAACACTAAAACTTACATGGAACAAAAGACCCCAAATAACCAAAGAAATCCTGAGAAAGAAGAACAAAGCTGGGGGACTCATGCTCCCTGAATTCAAGCTATACTACAAAGCTACCATGATTAAAGCAGTATGGCACTGGCACAAGACTAGATACATGAATCAATAGCACATAATAGCCCAGAAATAAACCCATTCATATATAGTCAATTAATGTATGACAAAGAAGGCAAGAATATACAATGGGGAAATGGTAAGAAAACTGGACAGCTACATGCAAGAGAATGAAACTGAATCACTGTCTATCACCATACACAAAAGTAAACTTGAAATGGACCAAAGACCTAAATGTAGACATGAAACTATAAAACTCTTAGAAGAAAAGAGACAGGAATCTCTGGAACTTTAAGCATGAGTAATTTTTTATTGGATACATCTCCCAGGCAAGGGAAACAAAAGCAAAAAATAAACAAGTGGGACTACATCAAACTAAAAAGCTTCTGTACAGCAAAGGACACCATCAACAAAACAAAAAGGCAACCTACAGTATTGGAGAATATATTTGTAAACAATTTATTCAATAAGGTGTTAACATCCAAAATATATAAACAACTCATATGACTCAACAACAAAAAATCAAATAACCTGATTAAAAAATGGGCAGAGTACCTGAACATTTTCCCAGAGAAGACATACAGATGGCCAAAAGGCACATGAAAAGATGCTTCACATCACTAATCATCAGGGAAATGCAAATCAAAACCACAAAGAGATATCACCTCATATCAGTAAGAATGGCTTCTATCCAAAAGACAAGAAATAACAGGTTTTGGTGAGGATGTGGAGAAAAGGGAACCCTCCTACACTGTTGGTGGGAATGTAAATTGCTGTAGCCACTGTGGAAAGCAGTATGGAGGTTCCTCAAAACACTAAAAATAGAAGTGCCATATGACTAGCAAATCCATGTCTGGTAATGTACCCAAAGAAAACAAAATCACTGATTCAAAAAGATGTGTACACTCCTATGTTTATTGCCACATTATTTACAATAGCCAAGATATGGAAGCAACTGAAGTGTCCATCAATAGATGAATGGATAAAGAAGATATGGTACATATATACAATGGAATATTCAGTCATAAAAAAGGAAACTTGCCATTTACAGCAACATGGATGGACAAATAGAAAGACAAATACTATATGATTTAACTTACATGTGGAATCTAAACAACAAAACAAAACAAATGAACAAAACAGAAATAGACTCAGAGACTTAGAGAGATACCAGTGGTTACCATGCGGGAGGGATTGGGGTGCATGGGTGAAATAGGTGAAGGGGTTAAAGAAGCAAAAAATCTCAATCATAATGTAAGTTGGTCATGGGGATGATAGGAAAGCATGGAGAACATAGCCAATAATACTGTAGCATCTTTCTGTGTTGACAGACAGTAACTACCCTAGTTGGGTGTGGAGTAAATTGCATAATTTCCAGAATCCCCTGCCTGGCCATAGTGTAGTCCATTTACATAACAATAGGTGTTTACTTCTGCAGCTCCCCCACAGCCTCTGGGACAAGGGGTGGAGAGATAACAGCTATTCTTTCCTCCCCTCTGTTTCTGGTATAATTGGTCCGGCATATGCCCATTACCAAGGACCCACCAATGGAGTTCCTCCCAGAAGGGGTGGGCAGGAAGTTGAGAGCACTCCAAGGCGGCAAAGCCTGAGCAGTGGCCAGAGGAAACAGACAGGGTTGGGCCTAGCTAGCTGATTCAAGCAAGCTGTGAGCAATAACAGAAGTTTCTCTCATTCTAACCTTTCCCTTGACTCATTTTGGTTTCATAGCAGATTTGCCCCAGGCCAGGAACACCCTTCCCCCTGGAGCTGCATATGGCGTGAGTCTATATGATCCAGTGAACCCAAAATCTGTCTTCATGGGTGCAGTGTTTGGGCAGGGGGCCCCTAGAGATGGTGGGGAGACACCCAGAAAGCCCCCTGTGGGTGGTGGGGATTCACCTGGAGATTCCCCAATGGGTATTTGGCCTGGGATAAAGTGCCTCCTATTAGAGTGGGTACTTCCCCAGAACTGGGGAAGGCTGGGGACACCAGAGGCAGTGGAGGTGGCCCTCGGCAAAACAGGGAACTTCTTGGGGGAACTGTGTAGCCACAGAGTATGTGGGGTGGCTTTTTCTCATGGCATTGGAAAGTGTTACCAAGGAGAGAGGCGCACTTCAGCATAGACTGGAAGAACAGAAAGATGAGTTGTGGGACTCTCTGAAAAGAGAATGGAAGCTATTGAAAACTGAGGTCGCACTGCTGGGAGACATACTAATAATGGCAAGGGAGAGGGCAGCAGGAAAAGGCGAGCTGCAAGAGGCCATGGGGAGGTAAGGGAAGGGGCGGTGCCTTCAGCCCGGGAGGTGGCAGGGGAGACCGCAGGGTAGGAGGAGCCGGGGAAGGACGAGGGGGTGGGGCCAATGGCAGAACTGTTGCCAAGGCCACCGCCTGAGGTACCAGCCTTTCCCGTATTGAAAGCCCGATCAATTGTAGTTAAGAAAATGTAGACACAATAACCGCGGGTCTTCAGGGAGAGGAGCAGCCTTCTCCCCAGGTTGTGGAGCACTCCATGCTCCACCCTACACCCAGGGGGAGCTGGTGGACTTGAGCACCTGGTTTCGACAGAAGCCCTCACAGCCTCTGCCTACGTGGCTTTTTCATCTTTGGGATTTAGGAGTAGAGGGCATTGTCCTCTCTGGGTCAGTCATGGGTAAACTGGCTTCCCTGATGACTCACCCCTCTCTCCAGCAGAGGTTACAAAATGCCCACTAGACCTCAGGGAATCATGCACTTTTAGGTTGGCGGACAGCAGCCCTCAGGGCAATTTGGCCTAATCAGGGTGATTTACCGTATTTCCCCACTAGCTAGCAAACAGATGCAGAGCTCCAGCAGGTTTTACAGGAGTTGGGCATGAAAAATATCATCTACAATATAGACACCCTCAGGACCCCAGTGAGCTGTTCACCTTGGGGATGAGAAATCTGGTGCTCCATACAGCTCCCCCATCCCTTTTTGGGTCCCTAGTGACTATTCTTGCCCCCCACATAAGGAAACCCATAAGTGAGGTTACTTGTACTATAGCAGATCTGGGGGAGGTTGACATAATAAGAACATGGAAGGAAATACGGTCTGTGACTGAAATAAGAGGTTCAGAGGGCCCCATGAAGGTCTCAAGGACCCAGATGGGGGTTAATTTGATAAAGGTGGGGGCAGTGAAAGAAGAGCTTGATGGGCAGCCCAGTAGAATCTTGCTAGAGCTGTGGCAGCAATCAAAGCCAGAGCTGCGGTTCCAGCCACGAAGGCCCAAGACATGGAAGCCAGGAGACAAAGCCCCATGTCTGGCCCCTGTGCTTCAGGACTTCCTGGGGAAGAGTACTCAGACCCCGACTGGGCCCCCCCCCTCCAGGAGAGCAATTGGGCACCACAGTCTGACTGAGGGGGTTGTCAAGGCCCTCACCTTGTGGGACATGTTGGGAGCCAGAGACCACATGTAGAATTAGCAATTCATTGGTCCCCTGTGAATGTACAGCATGTCCTGACACTGGTGGACGCAGGAACTGAATGTTCTCTGATTTGTGGCAACACTGAACGGTTTCCTGGGACCCCTGCTGTGATAGATGGCTATGTGGGTAAGGCAATTAGAGTGAAGAAAACCCAAATCCTTTACCTCCAAAAGAGTATACTGTGTATATTTCTCCCATCCCTGAATATATTTCGGGGGTGGATATCCTGCAGGGCCTGTGCTTATAGACCACTGCAGGTGAGTTCAGACTGAGGATACATGTGGTAAAAGCAGTTCTGAGGGACATGCTAAGCACCCACCTGTAGCTCTGCCTGCACCTGTGTGCAGTGGTGGGTGACAAATACTAAGCAATATAAATTCCCTGGGGGAGCACAAAGAAATTGGAGAAATTCTACAGGAGCTGGAGAAGGTGGGCATCATAAGCCCTTTTAATTTACTCATAGTCCTTTTAATTCCCTTATGTGACACTGAAAAAGTCAGACAGCTCCTAACATATGACTGGATTACAGAGAATTGCATAAAGTCACTCCCTCTGCATGCTGCTGTCTCCTCTATAGTAGCCCTTATGGACACCCTCAGTCATGTGCTAGGGACGTATCATTTTGTTGTGGACTTTGCTAATGCTTTCTTCTCTATTGACATAGCACAAGAAAGTCAGGAACAGTTTGCCTTCACGTGGGAAGGCTGGCAGTGGACATTCACTGTCCTTCCACGGGAATACCTCTACAGTCTTACCATTTGTCATTGACTTGTAGCCCAGGACTTGGCCTCCTGGGAGAAACTGCAAACAGTGTGGCTGTATCATTATATTGGTGATTTATGCTCACATCTGATTCTCTTGCAGATCTAGAAGGTGCAGCACCTAGACTGCTGCAATATCTATAGGAGAAAGGATGGGCTGTGAACAGTACCAAGGTTCAGGGACCTGGTTTGTCAGTAAAGTTCTTGGGGGGTGTCTGGTCAGGTAAGACTAAAGTTATCCTAGAAGCAGTCATAGATATGGTCCAGGCTTTCCCTACCCTACAACTGTGGCATTGTTACAGGAGTTTTGGGGTCTTTTGGGCTACTGGAGAGTGTTTATCCTGTACTTGGCACAAATTCTGAAGCCCGTATACTGATTGGTAGAAAAGGGCATAAGGTGGGACTGGGATGAAACATGTGCATCTGCCTTTACCTCTGCTAAGTGAGGAGTCAAGGCTGTGCAGGCCTTGAGTGTAATGGACTCATCAAGGCTCTGTGAACTAGCTGTTCACATAACCAAAGATGGTTATGGATGGGGTCTTTGGCCAAGGCTTGAACGGACACGCCAACCTACTGGATTGTGGTCATAACTATGGAAAGGTGCATAGGCTGGTACACCTTGATAGAAAAGCAACTGGCTGCTGTGTACCATGCCTTGCTGGCTATAGAGCCCATCGCTGGAACAGCTCCAACCGAGGTAATAAGCACCCATCCCATCATGGGGTGGGGTCAAGACTGGACCCAAAGGCCGTGAAGTGGTGTGGCACAGAGATGCATACATTGGCCAAATGGGGTGCATATTTACACCAGTGTAGTGCCTTCTCCACTAGCTCTTTAAGTGGAGAACTCCAACACTATTGGAGCCAGTGACATACACCAGTGGAAAGCAGGAAGAAGTTGCTTTGGAGCCATTAGTAACAAAGAGCCTTTGTTGGGACAGAAGAGCCCCTATATTGTGAAGATGCTTGGTATACAGATGGCTCCAGTCATGGGAAGCCCCCAAAGTAGAGGCCTGTGACTTTCCATCCTAAGACTGAAATAATATGGATGGAGAATGGGGAGGGGAAGAGCAGTCAATGGGCAGAACTGCAGGCCGATGGCTCGTGATCACCCAGGAGCCCTCCCCAATAACTGTCTGCATGAACAGCTGGACTGTCTAGTGGGGTCTGACCCTGTGACTGCTGACATGGTTTTTTACCTCTTCTATGGTACCTTGCAGATCGCATTCTCATGCTGCCTCTTCTCATGCTTCTCACAGGAGCATGTCCTCCTCCTTCATGGCCTTTACCTTTTTCTCAGTGCTTTGCTGTGATACCTTCTCATTCTCCAAAAAATCTCTTTCCTCCTTAGCATCTCGCAGCTTACATTCTCATGCTGCCTTTTCATGCTCCTCACAAAAGTTCATCCTTCTCCCGCATGGCCTTTTTTAATACAGTAAGGAATAGCCAATCCACAATTTCCACCAGCCCCTTTGAGGGTAAGAGTTGTCACAAGACCTATGGGCCTCTGGTCAGACTAACACAGTCACTGTATATCATGTGACTGGCCATTTGCCTTTGGGAATGATGAAGCAGACACATTGGCCCAGGGGCACTCACTAGAAGGAAGGCCTGCCTCTGAGTAGCCCAAAGGTTACCAGCGTTTGTTGCACGTGGGGCAAAATACAGTGTGGGGCAAAAAGCCTGTAGGTGGGGCTTGCCTTTGACCTTCAAAGAAGTCAGAAGAGTCCAGAAAGAGTGTTTTGTGTGCTCTAACGGGCACTTACACTGAGTCCTGCAGCCACATGGGACAATAGTTAAGAGGCTGATACCCCTCGTCAGGTGGCAGCTGGACTATATTGGGCCTCTGTCCATATCAGAAGGGTACCAGTATACCAAGACTTGTGTGGACGCAGTTACTAGACTGTTGGTTGCTTTTCCTGCATGTTGTGTAGATCAGAAAATGACCAAAAGGGGCCTAGGGCGTCTCTTTGCAGCCTATGGCCAGCCGCAGGTGATTGAAAGCGGTCAAGACACCCACTTCACTGGACATGCATTACAAGAATGGGTGCAGCAATTAGGAATAAAGTGGAAGTCTCATGTACCATATAACCCTACTGGGAAAGGCATGATAGAGAGGGACAATGGTTTGTTGAAATCTGGCCTTAAGTCAGACACCAACAGTCTAAGGGGCTGGTCAGTCTGCTTGTGGACAGTGCTATGGCGTTTGAGTGAGAAGCTCCAGAAGGGGGCATTGAGCCTTTTAGAAATGCTCACACACACTGTTGCCCCTCCTATACATCTGCACATGCAGACCAAAGAGGAATTACTGAAGCCAGCGTATGGGCAGAAGAGCAACATCCTGCTGCCAGCATGAACCGTGCTAAACCCTGGAGGCTCCATTGAGGGGACGTGGCACTGGACACTTCAACAATGGACCAGTGAAGGCTGGCCCTTCAGGCACCTTGGGGACAAGGCCCATAAACTGGCCTCCTGTATGCTCCTGGAGTAACAGCAGAGTAGCCGCCAAAGATCACAATAATGTACCCAAAATGGCTGGGCAGTAAGAACATCTTACAGGAAAGTTTTGTCTTTATGACCATTTCATGTGCCTCCCATAGCCCAATATATTGACCCATCCATAACTCCCACAGGGAGGAAGGTGAAAGTCTGGTGTGCTAGACCAGGACGAGATCCCATTCCCGCCACTGTCCTCGATCACAGCACTACTGTCTTGAATGCATCCTATCTGATGGACAGGATTTGCCTATGCTGGTGTCGTTAAAACATGTATCTTATTGTCCTTAAAGGTTATTTTCTTCCAAAGTCCTTGCAGACTGGGCCTGCCTCCTGGGTACAGCTGCTGCTTGCTGAGTGTTCAGGGGGTTCCCTGCTGGTTCCGCTGCTGGCCTTCTGTGAGATGGGCGAGCTGTGGACTTAATCTGAGTATGACTTTGAACACAGTTGGATCCTCAGGCTTGAGGATTGTCATGACTTTATTGCTACCTGTATTTCTGGTGTTATTGTATGTTATTAGTCTGATTACAGTGCTCCATTTTTCTCATACAAGGGCCACTGTGGAAGATTGAGGGGCAAGTAGATTGTGAAGTGAGAATTTTGGACAGGTGGATTATAGAGTAAATTGCAGAATTTCCAGCATCTTCGATCTTGCCTTAGTCCATTTACATATCAATTGGTATTTACCACTGCAGCCGCCTGCAGCCGCCAGGGCAAGGGGTGGAGAGATAATGGCTATTCTCTCTTCCCCTCCATTCCTGGTATGTAATTGGTCAGGCATCTGCTAGTCACCAAGGACCCGCCAATGGAGTTCCTCCCAGAGGTGGGCGGGAAGTAGAGAGTGTGCTGAGGTGGCAGAGTGTGAGTGGCAGCCAGGGGAGATGAATGGGGCTGGGCCTAGCTAGCAAATTCGAGCAAGTTTTGAGCAATAAAAACAGTTTCTCCCAATCTACCCTTTCCCTTGACTTAATTTGTTTTAACCCGTTTTGTAGGGGATTCTCCCCAGTCCAGGAACACCCTTCCCCCTGGAGCTACATTGGGTTAAGCACTTAATAACATAGATAACTGTGGAGTCACTATGTTGTATACTTGAAACTAATATATGTTAACTATATTTCAGTTTAAAAATAATAAAATAATGATTAAAAGATTAATTTTTTTTAAGGTAAAAAAAAATGAATACAGGGCTGAACTGTGCATGTTTTTATCTAAAAGGATTAACATTACTAAATATGATATGTCTTTGCAATTCCCCAAATGGGGTACTTTTGATTTGGCTTCTGATGATATTAGCTGTCTTGTTTTGTACAAATAGACTAATCAGATCCTTCAAATGCTAAGGAGTCAAGTGCACTCAGCACTAAACACTCTGGTTCTGGCAGCTGTGAATATCTAGCAAAAACAGCAAAATCTTACCAAGCTTGTTTTGAGTCCTGAGAAGTTGACTTACTAACCATCAGTTTGGAAACCCCATGATAGAACACAGATGTGAGTTATACCCCATTTGCAGCCAGATATGGTTGGACAGAAATGTGGGCTGAAACTCCTTTTGTGAGTAGGTCCTACCAAACTGCTGCCAGCCCTCAGGGAAATTACAACCTAGAATAATTACAGCCATTATGAGGACTTTCCAAATAGATAAAATCATTTAAGAAGTGCACTTGAAAGCAGATTCTTCAAAATTCCATTAGGAAAACTAATGAGAAATTAAAGATATGAGGTACCTAAAACAAACAAACAAATTACAAAACTGATTGCTCCCCTTTCCTCCTCTGAGTATTCCTTCTAGTGACCATTTCAATTGTATTTCCACTCCAGAAAGCCTACATGGGCACAAACAGAAGTCTGCTACATTAATGGCCTTACAGGCAGCCCCATATGGGCCCCTCCCATAGCTGAGGAAGCTGAGTGGTCTCTGACAGCTGCTGTATTATTCCCTTAAACAGCAAGGGGAAACTGGTAGATACTGAAGCCTGGAGAGAGGGTCCTAGAAAAATTGGCAGAAGCCCACAAAGAGTGAAAACCCTTACTAGAAGTAGCTCTCCTGAATCTCTGTCTGGAATGCCCAGGCAAGAAAGGGAAATAACATTTAATGTTGTCTCTTCCTTTCCAGATCCAGACACATTGGTTAAGGATCTTTCTCATCCAGAAATAGCTATCACCTTCTTGCTTGTCCTGTTTTATGTCATAAAACTGTATTTGGCTTTCTGCATTTCTGGGGGATACAGGTTCTTGTTTCTTTGGAATTAGCTGTCTTTGGGAGTGGCTCTGGATTTGGGGAAGGTGGTACTATTTGCACCCTTTTTGGGGACCTCTCTTACACCCAAGGGGTGTCATTCAGTTTTGCCAAAAATATTTAATGTTGGTCCTGGCTAAAAACTGACAAGATATTTAAAAGAAAATTTAGCAGCTCTGTAGTTTAAAAAAAAAAAAGGTCCAATTTCTAGATAGTTAGGTATTTGGTATTTAGGACCTGATAGGATTTTTTAAGGCCTTTTTCCCTAAGGTAAAATTGGGACTATATAAAGAAGCAAACTGAAGATAATGTAAGTGGATAAAGTTATAATTTAATTACAAACCAATTCTTTGAGTTGACAGCAACTGTCCTTATCTTCCAGATATTTGCAAAACAAGAAAAATAAGACTGAAAACATGTCAAAGTCTACCTATAACTCTTACCTAGATCATCCTCAATTCCTAAGACTGAAAAAAAATGGATAAAGAAGACTTTTTAAAATACAAACTACTATAGAAGCACCCTTGCTTATGGAAACTACAGTTTCTATAAAGTTGCTTGTTAAAGGCAAATGTGAATCTTAACTGTTTTCCCCACAAATGTCAATAACTATAACATCTGTGTTTGGGTCTGCTGTATATTCAAGTATATCTATACGTATGTGTTGTGGATACGTGAGATTTTTCTGCCCCAGATGGTATTGCTAAAGTTACTTTGTAAAGTGCTCTATTTAATTGGTTTAAAAATAAGCACTTTTAAATTAAGCATTTATAAATCTCAGAAATATAATAGAAACCCAATTTTTTTTTAAGCTCATGTGATCTAGGGTAATTTTCAATACTAAAGCTAGCTTAAGTTTGTTGATTTCTTAGAAAGAGACATGTCTTTAGAGCTATCAACATTATATACTTGAAGATAAATTTGGATCTGTTGGGAGACTTGTTTGAGCTTTACTGAAAGATTGTTCTATAAAGAAAGGCATGTTCTACAAATTATGAAATGTACTAATAAATTTGCCATTCTAAAGCATGGTGTAACAGTTCACAATTAGTTACTACTTAATTTTCACCAGAAATTAAGTTTTCTAAAAACTAAGAATTCTAATAAGTGTGATCAAAGCCACTGGAAATAACAACAGAAATGTCTCTGTGTACAAGAAAAGTAACATGTGTGCTTTCAGTAAAAGAAGGTATGCATTTTGTTGAGGGAAAAGAAAGTAATTTTGTATTAAAAGTGAGAGGCTGGTTATTTAAAGAGGGAAGATTTAGGACAAAATCTGAATGTAAAAAGAAAAAGTAGAATGTTTATAAAAAGAAATGTTGGGAAAAGAATTTTAATGTGTGATCAAGCTGGCTAAGATTAAGATGAATTTATTTGAAATGATTTTAATACCAAAAGTAAGTTGGGGCAAAATTGAAATCTAGTTTTCTCTCTGTTAAAAAGGCAAAGTTCCCTTGGTCTATTAGTCTGCTCTGGAAAATTAGAGACTGTGACTTTTCTCTTTGCTCTTAGAGTAATTGCCAGAAAACAAAATTCTGTGCTTCGTAATGGTATCTTTATTATCAGATGTTTGATTACTTAAGAAAACTGAGTCTTCTTAATATTAAAAGAGCTAAGTTTTGCTAGCAACTATGTAACCTTCTGTATTTGCCCATGAAGTCTTTAATTGTCACTTTAAACAGTTAAACAGATAACTAGGTATTGTTTCATAGTTATTCTATTCAACCAAGTGTTTAAAACCAAACAAACAAAAAAACACCTATTTTTTTAATACTTTTGACAAACTTCCCAAAATCAAATTCTAAAACACTGTCAAATAAGAAGTAATAGTAAGCCTTCTGTATATTTGTATAGGTATAAAGGTGTTCTAGAAATTATGTGGAATTCCTAGAAATGTGATAGGTTCTGGTATAATGTCATCCCTTATAATTATCCTCATACCTTCTGAAATCGTTGTCATCAAAATTGAGGGTTGCACTGAAAGACTTGAACCTGGAAATCAGGAAAATGTCCTTGCTGACTTCCATGCAATGGCAGAATTTAACAGAATCCATAAAAATTGTAGTACATGTGGGTCAAGCCCATTCTGCTTCTACCAAAACTCTAAGACAGAAAACAAAAACACCCCTTGTTGCCAGACTTTTGCCATCCTGATATCCTTGCAACATGCTGACAGTCTGCTCCTGAATCAGGGAAATTAAGAAGGACTGAAGTGGTTGTAAAATTATTAGGGTTATGGGAAATCCAAGATGACCACCTAGTTCCACCCAGCTCCCTGGCAAAGTCTTGTTTTTACCCCCATTCCTCTGGACTCTTTGAACATCTGCAGCTGGACTTCATTCAACTGCCACTTAGTATGGGTTCTCAATAGGTTCTTGTTATTGTATGTATGTTTTCTGGATATGTTGAAGCTTTCCCTGTTCGCCATGCCACTGCCACTCCTGTAGTTCAAATACTGATAGAGAAAATTTTATCAACTTAGGGAACCCCTTCTATTCTACATAGTGATAGGGGAACTTGTTTTAGTGAAGAAACTATCCAGCAGATATGTGCCATCTTGCCAACATTTTCATTAAACATACCATCCACAATCCTCTGGGTTAGTAAAAAGTATAAATGGAATTATAAAGACTCAGACAATATTATGGAAGTCTTAAAAGTTTCTTGGTCAAAAGTCTTCCTTATAGTTCTTTTCAAACATAACCTTTCCCCTTTTGAAATCAGGAAGACCTATGCATCTTTCCCCAGGGGCCTTAGACTCTTTAGTTATAAAAGGGGGAATCCTCACTTATTGCCAAGATCTACCTAAAGCTATTAACAAAAATCACTCTTTAGTAAAACAATAATTTTACAGTAACAAAGAGAGTGGCCTTCCACCCCACAGAACCCAACCTAGAGATTTTGTGAACTGAAGAAGACATCACAAATGTTTTTGCAACCTCACTGTAAAGATCTGTTCCAAGTAGTTCTTGTTAATCCCTGTGAAGCCAAGCTCCAGGGAATTTACTCCTGGATCCACATTTCCTACCTAAAAAAGGCTAATCAACCTGAATGGTCCAGCACTCCCATCTCTGATCTCAAACTCTGCCCAAGTAGGAAGAGAAGCCACTGACATCTTGAAGTTGACCGCTTTGACCCAAGAGTCCAGACCAGGCCTGTATATTCTGAATATTGAAAATCACCCTAATCTATATTCCTTCTATGTCTTTTCCTGTTGTTCTAAACAAGTGGGCAATCAGGCTACAGAAATCTGAAACCCAAGCGCATCATAACATTTTTAGAATTTGTTTAATTGTGTTATTGCTATTACAAAAATAAGGGCCCTGAGTGATCCAACCCCAATTAAGGAGATATTAAAATGATGGTTCAAATCATGAGGCTTATGGGATAAAACCATCTTTCAGATTGTATTTGTTCCCTACTTTTAATTTTGCTTGGTATTGTTTTATCTAAACTTTATACTTGGTTGTTATCCCCAGTTATGTCAGCCCAGAACCAAAACCTAACCAACATTATGCTTGGTCAGCAGATTGAATTAGCCACCTATGCCTTTCCAGAAGAAGATACCCTTTAAAAGAAAACTGAAGATCCCTGACAGGGGTTGACTCATGGTTCTCTCTCTTTCTCACTCTCTTGTTGCCCACAATTGGTCTAGGACGTTTCATCTCATGCAACATTACCTTTCAATTTGCCTCCCCCATGGGAACTGACTTTTCCTAGCAATGTGGGACAGTGCCCTGAACATAGAAGGGCCATTTTAAACATGCTTAAATTCACAAAAGACATTCATTAGCGTTGATTTCTATGAAATATCATGATGAATGGGGAAACAATAAGGAAAAATTCTGAAATGTCCTAAATTAAATGATATTAGGGCCAGAGCATGAAGGAGAGAGGGAAAGGTAATCAGCCAATAACCACAGGCTGTAGCTAACCAGAAATTCCATGCTCCTGGATGAAGTCATTTCAACAAGTACCTAGAAGGTCCCCAGGACCACTGTACGCCCCCTGTATGTGACCAATGTCTGACCATCATCAACAGCCAATCCACAAGCCTTCTCTATGGACTAACCACGTAGCCCCAGGCTTGCCCTTCCTCACCTTAGCCCACCTTCCTTATCTGCAGCCAATTTAAATTTAAAGAACTTTCTTTCCTTGAGACCCCTCATCAATGTCCCCCATTTCTTGAAACTGACAGGTTGTTTCTGGCCTGTTGCTGGTGACACAGAAACTTCCTCCCCAGGACTCAGTCCTTACCTGGCTGCATCTACAAAGGCTCAGTAAACCCTTTTATTTCAAAGATCTCTAGGTCTCCAGAGTTTTTGATTCATCAAAATCAAGGAGATTCAGTTTGACAATGTTGATAGAAGAGCTGATGTCATATATCTTTAGATCTTTTCAAGGTTTCTTTTCAGTGTTAGGTTAACTTCTCCTCAGACTTCTGTACATTCTCTTGAAATCACTTCATAAATATTTATAATTGCTTTCTTCTCATCTGCAAAAAGGGTACGTTCAGGGCCCACTGCCTCGTGTCCTGCCGTTAACCACCTTCTCTCCTTGCAGATCCGAGTGATGGTGGAGCTGTGCAACAGTACCAGGGGCATCTGCCTGACAGGTAGGCCTGCTCCTCACAGACCAAGAGCTGCTCACGCCATGAATACATATGCTGGACAAAGGGCCAGGGCAGAATGAACACCTAGGGACATTTGGGTTATACAAATACATGTTGGTTTGCTTTCATCAGATGTCTTTAATCGGCTGAAAGTCAATTGTAATATAATTATGAAAAATTTTTTCAGTATTGCCTTAGAAAATAGCCATGGAAAATTACTAGGTCTTCGGCTAGAAATACATGGTACTTGAACTGGGTCCGTAGATGTTTTCCTTATTCCCATTAGTTCTTAAAAGGGTAGAGAAAGAAAGGAAAAAGACCTTCCTGATGGTAATATTCTCTTACCAGAAGTAATTATTTTCCTACATCATACATATAGCATGAATGGTGTCTCACCAGTGGGTTTCAGCCCCGGGCCTCTCTGCCACCTTGCAGCCCTGCAGCCCCACAGGCGGAGCTCTTTATATAGCATCAATAATAACTTATTGCCCACACCAATGCATGCCTGTGCCTGCAAGCAGTGCACATGTGCAGTGGGCAAGCAAACCAGGGTCAGGTGAGAATCCTGGCCATAGAACTTCCATTTTCTCTACACTCCACCCCTCCAGGATTCTCACCTCACAGTCTATGTGCCCTCAGTCTTCTGTGATGGTCCCTGTGCAAGAAAGCTGGAACACTGTAACCAGATTCCACAATAACAACAGAAGCTACAACAATACACGAATAACATCAGTAATTATGATACAGATAACAATAGAAATTATGATAATCCTCAAGCCTGAGGAGATCAATTGCCACCAAGTGGTCATTCCAACTGTATTCAAACGAGTTCCACTCAGAGGAGTTAATGATTTGCACTTTCCATGCACACCAAGCACGCAGAAGCTTTTGCTAGGGTGTGTGCCCGATCCACATAGACATTAGAGGAGATTAACCTTAAGGGTGAAAAGACAAATGTTTTAATGACACCTAACAAGCCAGTCTTGCCCATCAGGTAGGATGCATGCAAGAGAGTGGTCCTGTGATAGGATTACGGCAGGCAGAGTGTCCCATATGAGTCTAGTATACCATACCCTTACCCCTCTCCCTGTGGGGGTTACTGAAGGGTCTATATATAGTGCTACTGGAGGTGCATGCACTGGCCTTAATGATAAAACAAAGCTCCCTAGTAAGATGCTCCTATCTTCAGGCTGTTTAGGGCACACCATCGTGAGCTTCCAGGCCTTGTCCTCAAGGTATCAGGATGGCCAGCCATCACTGGTCGACGTGTCAAAAGTCCAAGGCCACATCCATTGAACAGAGTCTCTAGGCTGCTGTGGGGCTCACTTACACAATGCACTCCTTGTAGGCTCTCTGACTTCTTCATTGGTCAAAAGCTGGCCCCACCAATGAGCTACAGCCCATACTTCCTGCCCCAAGGCAAGCTTTCCTTCTAGCCAAGGTACCTGGACCAGTTCATCTGCCTCATCATTTCATGGGGATGCCAGAAGCAAATGGCCTACAACCCACTACCAGAGACCCTAGCCACAGCTGTCTTTAGTCCCATGGCCATCCAGCTCACAGAGCCTTGGCAGGTCTGTTTCACTAGAGGCCTGCGCAGCCTTGACCGTCTGTTTGCAATGGCGAAGGCAATTGCACGTGTTTCATCCCAGCCCCACCTGACACCCTCTCATACCAAATGGTATAAGGGACCTAGATTTTGCGCTAAGTGCAGGATAAACACTCTCTGGTAGCCTACAAGACCCAAAACCTCTGGCAGTAATGTCACATTTGTCTTAAAGAGAATCAGAAGTAAGCATAATATCACACACAGTATTAGATGCTCTATTCCCAATGGGATTTGGGCTTGTTTCACTCTAACAGTCTTACCCCAGTATCCATGTATAACCGTGGGGGTCCCAGAAAGCTGCTCAGGGTTGCCATAAATCAGAGAGCATTCACCTCTTGTGTTACCAGAGCCAGGACACATTGCATATTCACTGGGGATCAATGAACTGATATTCCAACATGTGGCTTCTAGTCCCCACCAGGTCCCCCAAGGTGAATGCCTTGACCCTCCCCTCAGTCAAACTGTATCACCCAATCATCTTCCTGTGAGGGTCCAGGTGGGGTTGGCTCGCTCTTCAGCACAAAGTCCTGTAACCAGACAAGACAGGCTTGTGGCTTTGTCTCTGGCTTCCACTGCTTGGTCCTTGTTTTAGCCGACTGATGAAGCCACCGTTTTGGTTTCAATTGCTGCAAAAGCACCAGTAAGATTTTATTCAACTTTCCATTCAATTTCTCTCTGTTTGTCTGCTCCTGCCTTTATCAAATCAACCCACATTTGGGTCTTCATGACTTTCACAGAACCCTTTAAACTCTTCCTCTGAGTAACAGACCATATTGTCTTCTGTGCTCTCATTGCTTCAGCCTCTCCCAAGTCTGCTACTGTATGGGTAACCTCACTTATTGGCTGTCCTAAGTGAGGGTCAAGAATGGCCACTAGGGCCCCAAAGAGGGACAGGGGGGCAGTTTGAAACACCACACTTCTCCTTCTCATCACTGCAGTAAAAGGCTCCTCATCTAGGCCATAATTCTCTGCACAATAAATGGCCTTTTTCATGCCCAACTCTCATAACAGCTGTTGGAGCTCAGCATATGTCTGCCATTTAGTGGGGGAAGATAGTAAATCACCCTGATTGGGCAATACATCATGAAGTGCAGCCACAATCCAACTGAGAAGGGAGTGATTTTGGGGGGTCTGATGTGCATTTTGCAGTCACTGCCACAGGGCATGGTGAGTTGTCAGGGAGGCCAGTTTTCCCATTTCTAACCTGGACAGAAGAATTCCATCAATACCTACATCCCAAAGATGCAGGAATCAAGCTGATATCAATTCCAAGAGCATCTGCCAAAGTCGGGAGCCCAAATCTACCAGCTCATCCTGCATAGAGGGGCAGGGCATTATGTGCTCCATGACCTGGGGAGGGGGTTGCACCTCTCCTAGAGGAACCCACAGTTGCTGTGTCTTTTTTTTTTTTTACTACAATTGGGTGGGATTTCAACTGGCACCACTGGCCCCCCCTTGTCAAATCCCAACTCCTCCTCCATTTCTGGGGCTGATGGCACCACCACATCCTTCACCTCCCCCATAGCACCCTACAGCCTGTGGTCTTGTGCTGTCTCTTCTTGTGCTACCATTATATCCTTTACCATCTCCACAGCACCTTCTAATGATGCCATCTCAGTCATCAAATTTTTTACCTCTTCTATGGTACCTTGCAGATCGCATTCTCATGCTGCCTCTTCTCATGCTTCTCACAGAAGCGTGTCCTCCTCCTTCATGGCCTTTACCTTTTTCTCAGTGCTTTGCTGTGATACCTTCTCATTCTCCAAAAAATCTTTTTCCTCCTTAGCATCTCGCAGCTTACATTCTCATGCTGCCTCTTTTCATGCTCCTCACAAAAGTTCATCCTTCTCCCGCATGGCCTTTTTTAGTACAGTGAGGAATAGCCAATCCACACTTCCCACTGCTTTGCAAGCACTCTGTTTTTCTAAGGATCTGCCAGTCTTGTGGAGGGCCTCTATCACTGCCTCAGGCATCAGCTTGACTTCTCCCCAGTCCCAGGGAGGGGCCACTTCTTTAGGAATAAAGCCACCTTGGTCCACATACCCACTAAAGAATGCCTAAATTCTTCCTCATCCATAAGAGGTCCTGCAGTATTTTCCCAGCTATAAGGGCAGCCTGCTGAAGCACCCCTCCATGGAGGCAGCTTACTCCGTTTTGTTTGGTTTTGTTTGGTCTGTAGCAAATCCAATGTCACCAATTGTTTTGTTACTGGGTTTCAGCTTCAGGCCTCTCCACTGCCTCACAGCCCCTCAGTCCTGGGCCAGAGCTCTTTATATAGAGTCAATAATAACTTATTGCCCACACGTGTGCAATTCTGTGCCTGTGAGCATCGCACATGCACAGTGGGCAAGCAGACCAGGATCAGGTGAGAATCCTGGTCATGGAACTTCCATTCTCTTTACAAATGGGAAGCTCTAGAAATGAAGTGTTAATTAATCAGGAAAACACTTTTTGTGAAGAGCTCTCTGAGTGATGCCTACTGTGTGCTATGTGGGGCTGGTCCTTCTGCTCAATGAATCAAGGGCTAATAGGAGAAGGGAGAGACTCAACCAAGAGGCGTATCAAGCCTAGGGACACAGAATGGCTGGTGGGCATGGCTGGGAGGGTTGATATGATCACCAACACCTGAGTCTGACAGTCCTGCCTCTTGCCTGAAGGGAGGGGTACCTGTTTTTTTGCCTTCAGTGGCTGGGGACAAGTTAAAACACAGACCCCAGAACAGTCACTGAATTCATTGCCTGCCCCCCAACACATACACCCGGGCTAGACCCAAGGATGAGCCTACAGAGCCTGATTTCAGACAAAGCACTTCCTGCCCCTCTGAAGGGGGTAGAGCATTCTAAGGAAATGGAGGGACTATGTTTCATTAAAAGTCTATTATTGAGTCAATGCACACTTCCTGGACTTTAAAAGATAACCACAAGACTTTAAAGCCATCTGAAGCTTTTGTTGTGTCTCCTCAATCTACGGCCCCAGGCTCCTGGGGCAGCGCTTCACGCTTCCTGGGGCTGCCCTGGGGGAGGCTGAGACCCTTGCACACACGTGTGTCCTGAGGTAAGAGACTCACCTCCTCTGTAGTGTTCTTCCCAGTACCTCTCAGTATCTGCCTGCATGAGGAGCTCAACGTGAGTTTGTTCAGTGATTAAACCTGTGGTTTATGAAAGTGATTAAATGGGGTGGTGGGCTGGTAAGAAAGATGCTTCCCTGAGGTACACTGAATCCAAGTCTGCCCCTTATTTGCTTAGTTTGGCCTCAAAGAGAAAAGCTGTAATCCTGTAGCCTCTTGGGAAATGCTAGTTGGGTTACTCATGTCATATTTTGGCCCTCACAGAAAACTAAGTATATTCAGAACAGCTTGGCCCTTTATTCTGAAACTCTTGTGGGTAAGCACCTTTCTTCCATCTCTGGAAGTCACTTTTCAGAGTTCCCATGTGTGACAGTAATGAATGCTGGAGAAATGATCAGATGGATGGAATTACAGACACAAAAGCCCTGCTGAGAGGCAGAGGAAAAGCCTCTTGCTTTTTATTTTTATAGTGATAGAAGGAAAGCTGGGCTGTTCAGTGAATGCGAGATGGAGCTATTGAGAGCACTCAGGGGAGATTGACGGGGACAGGGATCCCATCCACGCTGGAAATGGGTTGAGGAGGATTTTCTTTGGCACCTCAAAATGCTTTTCAAAGACAGCACTTTCTCCTTTCATGCCAGCTTGAAATTAGGCCTCCTGTTATACAGAAAGCTCTTCAATTAAAACTCAGGTGTGAAAACTACAAGGTGCAAAGTGAGTGGGTGCCTTGGACTAAGCTATGCTGCCTGGCTTGGGGGCGGGAAGGAGGCAGGACTCAGGACTGAATTGGCAGCTTCCGAACGTGGGGTGCTGTCAGCCGCAGTGGTGGCAGGCCCAGGAAACTCGCCCTGCAGACAGTGTTAACACGAATGCGACTGTCCATGTATTTGGGGTTCCTTCCAGGCAAAAGGGGCCCTTGGCAGGTCTGTCGCCATCCTGAGAGGACACTGTGACAGAGGCTTGCCATCCCTGTAGAACTCTGCTTCTGAGCTCTTTGGCACTGCTTGCCATCCTTTCTCTTCTGAAATTCTCTCCTCTGGCAGTTTCAGGGCTGCCGGCTCGCCGCCCACACCTTCCGGTCCCTCTCTTCCCTGGTGAGAGAGAGAGAGAGCGGCCTCAGTCACCGGGCTCCCTCCAGGTGGGGCATGTCTCCCTCTGTCTTTGTCCCAAAATTTGGCTCAGACGTTTTATTCTTGCCTCAAGACTAACAGCTCTCAACCTTTGTAGGGTCAGGGACCCCTTTGAGGATCTGCTGATAGCGACTGAATCTTTTCCCAGAAAATTTTCACATCAGGTTGGGGACACTGAAGACCATCCGCTTCCCTGTGGTAATTGATAAAAATGCAGGTTCTTGAGCCTCACTCTAAACTTAACCTGAATTAGAATCTCCAGATGGGGTCCAGGCCCCTGCATTTTAACGAGCATGCCAGGTGATGTATGGACACAAATGACTAAGAACTGTAGCCATAGGGCATCATGGACCTGGGTCAGTGTCAGGAAACCCTAATCTAAACACTTCACCAGAGCGACAGCCTTGGCCATGACTAATATGCCCTAAGTATGCGGCTCCAGTCAGATCCTTTCTCCAACACCCCTGCTGCATGGAAATGGTTAATGGACAGTCCTGAGAACACTTGAAACCTACTATATACAGTTGATTCTTGCTTGTTTACCTTTTTTCTAAATTTGCACGTCTGAATTTGCTCCATCTATAATCAGGAATAATGACTGATTTCTTCTCACCTCTGTCAGCTGTCCACATTACCCCGTTACCTCTGTGTGTGTGTGTGTGTGTGTGTGTGTGTGTGTGTGTGTGTGTGTGTGTGTGTGTGTACATGTGCATGTGTGCACGCCCGCCATCTGGTGGTCAAGTCCTGTAGCCACAGGCTACATTGCCTCTAGAAAATTTGGTACCATTTTCAGCGAATCATTTTTTGCCCCAAGGACTGTATACCTTTGAAAGCATACCTTCAAACATCCATTGTTTGATTCTCACTGGAGAGTCATCCTCTTTTGCCTCCTACCCAATCAGACACGGAGCCCTGCTCATTCTTCTGCTGAGATACCTCTTGAATATCTGGCTTTATCTACAACTCTACAGTCATCAACCACATTTATCTACAACCTTGCTCCTCATTTTAACAACACAGACTGAATATTTTCTCTCCAGCTCTCTCTGTCTCTCACCTCATTCCCTAGTTCTATTCAACTTCCATCTACAGAGACGATCTCAAATGCACAGGGATTTCACAGTTATCCCCCTGCTGAGGAATATACCGAAGCTCCCTGTGGCTTTGTACTGCCCGTCTACGCCTTTCTGCTGGGCACTCAAACCCTGCTGCCCCACATCCAACCCGCCAAGTGCTCACTCAGCTTCCTCTTCATTCGTGCCAGGTTGGCCGTTCTTCCACCTTTCCTCACCCTGAATGGTTTAGGTTCCCTCCTATGTACCTTTGCTCCTGCTGGTTCCTGGCCTGGGATACTGAGCCCTAGACCCGGCTGCCATCTCAGGCCCATTGCCTCCCCTGCACCACAGCTTAAGGCCCTCCTCTCTGGAGCCCTTGGCAGACTGCCACTATGCAGACAGCCCCACGCCTCTCTGGGGGGGGGGCGGGTATTGCTTCTCTAGAGCTCCCTCGTATTTCCTTGTGGTTTCAAATGTCTACTTTCTCCAGGTAGGTTGTAAACACAAGCAGACACAGGGACCAAGATTTCCACTTGTTGGTAGGTTTGGGTGTAATAGTAAGTGCTTAGTCAATGGTTTTCTGTCATAGGCTTGGATTTATAAAAAGACCTTCCCACTGCATTATTGGTCATCACTACATAAGGTCTGGAAACAATAGAAGGACCTTGGCTGCTCATGTCACCACCTCATTGGCTGGCTGAGGGCTTAAATAGAATAATTGACAATAAGACTCTCCTCTTTGTGGAAGCAAAATTGTTTTGTTAGATTATGTGTAAATGATTCATCTGAACCTCTTAGATCCTTTGGATAAATACACACTAAGGAAGGTATCTGTTACATAATCTGGGCCCTCGATTTTCCTCAGGCCATTTCATGCAACAAAACAGAGACCCAGAGAACCAGCTTCTGCCCTCAACAACCCTCTGCAGCCCAGAGGAGACACGATGGCCGGACAGGAGCCCTGGGCCTGCTCTCGTGACAGCCAGGCCTCAGCCCTGCAATGACAGCTCTACCAGCTATGACACTTCCACTGTCAGGGGTCTACTAGTGCCCACCTGCTTTATCACCAAACCTTCTTTAATTAAGTTGACTGCTTGAGCAATGACTGATTTAAGAATCTGTAGTGAAACCTGATCAGAAATTATTCTTAGGCTGTTGAATCTTAAGCTAAAGTGGTTTTGATTGGTAAATGGGTCTTTGTTGAGTTCCTTTTAAGGATCTTTTGGGCAAATATACTGAGTTCTAGATAAAAGGCATGGGGCAGTTCCTTAGGGCCAGTAGATGATTGCTGTATTTTAAGAGGGGGAAGGCACTCTTTGTTTTTTGGGTTGTGGTGCTGGCTTCACTTACTTCCACCCATGTTGATCATCTAAATTTCTTTTTCTGTTGTAGGACCCCCTGGCCCACCAGGTAAGAGCTCATGGATTTTCCTAGTTCATGGGGAAGACCTGGGTGGCTAGCTCCCCAGGATCCCTCAAAAGGGACTGAGGTGGGAAAGGGGGAAGTGTCTGGAGGCAGCCTGACGAGGACCGTGTCCCCTTCCTTCTCTCTACCCCAGTCACGAGCTCTCCTGCGCCTTCCCACTCGAGAACCTGCCATCACCATTCCCCATCTGTCACTACTTCAGGTGGGGCCAGCAAACCTAGGGAAGGAAGGGACGAAGCAGCAGAAATCTGGAGAAGGCAGCAGTGCCCGCCCACTCACACCAGCTAAAGGAAATCATGCTAACTTCAGTGAAGATGTGTTCAAATGTTGCCATTTCCTGTGTTTTGATGCAGGACCTCCAGGAGTTGGCGGGTTACCAGGGCACAATGGATCAGATGGACAACCTGGTCCCCAGGGCCCAAAAGGCGAAAAAGGAGCAAATGGAAAAAGAGGGAAAATGGGTATTTTTGTCATCTCTTCTAACTCATTTCTTTGTTGTTTATCTCCATTATTGCCTTTTGGTTGGACCACAGCTGGGTACAGTGGGGATAAAGTGCTGCCTCTCTGCCTGCAAGGCTGGTTTAGCTCTTGCCCGGAAGCTGCTGTGCTCTGGGATACCGAGGGCATTCTTTTTGGTCCAACACTGACAAAGGTTTATATCCAAATAGAGATGCAGTCTCCCCGAGAACTGATTCCCACCCTTCTGCTTGCTCTGATGCAGACCCACAGGTGGAAGGGAGGGAGAGGCAGCCCTGGGGAGGGCACTCCGTGGGCTGCATCACGGCTGTATGTGCTGATAACCCAAGTCCTTTCAAGAGGCTGCTCCTGCCCTGCCCTCCCAGTGCCTCCTCCTGCCCAACAAATCTTGTTTTTACAAAGCTGTGGCTGGCATCAACCAGGGACTTCTGCCCTGCTGTGAGTGACAGCATTGAAGGCCTGGAGGCACCAAGGTGTCAGATGTGTCCAGGGACCAGTGAGAAGCAGGCGCTCAGACAGGGCCCAGCAGGAGGCTAGGGGACAGGGTTGGGTGAGTTCCGAAGGGCTCTGAGCACCCGCCCAGGGGTGTCCATGGAGAACCCCTGAGCAGACTCACCTGAAGGAAACTGGCACAGGCTCAAGGGCAGGAGGTAGAGACCCCTTAGGGGGCTCCTAGGCGGCCTGGCTCGTAGCCACGGTGGAGGGAAGGCTCCTCCACATCCTCTCGTTTATTTTCAACCTCTTGGCTCTGCTTCCCCATTTCACCTGGACGGGCCCTGCGCTAAAAGAACTACTAGAAAATTCTTCTAGACAGCACAGTAACCCCTTCCAGCCTCTCTGCTCTTATTCTCGTAATCAGTTTAAGTGAGAACCAGTGGAAGGGGAGAAAATTATTGAGCGGCTCCTCCACTTGGCAAAGCCTACACGCTCATGTCCACTGGGGTCAGCCTCTGTGAAAATGGGCACACACAGCCCGAGTCAGCTCAGTCCTCAGAAGGTCCGCAATTACAGCTGGAATGATGGAGTAGTAATGGATCCTTACATGTTGGATAATAATTATAATTATAAAAGAACATCAGCATCAGATAATTATGCTCGTCAGTATGCAGACATTGGGTTTATCCTGGGAAGCCCCCAGAACTGTGATCAGTCCAGAAGATAGAGCAGTGAGCATTAGGAAGGCCAACTGCGAATGGGGGGTTCTGCCATACGAGCACTGGGTGTAGGGCAGGTGGGAAAGGGGTGGTTTTCAAAAAGGCTTGAGGCAGATCTTAGAAGAAATGTGCTTAGCATGCAGAGCCCACGACCCAGTGAAGGCAAAAAAGAACAAGTTCATTCGTTTACACAGCAGATATTGATCCAGTAGGGACTGTCCTATGTGCTGGAAATCCAGAAACAAGAGAGCTAACAAAACCCTTCCTTCATGAAACTTACATTCTAATCTGGCACATTGGCAATAAACAAGGTAAATAAGCAGAATATATTGTCTATCACATGGTGCTAAGTGCTAAAGAGAAAAAAATTGAGCAAGGAGGATAGGAAGTGTGTGCAGGTTGGGGTTTGACTGTAGACTGGGAGGCCAGGTAAGGCCTCCTGAGAAGCAAACACCTGGAAGAGGTGAGGGGGGAATCTAGAGGATAGAGAGGGTTCCGGCAGAGCATGAAGGCCAGAGTCAGAGGAACAGCAAGGAAGCCAGACAGAGAAGATGATGGGTGGAAGCTGTCAGTTGAGACCAGAGAGGTGACAAGGCCAAATCAGATTAGCCCTGGATATTTTAGGAACTGTGGTTTGTGTGCAGAGCAAGATGGGGAAGATTTGCAGCAGAGCAGAGACCTGCACCTACACATCCGTCAAAGGTTCACCTGGCACCTGCGTTGAGGGACGCTCCAGGAGGGAAGGGGGGAGGCTTGGAGGAGGAGCCAGCTGCAGAGGAGTGAGAAGGTGATGGATGCTGTTCACTGATGGAGGCTGACAAAATCCTTGATTTCCTGCAGATTCATAGGAACTGCAGCAAAGACACAGACCCTCCTTTGCAGCCGTCTGCTGGTGCGGGAGGCCTCCTGGGGTCAGTAACATCAGAACAGAACGCGAAGCCTCCTCTAAGACTGAGGTTAGAATTTGAGTCACCAAGGGCCTCGGCTGGGAGTCTGTGCTGCAGGCCAGGAGCAGGGGAGACTAACCATTATTCTATATGTATAAAGTCAAAAGTTGCTTGTCTTATGGAGGAAATATTTTCCTCTACCCTTCAAGGTTCTCTTGCTGGTCTTAGAATCATACTGACAAGAGACAGATTGGTTAATAGAATAGAATCTAATTTAATTTTGCACTTGCGGGAACCCCACATACAGAAGACATTCAACAACAGAAAGGTAAAAGGAAGCATAGGTGCCATCTTGAGCTAAGGAATGGGATGGGGGCTTCAGAGGGGAGGAGGGCACTCACAGGGCAGTAAGCAGAGCAGATGCCTGGTGATCACATGTTTGCCCCCACAGATGGGTCACTCAGATAAGACCTATCTCTGGTGTAAACATTCTGGTAAAGATCCTCCATTCAGGTTTTCCTAGATAGTTAGGGGAAGGGCCAGAGTTCCTCTTGAGCCTGCAGGGTCTTGACTGCCCTCAGCTGAAAACAATCCACGTGCCAAGGAGGTGCGTCCTGGAGAGGCCTGCTCTGCGCCCCTTCATGTGATGACCTGGGCTCTGCAGAGAGGTTGCTGGAAGCATTGCACAGCCCCGGGCCAACTCAGATTCTGGCCTGGACCATCAGACTCCAGAGCAAGGGCTGTGCTGTCCCCGGTCACCCTGCCGAAGCCCCAGGGCTGTGCTTGCCCTCCAGCGCCCTCCTCCACAGGGCAGCACACAATGTTCCCGCAGGGGCCAGGGAAAGAGACCAGAGCTGGCAGGGCTGCAGAGGGGAATTGTCTTCATTCTGAGAGTAGTGAGAAGCCACTGAGGAGTTTCAGATAGAGAGAGCGATGCGATCAGATCTTCCCTTCTCAAATCCACTGTGGCTGCTGCACAGAGAGCACAGTGGAGAGAGCACATGAGTAGAGCAAGAGTGGAAGCCAGGGAGTTCAGAAGCTACTCAGCATGCAGGTGGAAGGGACTGTAGATAGGGGTGTGGAAAGGAGGATGGAGCTGAGTGATAGTTAGGGGTGAAATGAGCAGTACCTGGTGGAGGGTTGATAAAGAGAGGAGTGGGGAGGGAGGCTCCAAGACTAACGCAAGGTCTCGGTCCTGCCTGCCTGCTCTCCCTGAGGTCGGGAGCCCTGCCTTGACTCGGGTTCAGGGAGAGTCAGGGCTTAGCTCAGATTGTGCTGAGTTTAAGATGCCTTGAAACATCTGGGAGGAGATGTCACCTGCAGTCAGAAGAGACCAGGAGCGGAAGGAATACTCAAGGGGTCGCCCAAAGAGATGGTCCACTTAGGGAAGGAGCTAACAGGAGAGGGAGCTGGGGTGAACTTGGGAAGCCATGACATCTAGTGACCAAGTAGAAAGGGATGAGCTGGCAGAGGAGACCAGAGCCTGAGCGCACTGAGTGGCAGGAGGAATACCAGGAGAGGGTGGGAACGTTTATCAGCAAATATTTATTAAGCAGGTTCCAAGCACTAGTGGGGAAACAACATGGATGCAGCCCCTATTCTGGAACCTTCCTTTTTTGGTGGGAAGTCAGACATTAATAGCCAACAGTCAAACAGATTTGTAAGAACAGGGTGTTAGGAGATAAAGTACAGAGGGGGAGGGCCAGGTAGTGGGGAGTAACATCTGAGGTCAGGCTTGAAGGATGAGAGCCTAGCAGAGGGTGGCCCAGGCAGAGTCCACCCCCTTGCACAGGCCCTGCAGGGCAGCTCTGGGAAGCAGACATGCAGGGAGGGGAGGCTGGTGGCAGGAGCCAGGCCCTTCCCAGCCTTCATACCAACAGTCTGCGTCACCCTGTCCGTTCCCAGGAAGGCACTGCAGGGTCTCACACAGGATGTGACCTGCTGGGCGAGGGCCATTGATTGTGAAGAAGGAAGGGCCATTATTTCAGCCAAGAGTTCCAGGATCAGTGTGTTTGGCCAGGCAGAGGTAGGAAAGAGAAGAAGTAGGCATGCATTCCAGAAAGAGGTACTTTTTCCAAACACAGGCAAAAGAGACTGTGTTGACAGAGGTAGGACCAGGCTGGACTGTGCCCTCTAGCAGAGATCCTCTGAACAATAGTAGTGAATAGCCAGCGTGCATTGTCAGGCATGCCACTAAGTACTTGACTTTTTAGTCTCCAACAACAACCCTAAGGAAATGGATATTTTTGTTAGCCATATTTTTTCCAGCTGAAGAAGGTTTATCTCTCTGTTTCTCAAACTGGCTGAGACCACCGTACTTTGTCTCAGGGCCTTTGCCCTGCTCTGCCCACTGCCTAGAATTCTCTCTCCCTGCCCTTCCGGTGGCTGTTCCTTCCCATGGTGCAGGCCTCAGCTCATGTGTCACGTCCTCATCCAGGTTGTCCCTGGCTTCTGTGTCTAGCCCGACTGTAAGTCCAGGGAAAGGAAATCCCAGGGTAAAATACCTCTAAAAACCGAAATCAGTCAAAGGGAGAAATAAAGTTTAAAACCCGTTTATTGCTTACAAAACTGTAGTCCAGCCTATGTCTCTCTCCTGCTCCAACAGCAGCAAAACCGGCCCTCCCTCTCACCTATCAGGTACAGATAAGCCCTCCTCGCCCAGGTAATTACCCACTGATATGGAGATGAACTTCTGTCCACCCCTGAGGAATGATGCAAATGCACTAAAGCCTTACTTCTTTCCACCTCTGAATGCTTATTGATATGCAGATGTACTAAAGCCCCGCGAGATATTCTGGAAATGTTACAATTTTACCCACAGGCCACCCTCCAGAAATCTTGCCTTACAATTTACTCATTCCCCCTCTGCCGACCAATCTAATAACACACAATAGCAACAGCAATAAACTCTTGATAATCCGCAATCCAGAGGATTCAGCCCATGCAGATTAAGTAAATGTACTTTACAGCACAATCTCGAAGCACAAAATATGTTTCTACACTTGTTTACTCATTCCTAACAACCATGCTAGATTGCTCACAAAACTTTTACCAAACATTAGTCAAAGTCAAGCCTCTCTTTAAGCATTTTTTTCTTGACAACAGCAATACAATCATGATAATTCTCAAGCCAGAGGATTCAGCTACATTCAAAGTCCCATGCAGATTAAGCCCAAAACTCATCCATTCCAGCCATCACGCGGCAGCTGCACCCAGGGGGCACATCGAGGACCCAGGACTGTAGAGGCAAATAACCGTGATTTTGGGGGGCCACTCTGCTGTTATTCAAGGAATACACAGGAGGCCAGCTTCCAGGCCTTTTCCCCAAGGTGCCAGAAGAGCCAGCCATTGTCAGTCCATGTGCCGAAATGTCCAAGGCCACATCCATTTTATTCCTAATTGCTGCACCCATCCTTGCAACACATGTCCAATAAAGTGGGTGCCTCGATTGCTCTCAATCACCAGTGACCGGCCATAGGCTGCAAAGAGATGCTTTAGGCCCCTCTTGGTGGTTTGCTGATCTGCACAACATGCAGGGCACTACTTCTGGGATTGGCTGACTTTTTCAAAGGTCAGTGGCAAGCCCCACCGACGGGCTACAGCCCACATTGTCTTTTGCCCCACATGCAACAAATGCTGATGAAGCCATTGGGCCACATCAGAGGCAGGATTTCCTTCTAGCCAACACACCTGGGCCAATGCGTCTGCTTCACCCTTCCCTGGGGATGCCAAAGGCAAATGGCCAGTCACATGATATACGGTAGGTATCCGTGACACACCACTCCGTGGCCTTTGGGTCCAGTCTCTCACCCACCCCATGATGGGATAGGTGGTTATTACCTTGGTCGGAGCTTTTCTGGCAATGGGCTCCATAGCCAACAAGGCATGGTACACAGTAGCCAGTTGCTTCTCTGTCAAGATGTACCAGACCTCTGCTCCTTTCCATAGTTGTGACCAGGCTCTGGCCGGCAGCAGAGGCAGCAGCAGTGGCAGAAGCAGTAGCCTTAGGCTCGGGCCACGGGCCGGGGTCAACACAGCCAGCAGCGGTGGTGGTGCCTCCACGACCACACGAGTGTAGACTCACATCCCTCAGCACGAGCGCCACTTCTCAGCATCATTTCTTGGGGCAGCCCTCCCAAAGGTCGCACCCATTATAACAGATTTCAGATTAGAGGAACCCTGCCGACTATGCCAGATGTAAGTCCAGGAAAAGGAAATCCCGGGGCAAAATACCTCTAAAAACCGAAATCACTCAAAGGGAGAAATAGTTTAAACCCATTTATTGCTTACAAAACTGTAGTCCGGCCCATCTCTCTCTCCCCTGCTCCAGCAGCAGCAAAACCAGCCCTCCCCCTCACCTCTCAGGTACAGATAAGCCCTCCTCGCCCAGGTAATTACCCATTGATATGGAGATGAACTTCTCTCCACCCCTGAGGAATGTTGCAAATGCACTAAAGCCATACTTCTTTCCACCTCTGAATGCCTATTGATATGCAGATGTACTAAAGCCAGGTGAGATATTCTGGAAATGTTACAATTTTACCCACACTGACTCACCAACTTAGTCACATTCCTGCTTTCTTTCAAAGCACATAATCCCTCACTGAAATTCCCTCCCTGTGTTTGCTTGTTGATGTGTGCGTGGTCTGAGTCCCTGGGGAGAATGTAAGTCCATGAGAAGTGGATCATGTGTCTTGCTTAGTCCCAACTTCCAGGGCCTGGAACACCCAGCAAAGGAGGGCAATAGAGTCACTGTTGATTGAATGGACATAATTTGTCCAATTTCCAAAAGCTAATTAAGTGGAGGAGGCAGGGCTTGAATCCAGGCCTCTCTGACTCCTGGACCCCTACTCTTCAACACGGCTACACTAAACTTCCAGGCTTGAGGGGGCTGGGCCTAAGACGTGAGGCTGGCATTAGTAGAGGTGCCACAGAGCAGGGGCAGGCTGGACAGAAGCCTCTGGAACTGATGCTGTTAATTATGGAAGAAGGCAGGGCTACAGACCCCCTCCAACCTCAGCCTGACGCTGTCTTACCTGGAGACCTGCAGGACATGTGCCATCACCTGCCAGGCAGACAGAGGTCAGCTGCCTCCTGTCCCCTGCTCTTGGGGCAGAGGGGAGCACCTGCCTTGGTCCCTGACTGGCTCTGAGGTCTTGGGCAAGTCACTTCCCCTTTGGGCCTTGGGCTCGTCATCTGTAGACTGAAGAGGTCAGGTTCCAACAATGGTCGCATGGCTCCCAATTTCTGAATAGCCTGTGCTGGTGTGCTTGTCTATGAAGCAAAGACTGTGTCACATATATTCTCTTATTTGACACAGCTCTCAGCCAGCCCCAGCTGAGACTCAATAAATAGCTAATGAATGAATGAATGAGAATAGAACATAGTTTCTATCCATCAGGGCTTCCCTTCCAGTTGAAAGAGAAGATGGATCTTACACACAGTATGTGCTTGATAGCTGGCTATTCTGATATGAAGACTGCTTTATTCTGTGCAGCAGATAATACTGCCGGAAGAAAAAGCTGAACTTCCCTGTGCAGATAATGAACAAATAGGACCCTTCGTAGAGGATGGATTGTGTAATAGAGCTAAGTGTAATGGACAAAAAAGAGAAGTGTGGACAACATCTTGACAATAAGCAGAGGGGAAGTAAGGAGGGCATTGCAGGGGCAAATAGAAAGGCCCAGCCCAGAGGAACTGTGAGTGAGGCTGTCACTGCCCCTGGGTACTAGAGAGGACCAAGGCTAGATCAGGGTGGGGTCAGGGGCTTCAGCTCCATGTCTAGGAGGCAGCTGGGAGCCACTGTGATTCTTAGAAGAAGACTAACCTGTTGGAAGCAGAGTGGAGCTCTAGCCTAACCATTGTTCGCAGTAGATTGAAGTATCAAAGATAACCCTCTGGTTATCAGATAAAGTTTCTGACCTTAGGAATGCTAAGAACAATGGTGGGATAGCACGGCACCAGAGCCTGTGGCCTGGTTTGGGTCCTGACTCTCTCCCACTTGCTAGCTATTTGCCCTTGGGTGAGTTATTTAATCTACATCACAGTTGCCTCATCTGCAAAATGCAGACAATAATAGTATCAACCTCATAGTGTGATTAGGAGGATCAAATTAGTATATATATATATATATATATATACACGGCACTTAGAATAGGGCCAGATGCATAGTAAGTGGTGTTAGCTAATATTGCTGTTGTTTCCAAATATGGGGAAGGAGAAACTTGATTTTAGATCAAAAGGAAATCTAAGGGAAAATGCCCATACTACTGAAAACACCAGCTTAGATTTGTAGAGAATTCAAGAGACTCAAAGGTCAATTTTGCAACCAGCATCTTCTATAACATTTGACTTTCTATTGCCTCAAAACCAAAAATTTTCTTTCTCCCCACCTGTCTCTCACTATCTCACTAAAGAGTTAATGATTTTCTTCTCTGAAAATCAAATCCCCATGAAAACAGAAATAACTGTCCTCTTCTTTACTCATCCCAGTCTTGGGACTGGGTTTTGAGCTCCCTTTCCCCCATCCCCATGGGTGACAGATGGTTCTGCCAGAAATAAGATGTCCTCCCTCACCCCCTGCTGCAGAGATGATGGAGTTGACCCCAGGGACATCACACAGCTCTAAAGCTGGAGACATGGTTTGTTCTGAGTGGGTGCCACCGGGAAGGAAAATAGCAGAGAGCCACTTTTAGCACACGAGTTAGACAAGCAGAATCTGGCCTTTTTCTCTGGCAGAGTACGCTGACTCAATGCCTGCCAGGAATCACGAGACAAACAGTGCCAGGGTCCAGGCTACGCAGTGTAACAGTGTCACAGTGCACCTCTGAAGTGGGGCAGGGTAGAAAATGCCACACATGGGTGGTCTGATGGCATGTGTGATTAGATGGTATTGTACTTCTGACACACCTCAGCCAGTGCGTGGCCAGTGCGTGGCCAGTGCGTGGCCAAGGCGGTGAAGGGAACTTTCTCAGAGGTGATGGTCATAAGAGGGCAAAGTCAGACTGTGCATAGACACGTTATCCCCCACCTTTTCTTTTTTTTTAATTGAAGTATAGTTGATATACATCATATTAATTTCAGGTGTAAAACAGTGCTTCAGCAATTATATACATTCCTAAATGCTCACCATAATACATGTAGTTACCATCTGTCCCCCACCCTTTCTTAACGAAAGCTTAGAAATAATCTTGCACGCCCAGCAAAGAGTCAAAATACATCCTTAAGTAAAGATCTTTAATATCTTTAGCTTTTGATACCCGCCCGTGTGGGGGCTGCCTTACAATGCTGCATTACAGTGTGAACATTTTCCTATTTCACACCTGGCCTTTTTGAGAAAGAAAATAAAAGGCACAAAAGGAAGGAGTAAAAGAAAAGGGGAAATCGAATGATGATGCATAAGGCTCTTGTGACTAAAATAAATGCCTGAAATAGGAAGCCCTGAAGTAATGAAAGATATAATTTCCCTGAGCATTGCTGAGTCTGGGTCATCTGAAACCTTCAGAAGGTATCGGTTATACTTGGTGCATTGTGCCAACTGGATTCCATGGCAACGTTCTAGGCTTTTGTACCCTTCAGATAATGTGCCCAATTGCCTATTTAATATACTGACAAAAGAACATCTCATGCAGAGGTGCCCGATTAAGGGCTCTTAAATGAGCGAACACTTTCCAGCAAGATGTCCTAATGACTGTGGGCAGGGATGACCCAGAGCCGTGGGCTTTCGGGGCTGTTCGAAGAGATGCATTATGATCCATGTCCCACCCAAGAGGCATGACTGGGCCCCCATGCACCCCAATCCACAGCAGAGTAAGTGCTGCTAATGGGGGGCCTTCCCCTGCTCTTCTTCACATCCTCTTCACTGTACCCCCAGCCCCTCCGTCAGGGCACAACGCCCACCCAAGACCACCACCGGCAGAGGCAGGGAGCCTGGGGCCTCTGCCTCCGCAACAGCTGGATTTCATGGTTTCCATTGAGATGGTCTTTTATGGTTGGCTGAAATCTAGCAAATGTTTCTTTGTTCAGTGCATTTTTAATGGTGTCAACATTTTAAGGTTCTTTCTTACACTGCTCTCTGCCCTGAATGGTCTGTGTATGGGGGTCTTGACTTTGGAAGAGCAGAAACCATCTTGAATATTTATCACTCCCCCCAGGAAAAAGGAAATGTGCTAAGAGCTTTGGATGTATATGTTAGGGAATACTTGCTTCTGATGGCAATGCAGAGTATTCTAATGCAATCTGTGGTGTGATGTGATGTAATGGCCTCCCCATTGCTGAGAGGGCTTGAGAAGAGCTAGTCCGAATAGAAAAGGTTTTAGTGTTGGATGGGAGGTTGAACTAAATGACCTCTAATAGGTGCCTCCCAATCCAGAATTCTACGATTCTCTTGGGATGGTCATACTGGAATCCTATGGGGCTGTAGGAATTGAGGGGCAGGGAGCAGAGCATCCCATTTTGATTTTCAATCTGGAGGGTGGGCAATTGCCATGCAAAGATGACTGTTGGAGAATAGACACTGGCCAAATAGAGGGGGCAAAGGAGAGGGGTCCAGAGGCATCACTTAGCCAGAGCGCATACAGGGCATGAAGACTGGCAGGGTTAATTAGAAAAAACAGTGTATCCTAAGCCCTCTTGGTTATAGAGGTTGAGAGAAACTAAAGATTACTTCTGCTAAAACATGCCTCCAGCTGTTCTCTACTGCCTGAAATCTCTGCCACTTTGAGCATTATCTCTACTGAGCAGTGTCTCCAGGAATCCATTGTCTAAATGCGCAAATAGGACCTGCAATAGAGGTACAGTATCATTTTAATTGAGTTTTATCTGGCTGTATCTTTGCATGATATTAAGCAATCACTTTCCCTCTCAAGGCCCCAGTGTCCCTAGGTGCTCATGAGTAAAGTTTTTTATAGACTCCTTGAGATTTTTCTACATAAACAATCATGTCACCTGCACATAAAGACGATTTTAATTCATTCTTTCAAATCTGTTTGCCTTTTCTTTTACCTTACTTTATAGCACTGGCTAGGACCTCCAGTACAGTGTGAAAGCGATGAAAGTAGATACCCTTGTCTTGTTCCTGATCTTAAGCAAAAAGCATTTAGTCTTTCGCCATTAAGATGATGTTAACTGTAGGGTTTTTCATAGATGCCCTTTTTCAGATTGAGGAAGTTTCCTTCTATTTCTTGTTAGATGAAGATTTTTGTTAAGAATGGGTATTGAATTTTATCCAACATCTTTTCTGCTTCTGCTGAAATGATCATATGATTTTTGCTTAAATTAGTAATATGCTGCCTTACATTAACTGAATGGCTCAAATGCCAGACTCCTCTGGCATTCAGTTAAACTACTTCCAGCTCAACTTAATCTTTTTGAAACTTGTTTTTAAGCTTTGTTATGAAGGAGCCACAGTAGTCTTTACCCTCTAATAAAGCCTCACTACTCAGACAAGACTTTTCCAGGAACTCTACCCAGTGTCCCATCATTTTCTGAGATGTCTCTGCTTTGACTGGTGGGAATGATACCATTTCCCTGTGCAAGCTCTGCGAGTTGTATAATATCTACTTTCTGGCCATTCCTTTCTGCCTTGTAGAGTTTCACCGTACACATATCATTGCTCAAGCCAGACTCAAGGAAATCCCTTTGAAATTCTCCAGAACCCTTTCATGCCAATGCCTCCTCTCATGTACTCTCCCTCACGAACTGCAGCCACCTGTGTCTCCCCAAACTCTGGTTTTTACCTCCTCGTCTCAGTGAAATTGTAGGCTCTGTTTGGGTTCCCCTCCCCGCGGTGCTGTCTGGAAACCACCTGCCAAGCAGCGGGCCAGGCAATCATATTTGGCCCTCGCTGGCTTCCTTTCTCCCAGGGATTAGAATGCTGTGCTGCCTAAAGTCCAGTGCTGAGACGAGTCATCGTGCACTTCTGGACCATCTCCAGCTGTGTGCGGCAGGACTGCAGTTCTGCAGTGATGGCTCCCCAGGAGCAGAGGCAGATTTCACCCGCTGCATTTGTTCACACCATCACCATCCCCCTTAATGCTAGTCCCAAAGCAACTTCACCTGTTTGTCACTTTGACTGAAAGCATTTTACCTTAGACTATCACAAAATGGGGATTGGAGATGGACTCAGATCTTTGCTGTTCCCTTGGTAGCATCAGTTATAACCACGGCAGGCCTTAGTTCCAAGTCCTATAAAATGAGAGTAAGCGTTACTGACCAGCCTCCCCCTCTGGTAGGTTGTGAGAAATAAACCAAATAAAGAGGATGGCAACGCCCGCCATTCCAGCTCCCCTCCGCCCCCCTCCCCGAGGGCGCCATCCGTCCCACACGAGACCCCCGTCTGGGCCCTACCTTTCTTCTGCTCTTGCTGAGGTGGTCCTCTGTGGCTCACTCATCTCTCCAACATGTTGGCCCAACCAGATATCTGTAAAAATATTCACCAGAGCCACCTGCAAGTACTATTCTTTAATGAATTTGTAGTTGTGCTGCGCTCTCCTAGAATGGTTATGAAGTGTTATGTGTTTGGTGACTGAAACTGCCTCACCTTAAAAGTACGAGCAACAACTTTACAGAGCAGTGTGCCAGGATTTCTTGCACGACAGGCTAATGAACCCCTTCTTTCTCCAGGGCTACCTGGAGCCATTGGAACTCCAGGGGAAAAGGGAGACCCTGGTGAGCTGGGCTTGACTGGAAACGAGGGACTGGCGGGGCCGAAGGGTGACAAGGGAGACAAAGGGGACGTGTCCAATGATGTGCTCCCCACAGGTAAGGCGCTGCTGCTTGGGCACTTTTCCAGGGTGAACAGGCCCGGAAGCCAGCCTGGTTTCCAGCACAAGGGCTTCCTTGAGTCCCCTCTCATCTGCCTATGTGTCCATCTGTTCTGCAGCATGTGTTAGAGTTCCGTGCTTCCAAAGAGGAGAAAACTGTGCGTGTTGCCCCAAAGTTAGTGAGACCAAATCTGAGCTTAGAAAATTCAGGTCTAAATATCACGATTGGATTGAATTAGGATGAAGGAAGCATGCTTTTTCCAGATAGCTATTAATTCCAGCCCAATTCGCAACAAGACAAGCAAGCAGGCAACTTAAGATTCCTAAGACAGCTGGCAGAAAGCACTGGCCTTTTCTTCACAGACAAGGTAGGGCCATCCTCAGGCCCTTAACCTCAGCTTTTTGACAGAGTCGGGGCAGACATGGTTGCTGATCTTCTTTGTCTAGTTTCCAGCCTAGGTTCAAAGCAGGTATTTGGCATCCATGGGGTGGAATAGGAGTGCAGCAAACCACAGAAAGATAACCATGTGGTGGGAAAGGAGGTGACAGCAGATGGCCACGGGGGGAGGAAGAGGCAGGAGAATTTTAAAAGCACGATACTTCGGAGACCATTTATATCATAAAAATATAACTATCCTGTTAATATAGTCAATAAACATTTTTTAAATATCAGAGAACACCATTTACAAAGCAGGGACTTGGCTAGTAGCTAGGAATGTGAATATAAAAAGATTAAGACATGAGTTCTGTCCTCAAGAAGCTGGATAACAGAGGTTCAGAACAGTGTCCCGGAATCAGACTCCCATCCATCCGTTCAAAATTTATTGAGAGCCTATTACTTGCTAGGCACTCCACAGGGACCAAAGCATCGAAGGAAGATAAGATTGTGTTTACATGCTTTGTTTCATAAACAGGAAGATTTCTATGCAAAATGCATGAAATTTTAAAAGCATTTTGACAGGACCATATATATATGAATATGCTTCAAAAATATAAGGTCTTGTTATGCTTCAGTAATATGGGAAATCTACACATCCGGAATATATCACTTCCCTATAGTACCGCTCAAGTGAGGGATGATGACAGACCATTCAGAAAAGCAACACCCTTGAGTCACCCCATTCCAGAGACCAGGCCAGAGCTGGGTGTGTCCCCTGGACAGAGGACAGAGAAGGCCTAGGAGGGCTGGATCCCGTCTGCCCCGCCTACAGATCTCTACGCCTTTAGAGTGGGCCAAGCCCCACCTCTAGCCTCTTGACCCCTGCTTGCCCTCTCTAGAAAGGCTGAAAAGACTTATTTGGTTTGGCTGGGAAGAGGCAGCTTAAGAAACTTCAGATCCCCAGCCAGTCCAGAACGGGAAGGTAGGGCCGAAGGGCTGAATAGCCCGGCCTACTGGCATCTTTATGAGAGCTCCGCAACCAGTGGCCCCTGCAAAGGGCTGTACCCACATTGGCCACCTGAAGTTGGAGGTGTGGAGGGGTTCCAGCTGGCAGAGCACTCGCCCAGTGACCTCACTGGATTCTCACAAGGCAGGACCCTGATTTCCTTTGCCGCCCAGAGCAGTGCTTCTCGGACCTTGCAGCGCATAAGGAGGCTTTAGAAAAACACAGATGACCAACCTTCCCGCTATTTTGATCTAATTGACCTGGGATGGGGCCCAGAAACTGTATTAGAGCTCTTTAGGGGATTCTAACAAGCATCACAGTTGAGATCCATAAACATAGGCCAATGAAAACAGGAGGAGCTTTGCAGTGAGACAGCTGAGATTGAGGCCCAGCCCTGTTCTGGTTGTGACTTTGAGCAAATAAATCCCTGAACTTCCCTGACACTCAGGTCACCGAGCGACTACTAAAGCTATATCCCACAGAGTACTTGGGGAGAACAATGGGGAGGAGATTTATGAAATCTGTAGCACAGTCCTGGAACTAGTTGGAACGCAACACCTGCTAGTGATGTTTCCTCAACCCTGCATGGACAAGCGCTAGAATAGAGAGACAGGTGCCTGGGAGGTGGGAGCTTAACAGGCACCCTGGGGCCGCTCATTCTCCTTTTCCCATATGTGAAACCCGTCTTTGTTCATGGCTCTTTAATCAGTCTCTCTCCCTCTTTCCCTCTCTCTCCAGGTGCCAAAGGTGACCAAGGCCCACCTGGCCCACCTGGCCCGCCTGGGCCCCCCGGCCCTCCAGGTCCCCCAGGACCCCCTGGAAGCAGAAGGTCCAAAGGCCCTCGGCAACCAAACATGTCCAGCGGCCAGTGCCCAGGTCACCAACCTGCTCCAGGGAGCCCAGCTCTTCAGCTAGGGACCCCAAACTCCTGGGCTTTACCCAGTCTTTGCAAGCAGATTTTTAAAATAGAGGCAGGAGATTTTGTTCAAAGCAAGAGTTCCCCCTTGCAACAGGCTCGTGGGAAGCCTGAACAGTCTGCCCTGGGGCTGAGGACTGGTGGCAAGTTTAGAACTGGGCTTCCCACCCCCTTCCCTCATGCATTTCTCTTCATTTATCACCAGACTATTCTGCTTCCTTGCAAAATCCACCATCCTTCTCCCCTGAAACAGTCTTGAAGGCCAAGCTGTTCACTGTTGGAGCGTGGACACCCCGACTGATGCTGGGGAGGCCGTGGGAAAGTTCAGACTGGTGAACTCCCCACCAATACTACCGTTCTGCCACCATCACCACTGAGCTTTGAGGGGCTGATAACGTGCCGAGCCCAATGCTAGGGCTCAGGCCACTTAATTCTCTCTCACAGTTACAAAACTGGAACCCAAGGAGCTAAGCAGCTTTCCCAAGGTCACTCAGTTAGAAAGTGACTGCTAGGATTCAAACCCAGGTCCACCTGACTGTAAAGGCCCTGCTCCTAGAGCTCCTTCCCTTCAGAGATGGGAATTCACACTCTGAGACTAAGCTAACCAAGGGCAACGAGCACCTGATCTCTGGCAGGCCAAGAGGACTTGCTCTGTGAGAGGGGCGGCCACAGGACTGAATGGTCATTAGAAACCAAGGGCCATATGCATGGGAAGTACTTCTAGACGACCTAAGAGCGCCTGCCCAGAGGGGTGACCTGGGACCCAGCCCCTGCTGAGGCAAGAGGAGGCACAGCTTGCTGGCACTTCGGGGGTCAGCAGGAGGGTCCCGACTGCAGCTTCTGCCACGCCTGCTGTGGTCTTCACTGGCCCTTTCTGAAACGGTCTTCAGTTCCACTTGCTGCACTGTCCTTTCTGGAAGACATTTTGGCAGCACACACCCAGCTGTCAGAGTGGGTGAATCTGTGCTTTCAGGGGTGTCACCATCTCCCCACCCCAGTCAGTGGAGCCTGATGATAATTCGGCACTCGGCGCCTTGTTAAATAGCAGCTGAGCTGCTCCTTCCCTGACCGTCAGCACCGCCCCCTCCATTAGCTTCAGCTTCTCGTGGAGAATGAGCTGAGCAGACCCTTCTCCACAGAGACGGCTGACCTGAACTTCTGCGGAATTCTAATTTGCCGAGGGCGCTGTCAGCCTGAGAGAAGCACCGTGCTCTGCCTAGCCCATCTCTGAGAGGCTAGCAGCAGGGGCTGGGACCCAGAGTTGTGAAAACTGCTTTAAATGAGAGGCCACGATCCTCCAATCTATCTCATGGATCATGGAAACGAGTCCTCGGTTGCTAGGCATCCTGCATATGAACCTGGCCCTCTCTCCTGCTCCAATTCCGTGTCTTTAACCACCCCCTCCCCCACAGCTTTAGAAGCAGGTCATGGGAGCCCTTTCTTCAGGCGAAGAGCAGGAGGGGCTCTCGGCCCCTTTCTTGTTTAAAGCCCAAGTTCTTAAGCAGAAACTCAGGCAGCAGGATTGCATGTGGGGGAATCATATTAGGTCCCTGAGGTTGCTCTCGTCAGGAGCCTTTAGAGAAAAAGAGGCTCACCCAGCTAGAAAGACGTTCAGAGGTCAGAGGTCGTGATGAGTCCTGGGCCCATTTCTGCTGATAACAAACCTCTCCAGACCGTTCTGTGAGCTTCCCTAGTGATGGTGCAGGTGCTCCTTTCTATCTACAACCACGAGTGATTTGAACCCCTCGGAATTCGACTAGGCAAGTGGGCCTGGCTTTTCTCAGGAAGCCTGATTTGCCCCAGCCTGCCCCAGACCAGGGTCAGCCACTTCCTCTCACCTGCACCTGGCCATGATCCTTCCACCTCTTGTCTTCCTTCTGCCGCTCCAAACCACCTCTCCACCAAAGTCCTGAATTACTCCCATTTGCAAAGAGGATGCATTCCACTTCAGGTGTATCCTCAAACCAACCATGACTCAAAGACCTAAGTCCCACAGGCCTGCAAGGACAGACAGCTGGGCAATGATAGCAGGGACTCATACGGCCCTGGACCAGGCTCCCTGTGGACGCCTTCTCTCTGTGAGTCCTTCCTCTGGAAGTCCAGGAAGACAGGATAAAGTGGGCCACCCCACCGTGAGGTCCCACCAGCTTCTCTGAAAGCAAAGATACTTCTAGAAAAATGCCATCTGTGATAGTGATACCGCCTGCCCAGGGGGGCCAGGAGAGTGTCAGGAAGCCTCTCCTTCCCGCAGACTGCGGAGAGCTCGAACAGCTGACTCAGGCCGCTGTTGCCCTTGTCCTGACTTCCTCTTGGGATTATATTATCTCAGCAACTGTGGTCATGGGAAGCTTGTTGGGAACTCACCAAGCGGGGCAGAAAATTCCGAAGTGTAAGACTTGTTTAAAAGCAAGCAACCTAAACACTTGGTGGGCCTATTGTAAGGGATGTTTATGGGACTAGAGTCAGGAATGGGATGGGAGAAAGCACCAGTTACAAAGTTACGCAAGTCTTGTCGTGCCAGCTGGCCTCATTGTTGTTACCCTTCCTTGTTCAGGTGAGATGTGCGCTATACCAAATGACGACACCCTGGCTGGCAAAGTTGGTGAGAAAGGCAGTGAACACCACTCCCCACTCGCAGGTAGGGAAGCAAAGCAGCCTATTTTGAAATTCAGAAACTGGATGCCTAACAGTCATAATGGATAGGTGAGTGCCTTTCCTTTCTCCTCTGGTAGCATCCATGATCACTTCCATTGGAAAGCCAACGCAAGTGTTAAAAGTCACAGAGACATTTGGGACTTGGATGAGAGAGTCAGCTAACAAGAGCGATGAACGCATCTGGGTGACTGAGCATTTTTCAGGTACTTTCACTTGGCAGGTGATCCAAGTCTGTTGTAATTGCTCCTTTCACCTGTTGCCTACCTTCAGGCCTATTCCATTTCTGTGTGTCTGAAGTCCCGGTGAATTGGTGTAACAAATTGCTCTTTATTTGCGAAAACACAGAGAAGAACGCTTTCCTTGGTTGAACACACTGTGACAAGCTTTGCAGTTCAGGTCACAGGGACGTGACCGGGACACCCCCAATGTAGATTCACCAATTTTAGGCAAATTATCAAAGGAAACAAACAGCATTATGACCGGTGGCCTTCTTTTGGCCATCTTTCTCAGGTATCTGTTGGGCAGAGGGCCCAGGGGCGAAGGGGAAGGCCATCTCGCAGGCGCAGTGCACCCGAGCTTGACCCCAGTCACACTGGGTCCACACAGGGATGGCCAGGGGTTGCTAGGGGCGGCAGCAGCGGCCTCCCTGCAGAAGGGGTCTGGGCAGACTCCCGGGTCAGAGCAGCGGCTGCACTACGCGGCTTCAGTTCATTAAGGCCAAACCCTCCGCTGGTCATGACTGCGCAGGGCTCCGGAGGGAGCGGACCACTGCGGACTGGCCATAGCTGCCGTGCAGCGCGGGACGAGGTGTTTCAGGTGTGGGCCTGTCTGTCTAATAGACCATTTTGTAAACAGCGTGTGTGTTGGGGTGGGGGTCATACAGTTTTCCTGGAAGGAACAAAGCCAGCTCTGGGGCTACCATGTTTGGCAGAAGGAATCCATAAAAGAGGATTGAACTTTCCAAGACTGCAAACTAGACAAGGACCCTTGCGGGCCCTCCCTCTCTCCTTCCCAACTTTCAGCTTCCACCCCGACTCCCGCCTGAGCCGTGACGGTCTCTCCCTGGCTTCCCTCCTGCAGGCATCCGGGTGAAGGAATTCAAAGACCAGCTCTCTCTGCTGAACGGCAGCTACGCGCTCATCCACCTCCCGTACTATTTCCACGGCTGCGGGCATGCCGTTCACAACAACGCTCTCTACTACCACAAAGGGGGCTCCGACACCATAGTGAGGTGAGTCTGCTGGGCCACAGCTGCTCCCTTCTGGGCCACGCAGTAGCTTCTTGCGCTGGCCGGACGGCACCTCTTTAGTTCGCCGCAAGCTACGCAGGCACAAGGGCTGAGGTTCCATCATCTCTGCGTCCCAGGGCCTGGCGCACAGCCAGAGGTCAGGCGGGGTTTGTTGACTGGGTGAGCCCTGGGACCCAGCAGTATTATGAAAGCCGTAGTCCTGGGCATTCAAGACAAGGGACAAGGACCTCGAGGGCTTCCTGGGCCCCTCTCCCTCCCTCCCCGCACCGTGAGGGCCGCCTCCACAGCCTTGCTGGCATCAGAGTGCTGGGTTAGGAGGGCAGGTCTCCTCTTATAAGGAACAGTGAAACCCGCCCCAAAGACACATGTCCGAGTGACCAGAAGGGCCTCGTCCTTTGCCGCTCGGGCCCCCTGCCGGACTCCCTCATCATCTCCGCGGCCCCAGGTCACCGCCTCTGGACGGAGTCTTGTGCTAACAGAGAAAGACCACCGACCCAGCCCCGGTTCTGAAGTCAGCCCTCTCATTTAATCCCGAGGCTCCCTGCTGCCATGTGCATAGGGCTGTTGTTACACGGGGATGGGGTGCAGGGGGCTTCTGAGGTGAGTGAGCCCCAGAAAAAGGATGGCCACTCTAAGACAGAGTGCCTTCTGAGGAAGCTAAGCCTGCGGAGGCCCTACTCTGTGCTGGCCACCTGCTGCGGGGAGGGGCTGTATGCGGGCGAGGGCGTGGGGGGCGGTGGGGAGGAGAGGCAGACAGAACAGACTTAGAGCCTTATCTTGCTGCGAGAGATAAGCCTCCATCAAGAAACACGGCTGCGAGGTGCCAGCGCCGGACCACTGGTTCCGATGGACCAAATGGCAGTCCCAAATTCCAGGCATGCAAAGGAAGGAGAAACTGGGGAGCTGAGATGTGCAGGCAGGGCCTTCTCAAGCCCTCCTCTTCTCTGGTTTCTTTTCAAACGACTCGTTAATCGGCTTCACGTTTGTTATGCTCCAGTGCCTATCTGCCTGGAGAGCCCTCAGTTCTCATTTCTTCTGCTTCTCAATGGCGCCCTCTAGTGTTCTTTTCTTTTCGCCTAGTGTCCCTAAATTTTCATTCCTGCAGTTGGGTACCTTTGAATCATAATCCACTTTTTGATACGGTCTAGGTTTGTAGTCTGTCAAATCAGACAGCCTCCAGGAGCTGAGGAGGTGGGATTTCATCTTGCAGCTTAATTTATCCAGCCACTTACCCTGACAAGAAAATTGACTTCACAGCCATGAGTTTGTTACGTCTCTTCTCAACTGGTGACCTTCTTAATTTAGATGGCTGTGAAATTTTTGTCTTAAAACTCCAGCATGGAGTAGAGGGAGAAGCCCCAAGTTTAGACTTAAAAACTTAAGTTCAGACTTTGACTCTGCTACTTATTCATATACCTGGGCCAGTCACTTCTCCTTTATCATTGGTTAAAATTAAAGGATTGTTTTAGATCGTCTTTTGAGGTCCCTTGCTAAGAATCTCTGAGCAGGCATTTCATGAGGCCAGCAAGCGCCAGAGGATTCACAATGTCGAGGAAGTTTCCTAAGGTCACATGGCTTGTAGGTGGTCACTTAGTTATAGTCACCATCCTTTACGGACTTGCTGCTCAGAGTGTTTGGGGCAGCCCATAGAATGGGCATGCCCTGGAGCTTATTAGAAAATGCAGAATCCCTGGCCAAACCCCAGTTTCATAGAGGAGACTTTAAAAAAACACCTCTGTCCACAAAAATGGTGACTTATATCTACTTTTTATACATTGCAGATTCGAATTTGGCCAAGAAACATCACAAACTCTGAAGCTTGAAAATGCCTTTTATTTTGATCGAAAATACCTCTTTGCGAATTCCAAGACTTACTTCAGTTTAGCTGTAGATGAAAAGGGCCTTTGGATTATCTATGCTTCAAGTGTGGATGGCTCGAGCATTCTTGTCGCGCAGCTGGACGAGAGGACATTCTCTGTGGCACGGCATGTCAATACTACGTACCCCAAATCCAAGGCTGGCAATGCCTTCATTGCCAGAGGGATCCTCTATGTCACGGACACCAAAGATACAAGGATAACATTTGCCTTTGACTTGTTAGGAGGGAACCAGATCAATGCAAACTTTGATTTAAGAACTTCCCAGTCTGTTCTTGCCATGCTATCATACAATATGAGAGACCAGCATTTATATTCATGGGAAGATGGCCATTTAATGCTTTATCCTGTGCAGTTTTTGTGAGCTTCCTCCAAGCAGTGATGGAATGCACTCTACTCCCATCAGTAAATTTCAGATATTCCCTGGAACAATTTATATCCCGAAGAAAACTTTAAGGGTAGCCAGATATTTAACTGTCATAATCTCATGACATGAGTATTTATGTGGTCAGGGAGCCCCCTTTAGATTCAGATTCCTTGAGAGAAAATAGCAACAGATTGGAAGTCAAGACAGTTGAGATATAGTGATTCCTCCACAAACCAGCTGGGCAAGTTTCCCCTCCCTCTGGGGGTCCTGTTTTTTCCCCACTGGTAATGTGAAAAGGCTAGCTAACATGACCGGAAAGATACCCTCTTGGGAAATGCTGTGATTCTTAGCTGTTCCTGCTTTCACAACGTTTATATGTTTGGTCTTCAGCCACTTGCTAAGCAAATTTGCCTCTGAGTTGATAGGCCCAATGGCTTGAGCAATGAATTCCTTAGTGCGGATTTACATTTGGTGAACTCGGGAAGCTGCATGGGCCCTTTAAGGCTGCTGAGGGGCCATGTGACCCACAGTGTGTAGCTGCACCTGCCACCCCAGGGCCACAGTGGCTGTTATCCTCAGCTCCTGGGAGCCAAGATTAGCAAAAGCCAGGTACCGTCACATACTCAGGTTTCCTAATGAAACAGAAACAGGTTCCCATCAATTTCTTACCCTGATGAGATGCGGCTGAGGGTCAGAAACTGACCCCTCAGGTCACACTGGCCCCCTTTTCCACAGCTATGGATCTATGATCAGAGTACTAAATATTGTGTGAGTGGGCTAGAACCATGGGAAGCACTTTGCAGTTTCCAGAAGAGAGGCACCATTTGTGGTCATTATCTATAACAAGGATGGCCAACTATGGCCCATGGGCCAAAGCCAGCCCATCCCCTGTTTTTGTAAATAAAGTGTTCCTGTAACAGAGTCACACACATTTGGTTATGTATTACAGCCTGTGGGTGCTTTTGCTTTACAATGGCAAAGTCGAGTCCTTGCAAGAAAGTTGAGAGGTGGCTGAGAAACCCCAAAACGCTCATCCTCTGGACCTTCACAGCCAAAGTTGGCTGACTGCGACCTGGGATAGAAAGTGAGTCTGATTCCTGGAAGGGCTGATTCACCACAGCCTGTTTGTTATGTTTTGTTTTGTTCCAGACTTAGAAGTGGTAATTTATATGGCTCAAGTTTTTGGAAGAGGGGAAAGGTGGGAACACCGTAAAATTATGTGGCCCTCCCGAAAAGCAGTTAGTGAGCTGTTCTTTCCCTAATACTGTTTCAAAGGGTGTGATCTGTTCCCCCTGGGTGCCAGGAGAAAATCCAGTTTAGCTTGCTCCTAAATGTGCTTAAATACATATGTTTTCTGCCAGTTCAGTTCTTCAAACATCCTTCAGCCCTGCACTGAGGTCCAAGCAGGGCCATTGAGAAGAGAGTGAAAGCCACTGGGTCCTGCAGCCAGGAACAGGACCCAGGGAAACTCTTATGTAAAGATTTTTCATCAATTTGCCCTGACTGAATTCATGTGTGTGTTGGTGGAGAGCTTCTGGAATTTCTTCACTGGGTCCCACTCCATTCTCAGGGGCCCAAGTCCTGGTTGATACCATCTTAATAGAAGCATTTTAAAACTTAGGGGATTTACAGGTTTAAATATTTAAACCTCCCCACCCCTTGAAAATTCCTAGGAGACTATTAGGGACATTTTTATTGTGTTCTCAAAATAACGGGTATTTGAAACTTTCCCCCCACTTTTTAATTAGACTGGTTGTGTCATGTTACAACTTTAAAAAATACTCTTTTCAGATTCATATGTTATAACAAAGTAAAATAGAGTTTCATGTTCAAGATCAATGTGCCTAATGAATGCTAGTATTCTTTTAAAGTATGTAAATATAAATACTGCTATTTATGGATACAGGGGACCTGGATATGAATATGATTTCATAGTAATAGTCATATCAGTAATAGTAATATATATAATTCTAATTGAATATATGGTAGCAATCAAATGAGGTTACTGAATTAGCATATATTCCTTTTGGTATCTGAGCTATCTTGGTTGTCCTAGCTGTGGGTAAGAAATCATACTCTTACTAGAGAAGCTCGAACTGGGATTTTTTTTCTTTCTGGCTATAGCAGGGAATAATGTAAGGACAACTGCATTTGACCAGCATTTAATGGGTAATTTTATAATATGGCTGAAAGTTTGTCTTTACAAAGTGAAAAGAATTATGCTTTTATTCATTTTCTCTTGCAAATAGTACTGTCTTTAAAAAAAGTTAGGGCTCACTGCTAAAATAGAATGTACAACCAAATGTTTTCAAGTCAAGATATCTTTTTAGCAGTTTACACTGTCATTTATAACAAAGTTGCTTTAAAGCACTTTCCAAATATCTGCACTTCTGATGTCAGAATCAAACCAGATAATTCTCTAATTCTTCTTTAATCTAAAGTAGATAATTTCCAACCCACTGGTGAGTCAATAAAACCATCCCTCCCAACCTCAGAGATAAGCTGGACCCTATTTCAAAGCGTTTTCTTTCAAACTGATAATGTGCCGACTGAAGCCAGCAGGAGGTTACAGACTCAGTGTCTCATTGAGCCCAGGTGTTATGACAGAGAAAGAGTTTTGGGGTGAAAGTTTTTAAATGAGGAGTTTGGAACTCAGGCACCTGCATGGTCTTATTTTCTTCAAGGTTGTAAGGTGAAAAGGCACATGAGACACCAAGATTCTTGTAAAGCCAGCTGTCGTTTTCCAACTGGGGAGAGAACACTTTGGTTTGACTATCTGATGTCAAAACGTCTGAAGGAAAAGTGCACGATAGGGCTTTCCAGTTTCCATCTGCCGCTGTGACCTGGTGTATCACATTATTAAAAGTTGTAATTTCCCATCTATAACCACAGATTCTGAACAATTATGAACAACAAAATGAATCATTAATGACTGTCTCTTTTCTGGTTGTGATTTATTTATCTTTAATCTAATTAGTCAATAAAATAATCACTGCTGAGCAGAATCACATGTTGAAACAAGTGTATTGCTACTGTTACCTCATGTTGACTAACATGTAATATTTTTAAGAAAATAACAACCAAAAACAGTGTGTGGTAGACTTATATTGGCTGTTTCTCTATTGAATCTCTTGCAATTTGCTAGCTCCTTCTGAATACTGAAAAATCATTGATATGGATTATGTTTTTCTCTATAGGAAAATAAAAAATATGTAAAACTAGATATTCATAGACATAAATGCAATGACGATTTGCTAATTTACTGGCAGAGGCAAAGCAACTGAAAAGGACATAACATTTTGGGTTAAAAGTTGAAAAAGAATGTATTTTAAAAGCTGGATTTGTGTGAATTGGGGCAAGTCTCTTAATCCCTGAGAACTTCTGTTTCCTGTGTAAAATGTGGATAATAGTATTACCTGCTTGCTTGGATTTTTTTATGTGAAATAAGAAATGCTCTGAAAATGATCCAGTTCTTGATGAATTATAGTTGTTATTTTTATAGTTTGTCCCTACAGGGAGCCACAGGGAGCTCATTGTTCTTACGGCCTTACGCAAGGGCCGCAGAAATGGGGCAGGGACTCCTCATCAGCAGTTTCCACCTGCTGGTCTGTTTGCTTAGGTAGCTCACAATTCACGCCACCAAAAAATGGTCCTGAGTCATACAACAAATTTACAATGAAAACTACCCCCCAAAGGGTGGAAACACACCTGTCGCCTTGACCTATACAGAGCTTCCTTAGAACCTTCCCTCGAAGCGTCTCAGTTACTGGGCAGCCCAGGTATTCACTGCTGATGACTTCTGTAATTAAAATACTACAAAGGAAAATGAAAGGAAAGCCCACAAGGGAAATAGTAGTCTTGGCCCTTTAATTAGACTATTCAGACCTTGCAGGTGATGTTAAGATCTCCATTCTTACAGCCATTTACTGTAAGATTTAAAATAAGAGTGCAATTAATCTGTTGTTACGTTTCCCACCAAGAAATCTGCTAATATCAGTCTCAAGCACTGACCTACTTAAGGAGTGGTGGTTAAACGACTCCTAAAGAGCGAAATACTAATCCTAAAATCGTTAGACTCTTGTGACCGGCGATCTGGCGTCATCAGTGTCCCAAACTCATTTGCCATTTCCCGACACTGGATGGTACATTTACAGAACACCTAATCCATCACTCTCATTTTAAAGTCCAAGAAAATGAGAGTAACTCACTCAACATCATGGTTTAAGTGACAGTTTAAGTTTCCTGACTTCATGGCCGTATTTCCCACCTCCCTCTGCCACTCCCAAAGCAATGATCTGGTCTCTGTAACTGCAAAATGAAAATAATGAACTTTGAACTTTTTTTAAGCACTCCTTTTTAAAAAGCTGGACCTAGAGGAATATGTCAAACCTACCCTAGTCAGAGAAGTTCTTAACACAATGATGCCACTTGTCACCTCCTGGGAGGTGACTATACCCGCCCAAGCCCAGCAGCACTTGTAACTCAAAGAACTACCATCACCGCTGGGCACGTCCAGGCCCACAGTTCTCACTAGAGAAGTGGCTGCTACTTGGTGTTTCCCACCTATATGCCATGTCTCTTCCAGGCAATGTGCACACATTATTTCACTTACTCATAGATGCTCAAGTAGAAATGTCCTGAAATGTCATCTATTCTATTCAACGTTCTAATCTTCTCTACAAATGTGGTGGACACCCTGATGCACTCACTACCTTGGGTTCCACTTCAGGAAAGACTTCTCACCCTTGGTGCTGGGAGTTCTGTCTGCATATAGCCGTCAGCTGTCAGCCCCTTCAGGAATTGCTTCGGCTGTAGAGACCCACATCACCTGGGCGCACCACCTCCTCCAGTGGCCGATGCCAGTATAAACGCTTAGACAGCTCCGCCCAACTTGGACCTGATCTAGGGGACCGAGCTCTAGGGGACCGAGCTCTAAGGGACCAAGCTCTAGGGGATCTGCTCTAGGGGACTGAGCTCTAGGGGACCGAGCTCTAGGGGACCGAGCTCTAGGGGACCTGCTCTAAGGGACCTGCTCTAGGGGACCGAGCTCTAGGGGACCGAGCTCTAGGGGACCAAGCTCTAGGGGACCTGCTCTAGGGGACCAAGCTCTTAGGGGACCGAGCTCTTAGGGGACCGAGCTCTAGGGGACCGAGCTCTAGGGGACTGAGCTCTTAGGGGACCGAGCTCTAGGGGACCTGCTCTAGGGGACCGAGCTCTAGGGGACCGAGCTCCTCGGGGCTTGGCCAAGTCTGTCACTGGGCCTGCATCTCAGGATGACTTTTCCCTTTGCCCTTCCTGCTTCTTTCTGCTCCTTTCCACAGCATTAAACCAAGAGCATTGTTTAATGACATCCTGCTGGCTAAACACCATCTTAGAGTTTGCTTCTCAGCCTATTATCGAGTTGCCAGATGAAATATAGGATCCCAGCTAAATTTGAATTTCAGATAAAGAACAAAAACAAATTGTTTTGTTTTTGTTTTAGTATGAGTATGTCCCAGGTATAGCACAGGATATATTTATACTAAAAAATTATTTATCTGAAATTCAAAGTTACCTGGAAGTCCTGTATTTTTATTTGCTAAATCTGGCAACCCTAACCAGGTGAGGTCCCAGAAAGAAGACACTGAGATGGGGTCTGGGAGCTGGATCTTTCACTCCCTGTTTCTAACGAGGACCCCATCGCTGGTAGTAGATTGAGCTACTGCGACAATTAGACAAGTCCAATTGTTAAAACTTTGATTAGTGACAAACCAGAGTACCAGTGGAAAGGAATACAGTTGCTCACGTTATGCTTCAGATGTTTGGGAATTATGGAGAAATAGGGATGAAGAGGATAATGAAACCAGGTGGCTATTGTTCAGCTTGATTGACCCTCCAGAAAAAGATAATAAAAAGCTGAGAAAAAGATTAATTACCAACGGAAAGCTTGGAAAGCCCCGTGTCTCCTCAGCAGCACACAGAGAGGCGCTCCTCTCCTGCAGTGCCAGGGCAGACCGAGCTGAGACCCAGACCCTGCCCTGGAAGATCAGAGTTGCCAAGCTCCAAAGAAGGTTAAACTCCCAGCAGAGGAAGGCCACCATACCGAGGTGAGAAACCGGACGAGGGAAGACTGGGACTCTGCCATGGGTCGTGGGTTTGGCCACCTCCGAACTGCAGTTTGTGTAGTGTTTGTGGTCACTTGGAAATACAGGGGAAATTCAAGGAGAGCTTAAATCAAGCTCACTGACAAATTTTTCTTCTATAAAAGGCCTGATAATATTCTAGGCTTTGTGGGTCGCTCTGTTGCAACTACTTGATTCCGGTGTTGTAGCTGTTTGTCCCAGACAGTGCATCAATGAGTGAACATGGCTGTGTTTTATTTATGGGCAGTGAAATTTGAATTTTATCATTTTCATTTGTTACCAAATGTTTTTCTTTTGATTTTTTAAAACTACTTAAAAATGTAAAAAACCATCCTTTGCTTGCAGGCTGTACCAGAATAGGTGGCGTGTGGATTTTGACCTCCAGCCAGCTTGCCAGCCCTTCATGTGATATAGTGATTTGTGATGAATATATGTTTGACCTGCATTCCCTTTTCAAACACAGAGTCCCTAAAATGCTTGGAATTTCCTGTGATAAGAGACATAAAGGTGTCTTTTTTTTTTTTGTAGTTAATGAGGTAACTCTGGAAAGCACTTAGGTAACGTAAGGATGGGTGCTGGCTGCCAAGGGACCCAACCATGATTAAAGGGTTGGAACTTTCCCACCCCAATTTCCGCAATGGGGAGAGCGGCTGGAGGTTAACCAGTCACCAACGGCTGATGATTTCATTAGTCATGCCTGTGTAATGAGACCTCCATAAAAACCCAAAAGGATGGGGTTCAGAGAGCTTCTGGGTTGGTGAACATGTGGTGCAGGGACAGCAGTGACCTCTAGAGGGCGAGGGAGCTCCAAGCCCTTTCCCCATACCTTGCCCTTCGCATCTCTTCCACCTGGCTGTTCCTGAGTCACATCCTTTTATAATAAATCGGTGATCTAGTAAGTAAAATGTTTCTCTGAGCTCTGTGAGCCACTCTAGCAAATTAGTTGAACCCAAGGAGGGAGTGATTGGAACCTCCAATCTATAGCTGGTTGGTCACAGGTAACTCAGACTTGTGATTGGCATCTGGAGGGGAGTGTGGTATCTTGTAGGACTGAGCCCTTAACCTGTGGGATCTGATGCTGTCTCTAGGTAGATAGTGTCAGCATTGAGCTGAATCACAGGACACCCATATGATGTCTGAGAATTGCTTGGTTGGGGGAAACCCCTACACATCTGGTGTCAAAAGTATTGACAGTGCTGTAGCACTATGAGAATACAGAGATAGAAAACTGAGTTTTTCCTTACTCACCTGGGTTAAGTCATGATCCCCAAATGGGACTTATACTTAAGAACATTTTATTGGCCATTCCTACAGGAAGGGGGTCACTGTGTCAACTTAAAGATTGTTGCACACATAGGGTGCAATACTTTTTCACTTTCTCCAACACCTAGAAGAGGAATGAATACTAGAGTAGTGGCAACATCGGTGTCAACATCATAGTTCACATTTATCGAGTGCTTACTACGTGCCAGGTGCTGTACTAAATGTATCACATGTATTAAGTCATGTAATCTTCATGGGAAGCCCACAGGGTATAAATCTTATTATACCTGTTTGCCAGATGAGAAGAGATTAAGGAACTCAACCACTGTCACTTAGCTTGCAAGTGATGAAATTAGGATTCCAATTCAGAAAGTCTGAAGCCAGAGCCTACACTGTCAGCAACTATTCTGTCCCGCCTGTCAGAGAGAATGGCTAGGATCCTCCCATTCTTTTTGGCTTCTTCAACCTTTCTAGGACAGTGACAAGGGCTAAAGACACACACACAAATGGCTAATCCTTTTATGTCTTTGTCTTACTTGGTCTTTCTTGCTCCTGGGGGTCTGGCAATGAAATATCGGCAATCCGGTCCACTTGGCAGAAGATGCCCCCCTCTTTCTATTTGTTTGCTTTCTCTTTCTACCCACCCCTTTATATCCTCTAGAATATGCTTTGGCTAATATTAACATAGGCACTCCAGCTCGCTTTTTGTTCATATTAGCATAGCATATCTTTTCCCATGCCTTTACTTTTAATCTGTCAGTATCATAGTATTTTTTTTGTAGGAAGCCTATATTTGGGTCTTAGTTTTCCCCAGTCAGATTCTTTCTGCCTTTTAATGTATTTAAACAAGTGACTAATCAAAGTGGCTAATATCAACGAGAAATAACTAGGGTTGGCAAGGATATGGAGAAAAGGGAACCCTTGTACACTGTTGATGAGATTATAAATGGGTACAGCCACTACGGAAAGCAGTATGGAGGTTTTTCAAAAAACTAAAAACAGAAATCCCATATGATACAGAAATTCTACTTCTGGGAATGTACCCAAAGAAAACAAAATCAGATTTGAAAAGATTTTATTGTAAATAATGCTAGTTATTGACTTATTACCACTTTCTAAATTGTTTCTGGTTGTTTTCATAGTTTTTCTGTTTTCTTGCTCTTTTGTTGTGTGATTTTACTGTTATACTAGGTTCCTTTCTCTTTATTTTTTTGCATAACTATTATATCCACTAGCATTATTTACAATAGCCAAAATATGGAAGCAACCTAAATTTCTATCAATAGGTGGATGGATTAAAAAAGATGTACAGATATACAATGAAATATTACTCAGTCATAAAAAAAATGAAATCTTGCCATTGAAACAATGTGGATGGACCTAGAGGGTATTATACTAAGTGAAGTAAGCCAGGCGGAGAAAGATGAATTCCATATGATTTCACTTACATATGAAATCTAAAAAAATAAAGGAACAAAACAGATTCATAAATATAGATAACAAACCCTACTTGACCATGGTTAATGATTCTTTTCATGTATTTTTAAATTTGTTTTACTAATATTTTGTTGAAATTTTTGCATCTGTGTTCATGAGGGATATTGGTCTTTTTTTCTCTTTCTTTGGTTTTGGTACTAGGGTGATGCTGGCCTCATAGAATGAATTTGGAAGCTTTCCTTCCTCTTTAATTTTTTAGAAAGTTTGAGTAGGAGAGGTGTCAACTTCTCTTTAAATGGCAGAATTTGCCTCTAAAGCCATCTGGTCCTGGACTTTTGTTTGTTAGGAGTTATTACTGCTTCAGTTTCATTGCTAGTAATTGGCCTGTTCAGATTTTCTATTTCTTCCAGATTCAGTCTTGGAAGATTTTGTGTTTCCGGCATTTACACACTTCTAAGCTGTCCAATTTGTTGGCATAATCTCTTATTTGTATTTCTCTGGTGTCAGTTGTAATATCTTTCATTTCTGAATTTATTTGAATCTTTTTTTCCTGTGAGTCTAGCAAAAGATTTAGCAATTTTGTCTTTTCAAAGAAATAGTTCTTAATTTCATCTTTTTTTTTTGTCTATTTCATTATATCCACTCTGATCTTTATTATTTTATTCTTTCTATTAACTTTAGCTATTTGTTCTTTTCCTAGTTCCTTTAGGGGTAAGTTTAGATTGAGATTTGTATTGTTTCATGAAGTAGGCCTGTATTGCTAGTTTATCACTAAAAAGAATAAAGATGGATCTTTTTAATTCATATAGTCACCCTATGTCTTTTGATTGGAGAATTAGTTCATTTATATTTAGAGTAATTATTGATAAATATATACTTATTGCCACTTTAAAAAAATTTTCTGGTTGTAGTTCTGTTCCTTTCTTCTCTTGCTTTCTTCTGCTGTGTGTGATGACTTTAGTTCCCTCTTAGACCTGCTTTTGCTGCATCTTAAAAGATTTTGAACCATTGTGTTTCTATTTTCATTAGTCTCCAAGTATTTTTTGATTTCCCTTTTGCTTTCTTCATTGACCCATCAGTTGTTTAGTAACATGTTGTTTAGACTCCACATGTTAATGTCCAGTTTTTTCCTTGTAATTACTTTCTAGTTTCATACCCTTACGGCTGGGAAAGATGCTTAATACAATTTCAGTCTTCTTAAATTTAATGAAACTTGTCTGTGGCCTAAGGCATGATCTGACCTGGAGAATGTTTCATGTGCACTTGGAAAGAATCTGCCTTTAGCTGTTTCTGGATAGAATGTTCTGTATAATTATAAGTCCATATGGTCTAATGTGTTGTTGAAAGCCATGATTTCCTTATTGATTTTGTTTGGATGATCTGTCCATTGATACAAGTGGGCTGTTAATTTTATTATTTTTTTATAATTTATTTTGGTATCATTAATCTACAATTACATGTGCAATATTATGGTTATTAAACTACCCCCTTCTTTGGTCGCCGCCACCAACCCCATTACAGCCACTGTCCATCAGCGTAGTGAGATGCTATAGAATCACTACTTGTCTTCTCTGAGTTGTACAACCCTCCCCGTGCCCCCCCCAACATTACATCTGCTAATCGTAATGTCCCTTTTTCCCCCTTATCCCTCCCTTCCCACCCATCCTCCCCAGTCCCTTTCCCTTTGGTAACTATTAGTCTGTTCTTGGGTTCTGTGAGTCTGCTGCTGTTTTGTTCCTTCAGGTTTTTTCTTTGTTCTTATACTCCACATATGAGTGAAATCATTTGATACTTGTCTTTTTCCAACTGGCTTATTTCACTGAGCATAATACCCTCTGGCTCCATCCATGTTGTTGCAAATGGTAGGATTTGTTTTCTTCTTATGGCTGAGTAATATTCCATTGTGTATATGTACCACTTCTTCTTTATCCACTCATCTACTGATGGACACTTAGGTTGCTTCCATTTCTTGGCTATTGTAAATAGTGCTGCAATAAATATAGGGGTGCATCTGTCTTTTTCAAATTGGGCTGCTGCATTCTTAGGGTAAATTTCTAGGAGTGGGACTCCTGGGTCAAATGGTATTTCTATTTTGAGTTTTTTGAGCAACCTCCATACTGCTTTCCACAATGGTTGAACTAATTTGCATTCCCTCCATCAGTGTAGGAGGGTTCCCTTTTCTTCATATCCTCACCAACATTGTTGTTGTTTGTGTTTTGGATGTTGGCTATCCTCACTGGTGTGAGGTGGTATCTCATTGTGGTTTTAATCTGCATTTCTCTGATGATTTGTGATGTGGAGCATCTTTTCATGTGCCTGTTGGCCATCTGAATTTCTTCTTTAGAGAAGTGTCTATTCATGTCCTATGCCCATTTCTTAATTGGATTATTTGCTTTTCGTTTGTTGAGGTGCGTGAGTTCTTTATATATTTTAGATGTTAACCCCTTATCGGATACATCATTTATGAATATATTCTCCCATACTGTAGGATCTCTTTTTGTTCTACTGATGGTGTCCTTTGCTGTACAGAAGCTTTTCAGCTTGACACAGTCCCACTTGTTCATTTTTGCTTTTGTTTCCCTTGCCCAGGGAGATATGTTCATGAAGAAGTCGCTCATGTTTATGTCCAAGAGATTTTTGCCTATGTTTTTTTCTAAGAGTTTTATGGTTTCATGACTTACATTCAGGTCTTTGATCCACTTTGAGTTTACCTTTCTGTATGGGGTTAGACAGTAGTCCAGTTTCATTCTCTTACATGTAGCTGTCCAGTTTTTCCAACACCAGCTGCTGAAGAGGCTGTCATTTCCCCATTGTATATCCAAGGCTCCTTTATCAAATATTAATTGACTGTGTATGTTTGGGTTACTGTTTGGATTTTCTATTCTGTTCCACTGGTCTGTGGGTCTGTTTTTGTGCCAATACCAAATTGTCTTGATTACTGTGGCTTTGTAGTAGAGTTTGAAGTCAGGGAGCGTAATTCCCCCTGTTTTATTCCTCCTTCTCAGGATTGCTTTGGCTATTCGGGGTGTTTTGTGGTTCCATATGAATTTTAGAATTATTTGTTCGAGTTCATTGAAGAAAGCTGTTGGTAGTTTGATAGGGATTGCATTGAATCTGTAGATTGCTTTAGGTAGTATAGCCATTTTGATAATATTTATTCTTCCTAGCCAAGAGCATGGGATGCATTTCCATTTGTTAGTGTCCTCTTAATTTCTCTTAGGAGTGTCTTGTAGTTTTCAGAGTACAGGTCTTTCACTTCCTTCGTTAGGTTTATTCCTAGGTATTTTATTCTTTTTGATGCAATTGTGAATGGAATCGTTTTCCTGATTTCTCTGTCTGCTAGTTCACCGTTAGTGTATAGGATAGCAATAGATTTCTGCGTGTTAATTTTGTATCCTGCAACTTTGCTGAATTCAGATATTAGTTCTAGTAGTTTTGGAGTGGAGTCTTTAGGGTTTTTTATGTACAGTATCATGTCATCTGCAAATAGTGACAATTTGACTTCTTCTTTACCAATCTGGATGCCTTGTATGTCTTTGTTTTGTCTGATTGCTGTGGCTAGGACCTCCAGTACCATGTTGAATAACAGTGGAGAGAGTGGGCATCCTTGTCTTGTTCCCAATCTTAGATGAAAAGCTTTCAGCTTCTCGCCGTTAAGTATGATGTTAGCTGTGGGTTTGTCATATATGGCCTTTATGATGTTGAGGTACTTGCCCTCTTAATTTTATTATTATTGTATTACTACTATTATTACATAACTGTCAATTTCTCCCTTTATGTTGTTAATATTTGCTTTATATATTTAGTTCTATGTTGGATGCATAGACATTTACAACTTTAATGTCCTCTCGATGGATCCATTTATCATTATATAACACCCTTCTTTGTTTCTCATTACATTTTTTATTTTGAGGTCTATTTGGTTATGAGTATTGCTACTCCAGCTTTTTTTTTTTTTCATTTTCATTTGTGTGGACTTTTTCCATTCATTCACTTTCAGTCTGTGTATATCTTTAGGTCTGAAATGAGTCTTTTTATCCCACTCAGTCACTCTGTCTTTTGATTGGAACATTTAGTCCATTTATATTCAGGGTGATTATTGACTTATTACCACTTTCTAAATTGTTTCTGGTTGTTTTCATAGTTTTTCTGTTTTGTTGCTCTCTTTTGTTATGTGATTTTACTGTTATAATAGGTTCCTTTCTCTTTATTTTTTTGTGTATCTCTTATAGGTTTTGGGTATATGACATCCTATGTATATCAGTCTATGTTTAATTGATGATCACTTAAGTTCAAAAGCATTCTAACAGCACTACATTTTTTTTCCTCCTCCTCCATGTTTTATGCATATAATGTCTTTTTACACCAGTTATTCCCATAACTGACTTATTGATTTTATTGCTTGGGTTTTTTAACCTTTAAAGTAGCTTTTAAGTGATCTATCTACTACTTTTACTATATGTTTGCTTTTACCAGTGAAATTATTTCCTTTTATAATTTTTCTTCTAGTTATGGCTTTTTCCTCTTAACATTTCTTCTAAGGCCATCTTAGTCATGGTGAATTCCTTTAACTTCTGTTTGGGAAACTCTTCATCTCTCCTTCAATTCTGAATGATAACTTCGCTGGGTAGAGTATTCTTGATTGTAAGTTTTTTTTCCTTTCAGCACTTTGAATATGTCATGCCACTCCCTGCTTGCCCTGCAAAGTTTCTGTTGAAAAACCAGCTGATAGCCTCATGGGGTTTCCCTTGTACATGACTGTTTGCTCTTCTCTTGTTGCTTTTGATATTTTAATTATATATCTTGGCATGAACCTCCTTGGATCCATCTTGTTTGGGGCTCTCTCTGCTTCCTGAAAGTGGATGTGTTCACTGTTCCAGTTTAAGGACCTTTCTGCTATTATTTCTTCAATAGGCTTTCTGTCCTTTTTCCTTGTGGGACCCCCATAATGTGAATGTTGTTTCACTTGAAGTTGTCATAGAGATATCTTAACCTCTCAGATTTTAAAGTTCTTTTTTCTTTTTGGTGTACCACTTGGTTGCTTTCCACTACCATCTTACAGATCACTGATCTATTCTTTTGCATCCTCTAGTCTGCTGTTGATTCCTTCTAGGGTATTTTTTTTTTCATTTAAGTTTTATTCTTCAGCTCTGGCTGGTTTTCATTCTTCTCTCCAGTCTGGTAAGCATCTTTATACCATTACTTTGAACTGTTTATCAAGTATATTGCTTATCTCAGTTTTGTTTCATATTTTTTCTGGCACTTTGTCATATTCTTTCACTTGGAACATACTCCTTTGCCTCCATTTTGTCTGGGTCTCTGTGTTTCTGTGTATTAGGTAGGTCAACTATGTCTCCTTTTCTTGTAAGTGGTGGCCTTGTGTAGTATTCTGTGGTGCCCAATAACACAGTGCCCTCTGGTCACCAGAAGGAGGAGTTCCAGGGGTGTCCCCTGTGTGGGCTACATGCAACCTTCAGTTGTAGCTGAGCTGTGACTACAGCAAGGGTGCTGGCCAGTAAAGCCAGACTTCTACCTGGCTGTCAGCAATGACCAGCACTACTACTGGGGGTGCACTGGTTTGCCAGACTCCCTCCTAGTACGTCTGGGTGAAAGGCTTGGCTGCAGCCTCTGTGGATATGCTGGTGGGCAAGGCAGCCCTCAGCTTGGCTGTCAACAATGGCTGGTTGGATTACTGTGGATGAACCAATGGAGATTTTAAGTTGGAATTCATTAAAACTAAAAACTTATAGTCTGCAAAAGACACTGTTAAGGGAATGAAAAGCCAAGCCCCAGACTGGGAGAAAATATTTGCAAACATTTATCTGAAAGAATTTGTATCCTAAATATACAAAGAACTCCTAAAACTCAACAGTAAGAAAACCACTCAATTAAAAAATAGGACAAAAGAGCTCCCCCAAAGATACAGATGGCAAATAAACAAACGAAGATATTTAACATCATCATATGTCATTAGGTAATTGCAAATTAAAATGAGATACTACTACACCTTTTATAATGGCTAAGATCCAAAATACTGACAAAACCAAACCCTGATGAGGCTGTGTAATGGGACATCTCAGAATTCAAAAACTCGGCAGAGCTCAGTCATTGCTGGTGGGGATACAAAATAGTACAACCACTTTGGAAGACAGTTTGGCAGTTTTTCATAGAGCTTAACATGGTCTTAACAATATCATGTAGCATCTCTCTCTTTTAGGTTATTTCTTTAAGTTGAAAACGTATGTCCTCACAAAAAATGCACATGAATATTTATTGCAATTTTATTCATAATTGTGAAAAACTGGAAGCAACCAAGATGTTCTTCAATAGACGAATGGCCAAACTGTGGAATATCCATACATGGAATATTATTCGGTAATAGAAAAGTTACCAAGCCAGAAAAAAATACAAAAGAAATTTAATGCATAGTGCTAAGTGAAAGAAACCAATGTGAAATGGCTGCATAATGTAGGATTCCAACTCTATGACACTCTGGAAAAGGCAAAACTATAGATTTAATAAAATAAGAAGTTGCCAGGAATTTGGGCGGGGCTTGGGAGGAGAATGAATAGGTGAACATAGAGGACTTTAAAAGGAAATGAGACTATTCTGTAAGATTCTGTAATGGTGATACATGACATGAATTTGTCAAAAACCATAGAACCATACAACACAAAGGGTAGAGCTTAATTCAACCTATGAACTTTGATTAATAATGCATCAATAATGGTTCATTAGTTTAACAAATGTATCACATTAATGCGAAGTGTTAATAAAGGAAACGAACAGAGAGTAAGCAGAAATTCTGTGTAGTATTGGTTCAACTATTTGGTAAACAAAAAGTTTTTAAAATTTCATAAAAACATAGAAATTAGGGTGGTGCCTGACAGATTACTATAAAGCAATTGACCACAGAAGGTGGCAGCTACCATAAAGATAAAATATTTGAATTTCAGTTTTAAAATTCTATTATCTTTCAGATTCTGACTGAATCAGCTAGTACTATTTTAGTATAATAGTATATACAATGGAGACAATGTAACATATACAGCTTACTGTGTACTCAACTGTAGTGTTTATGTCTGTGTCTGTAATTTTTGTCAAATTTGTGTTCCTATGTACTCACACATCCTCCCTCCTCCCCTCACCATTCCACATAAGCATTATTCCCAGCTCAGCTCCTTCCCCAGTGTCAGCACCAAAATCAGCACTTAATAAATGAGAAGGTACTGCAAGGTTAGTTCTTAATCCAACTAAATCCCAACCCTGCCTTCTCTGTCTAGTTCACCACTATATTCCATTTCTTAGAATGGCTTCCAATATAGAAGGTACTCAGTTTAAGTTTTTGTGAATGACTAAACTAATGGCTTAAAACTTCTCTAACAGTTAAACATTTTATCAAATTTAAAATGATCTCAACTTATTAAAGATTAACCAAAGAACGCCAGACCAAGCTAAGGTAAAACTCTTAACAAATGACATTTATTTTTCTTTTACATATGTATTTCACGGCTCAAACATCACATCGCCTTCATAGAGAGGTTGCTTTTATGCCGTTATATTTTACTGTTTATCACACAGGCATTACACATTCTTATTAACATGGTGGGACAATTTGCTGGTAAACATTTAAACACACAGACATTGGTTTCAATATCAAGAACGTATTTTTGGTCATAACCAAGGAGGTACATAAAACTTGACAACAATGGCTAATATTTTACAAGCAAATAATATTTAACTCTGCATAGTTTATACAATAGGCTGTGGTAATAAATATCACCAATCTCATCAACTATTAACTGGCCACAAAAAGCCTAACATTCATTTAAATTATGAAATGCTCTATTGGTATAGCTTCAACATAGCCTTAAAATGTTGTAGATGTTTAATCTTGAATACAGGAAAAAAAAGTAGTACTAAAACTGGTATGTCATGTTTACATACTACATTCCTAACATGAAGGCAAGTATTTAAAATAGAAAACACTAGCAGTCCAAAAAATGAGAGTGCAAATTGTGAGGAAAACATTGCATTTAAATTTGCACTCATTTGCAAGTTACAGTACTAGCTCAGTATAAACACTAACAGGAAAAATATTCAGCAGGAAAGAATGGAAATGACCTCTCACGGCAGAGAACTAGTCACTGCACGCTGCTCCACAGCTTAGAAAGTATTTCTAGTGATCTAGAGCTTCTAATACCTTACGACTATCCTTCATTTAATAAAGGAGACTGCAGGCATGCTTCAATCAGTGGGAATAATCGGCAGAAAAACCTGAATCAGCAACATTTCCTTAAGTTGGTACAAAGGTCCTTTTCTTTAGTAGAACTTACTTGCAATGTGTAACCTTCAAAGTTTTCTGAAGCAGGTTTGCTAAATGCTGAAAAGGCTAGCTGTCCTTTATACAATACTAGGTTTGATATTTTTTAAGTTTGTTAGCATGATAAAGTACATGCACAGTCATTCTAACAACCTGCATTGTATAGGCAATGCTCAGCATATCACTCAGCTGGGATCAGATTCAAATTCTACACAGAGATTCTCTGTATTGTTTTTGACGTGTTAACTGCTTGCAAAGCAGAAATGCCTATTAATTACTACAGTGTGCTTTTTAATTGAAATGTTTATAAAAATAAAGTTCCAATCCTGAAGTCTATAGAATGTCAAGAATTCTATTGGGGATGTTAAAAGCATTGGGCAAAACCCTCGTTTTCAGCGTCCCATCTGCCCCGCAGGAGAAGATCCGACTGCCCTGCGTGATGTCGATCTGCATGACTCCAGCCCCAAGGTTTCTGAATATGGACTGTTTAGCATGTTCATTCTTAAATGAATGAATTAGGCCATGGCCTGTCAATCTCCAAACCTAGTTTAAAAGAAAAACAGGGAAAACAAAAAGAAAGTCGTTGAAAAGAGAGACCAAAGACAAAAACACGGCCTTGACTTCTGTTCCCCTGGCCCAACTGATTTCATTAAAGCCCAACCTTCCCATCCACGGCCTTTCTCCTAACAGCTTATCTAACCGGAAATAATACTATTCACATGATTCACTTACTGTACTTACAATTCACTGTCCCTCCTTCCAAATTTCTCTATGTTCTCTTAGTTTCATGTTAACTGTATATGCCCCATCTCTAGTTCCATTAAATATTTGAGCTAATTCAATTAAATGTGTTCCTAACACTAAGCTAGACCCTGCGGCAATACAAAGAACAGCACCATCTCACTTGTCCAGAAACTTCACCTCAACTACACATAACAGGTACAAAGGGCAGAGGTGGGCAGAGAGGAGGAGGTTCTGAGAAGCCAATCTAATGTCACTAAAAAAAAACCCTATGCATTAACTGAACTCATATACTTTACTCAAAACAGAGTTCTTTAAAGCTTTTTTAAAAACATGAGAGTGTAAGGAACTTGATGGATCTGTTTTCCAGACTATAACAGTTTAGACAGACAACAAGAAAGGAGGAAGGGGGATTTCTCCACAAACCTTCACTTTATGCTCTTTCCACAGTGCAGTGGGTTCCCCTGCCCCCCTCCTCAGTTTTTCCAGCTGATAAAGATAATATTTAACACATTCCCACCTCCTGTACTGACTCACCTTTATGTTACCTTCTGCTGAACCTGTAATAAAATGTTCCTCACAGGGATCCAGAGCCAGAGCCTTAATAGCTGAGTCATGTGCCTGGAATGTGTGAATTAGCTGTCTCTGCCTGATGTCAAAAATGCACACACATCCTTTCCTACCTCCAGAAATTAGAAGTTGTTGTTTTGGTGCATACTGAAGTACCGTGGCACCATGATCATGGCACGTGAAACCTGAAGAAGAAAAACAGCAAAAGCCTTTCCCCAAACAGTATCTATCTTGGCAATTCTGATAATGTTTATTAAATAAACATTTAAATAATATAGAAATCAGACACATTTTTCATTCTAATTTCTATAATCATGTGAGTCAAAGTATTAAAAAAGATGCCAAGCAATGACAGAAAAAAAATTAATATCCACAATCTCAATATGAAAACACATATACACATAGAAGTTTAAACCTTATGCCCAAACTAACTTCGCTATCTCATAAGAAGTATATAGAAACAAAATGCAGGAGACCAAGCTTCTCAATGACACACTCAGCCACCTCATTAATGCCCACCAATGACAAGTATTACCTGATCCTAGTTCCTGCCCACATGGCTCCATCAGAAGTTCTTTTCAGGTAATAACTACTATGAGAATTACCAGCTACAGGTTAAGGAGTTATCCTTCCCAGGAATCTCTGCATTTTAATATGATTAAAGCCTTCAACTAGTATGTAGCAAATCTTTAAGAGGTGTTAATGATTGTTTACTGGAAAATAACTACACCTTTTAAAATGCCCATCAGCACAGTAAAAAACTGAGAAATCTTTCTGTGAAAAAATCCACCTAGCTACATTTAACCCAAACCTGGAGCATGGAACCCTCTTTTGGCAGCAGTACATGGGTGAGAGATCTTTAAGACAGCAATTTGGAAAATACTGTCTAAAACAACAGGAATGATTAAATAATATAATTGTCATATTTCTTGCTCTTATCATAAAGTTAATTTTTATTTTATGGCTAGTTTCAATTCTTCAAAATATCTTGTTTCTATTGAGCTCAGTAAATACTTTGCAATTCTTTAAACAGCCTTATTAGTAGCACCATTTTCCATATCATATTTTCTGAACAGAATACAATAGAGAGACTATTCTAGGCTGGCTGGATTTCTATGATCATACATATTTACCTCAGCAAGGTAGCCAGATATTCTAGTTACCTTTAGAATTTTATTCATTCTAAATACTTCTTTATTTTCAATCTGAATAAACAGTGGATTTACTAGTTAAAATAAAACCTGGAAAGCATTAAAAATCATAGACCTTAACTCACCATGAATGAGGCTGTTTCCTGGTGATATCAATGTGTCCCAGAGGCAAATATTTCTTATAAAGAAACAAATAACAAAAAAAACATAAACAATTGTTCTAAATCATTACTAGGGACAAAATTATGTCTTCAAATATTATTACATCTCATCTTTTTTGTTCACTCACATTTACAAAGCAGTGGTTCTCAACTAAAATGAGGGATGAGGCTGGGAATTATCTAAGTTTACCCTTTCAAACTACACAGTTCTGTGTCACACGGTCCCACCTGTGTCTGCCCCATCTCACCCCCGTCTCTTTGCCATTCCCACTCCAAGGAAATTGAGACATGGTTTCCTGAGTAGAAGGGATGCTTCTATACCCGCAGGGGCATGAGTCATGGTGTCCATGGGCATGTGTTGCGATGAAAACAATGTGAGATCAAAGAAAATATAAGTATGGCTACAGACTCCCAAGAACCTGCAGTATTAACAACAATTTTTAAAAAATGAATGGCTTTCACCTAAAAATCACACATGCTTACTGATAAACTACTGTAGGAGTCAGTTTTTTCTCTTTTTGGCAAGGAAAAGTACTCTGAGATAAGAATTAGGTAACAAAGAAAATTTTTATATTCCTAAGGCGGAAACACTATACTTAATAGAAATCCATTCTTTCTAGCAACCCTTCTGCCGCAAGTTTACTTATTATTTTGTTATCAACATACCTATTGTCATTGGACTGTCCAGATGTGGCAACCAGACTTGAAGAGGTAATAAATGCAAAGTCACTTGTGGCCTTACTGTGGCACTGCCAACTCTATGGAACACAAAGTGCAGCTGATGTTCTCTGAAAGCCCAATACAACCCGTATCGTACAAACACGCAGTTCTGCTGGTAATATACGACATTATACGCTAAGAAACGATGTCTGTTTTAAATTCTAGATTTAAAAATCTAGAATGAAGAATAAGTGGTAAGAGGATAAGCCGTTATTTGCATATTATTTGGCTAATGTCCAATAATTTTTACAACTGGAAGAGTTGGTAAGAACATGGAATCAAAGGTTATGGGTTTTTTTTAGATTATGGAACAAAGGAATAGAATACCAAGTATATGAACTTAACCAAGCCATTTAAACATTATGGGCCTAATCACACAATATTAGTGCTAATGATCTCAAACACATTTAAATAATAAACTTAAAACTTTAAATAACAATATAAATCATAACAGCCTAAGGAGGAAAACTCTTATATGCCAACCTAGTCTTAGTGGTGTGAAGGACTCAAGTCAAATTAACATCCCCCTTCATTACCACTGCGCTCCCTGACTCACCAAGTGAAGAGCTTTAGCAATAATAAAAACAAGGTCAAAAGAGGTCTCAAAAATAATCTACAGATTGACATCTGCCCAACACAGCTCCTAAGGATGTTCCAGGACTGTAGAAAGTATTCCCTGTGTCAAACATGACTTTCCTTGTTGATTCAGGTGGATAAATAGAAATTTGGAGGTGATGACCCAAAAGGGGGATGTCAGGGTATTTTTAAATAAAAAGACACTTTTCTGTTTGGAATTATCATGGTATAGATCTGACTGAAGACAAAGGGATAAATTCAAGAGCACTTCCATTTTTTAGAAAGACTTCATGATAACCTATAGTGCAATAATGTAAGGGAAATATCTTGTCTCATACACATAATGAAGAACATGTGTATAGCACAGAAAAGAATCAACATTTATGAAGCCCAAACTTCTGCACAGAATAGCATCACCAAGTGAAGACAATGCTTGTTTTCATCACTAAGGATTTTAATATGATTTGGATTAATGAGTGAAGTGCCTATTGGAATTGGTTAATTTATAATCTAGTAAACAGAATTCTAGAGCAAATTGTAATACATAGAACCTGTTTGATACTTACTTTAGTACCTAAAATGAATCACTACAAAATTCTATCACGAAGAAGTTCAAGTTTTCAAAATGGACAGGAGTGTAATAAAAATGTACCCTGAGAAGATCACGCACAACAAGGGAGAGACCCTGGAAATTTTCATATATAATGGTCATCCTTTAGGCTCTGAAAAGCAAGGTTTTTTGCTTTTTAGTCACTGCAATCTGAAACTAGGGCAATCAAGGGTGCTATGCAGGGTTGGGGTGCTGGACAGAACTGTCCCTTTCCCAACACGTCCACCAATGGGATTCACTGTCCGAAACAGACACTTCATAAACAAAGTGGCCTCAGTGTGTGTTCTGGGAATGCTGAGTGATACTTACCATGTAAGGTTTAGGATTTGATGCAGTTTGGTTTACTTGCCAGATACTCAGAAAACCCTCTCCATCTGCAACACCACACTGTAAGAATGGTGTAAATATTAAACACAGCACCTTAGTATCTATGTCAAAGGTAAAATCATATGTACAGAAAGAAGAGTCATCTACACTCCACTTAACTAACATTCTGCCCATACCTGTTTCTGTTGCTCTAGTTCCCAACAAAGTCCAAGTACTACAAATATCCTGCCACCTTTTCAATGCCTTCCCGCACCTATTTCACTGTCTTCCTCCAAATTTCTGTAAGAGAATTTAGTAAGAAACTGGAAGGTTCCTCCCAGGTGCATGACTGAGCTTACAGGTAACCACCAGCCGATGCAACAGAAACACACTTCTTAACCCTCACAAGCACTTAGTATCTTCATGTGGATGGTTCATGAATCCATACAAAATCTTGTGGATTTATGCTTTTACTGGGAGGCAAAGGGGGTCTGCAGACAAACACTAACAAACTGCCTGCTCGGCTTAAATCCAGAATCACTGAGTTTGTTTTTAGATGTATTTTACTATTTACTCATAAATATACACAAATATTTTCATCTGAATTTAGCAGTAACCCCCAAGAACTAACCTTATTGCCTTGTGAATTAAAATACAGTCTTGTAACTCTTGCATTGCCAGCTTGGCGGAAACAGACAAGTTGCTGAGGTCGTGTCCATTCAAACATACGTACACTGCCATCCTGAGCACCTGTAAGATCTGAAACACAGAAGGAAAACCAGATAATACGAAATGAAAAATCTAGAGAAGGAGTTCCAGTATTTTCCATTCCTGCAAGTCAACTGCAAAATGATACAGAGGCCACTTCAATCTCTGGATCATACTTACAGTATTGATGGACTGGATGTGAGGTCATTCTCTTAACATTATGTAGGTTCCTTTTCATAAGCTTTAGAGGAAGATAAGAAATGAATTTATTTTATATATCACAGAAGAGATGAGGAAGGATATGCTTCAAGCCAACTCTAATTCTGGTAACATTCTCTTACAATTGTATTATCACGGAAATAAACCTGGCTGTGGATTTTCTAAGCCACTTAACATATGACACTTGTCTGAAAAGGCTGAAGAAGCATAGTTACTGACTGGCATAGCCCTGGCCTGTCTGGACTGTGAGGATGACACACAGCTTCATTTAGTGGTAAGGGGATTCTCCTCCCAGGGCCCGTCCCCTGAGGACGATCAGGAGTATCTGCAAATTCTTCAGAGCAGATCTTGAGAATGGGACCCCTTCTCAGTGTCAAAGACTAACAATGACATTGTTGATGCAGTTTTCAAACACCTTCAGTAGACATGAATTCCTCTTTGTCTCTGCTTGACCACTTTGTGCCTCTCAGTGTGCTCATCTGTAAGTGATAATGCTTGTAAGATAATTTCTCACAACCATCTTGGGTTATTGTGAGAAAAAGTGTGTACTTGACAAAAGAAATTCACAATATGTTAGCGATTATCAGTATGGTCATTGTCCTCATCTTTAGGTCCTTCCTATGTCAAAGTGATTGCAACTTATTTTTGAGCGAGTCCATTTCCAAAAACCACACCTAAGAGAAAAGGACGTACCACAGTGGCACCGGTGCTAGTCTGCCCACTGCCCAGCCATGGCAGAGATGAAGGTGGATGCACCGGGCTTGCTGAATAGGATGTCGTGCTGGGTTGATAAAGAGTTGTAGTGGAACCACGACAATCGATATCATCTGAACTGTGAAAAATATTCGTGTATTACTTTGAAAGTTCCATATTCTCTTAACACAAATTCCAATTACTGAGCTTCTTATGTACTACAGGACAGTCTTTATTTTAAAAAGGTGAATAAATATCCATGAAAAAACTTTGGTACGTAAGTCCTAATCATAGCCAATTTTAACACTGGTTAACTTTTTCCCTTTAGGCAAAATATAAATTTAATGTTCAGGGGCAATTTCATTGCTGCACAATTAGTACTTAACACAAATTTTCTTTTTATCATGTATAGCAAAAGATTCTATGTTCTCTTCAAGTACAGAGAACCCATGGCAACACAGCCCCAAGGCCTCCCCGCAAATGTATCAAATTCATACATTTTAAAGAAACTTGAGTTTAAATATTCCTTAAAGTAAGGTACTAATAATTATCACTTAAAAATGTTAACGTGGTATTGATTCCAGAAAAGATGGCAGTGTGAGAAGTGAAGCAGAAACCTCCTCCCCAAACCACATGCAACACGAAAATACAGCAAATACAACTAATCCTGAAAGAGCAACCCAAAGACTGCAGAACAGACTGCCTCCATCTGGGAAAAAGAGAAGGCCTCAGAGAATAGGGTAAAGTAGCAAAGCCGCATCCGGCAGAACCCAAGCCCATCCCTGAGCCCAGCTCTCAGGCAGGAGGAAGAGAAAGGGAGTGGGGAGGGAGTAGAAGCCCAGAGCTGCTAAACATCCAGCCCTGGAAATCTGCTCCAGGACCACAAACCCACATTACATGGTGCCCTGGAGATTAGAGGGGTTGTAAAGCAAAGATGGGCAGAATACTCAGGAGAGACTGATATTCCAGCTGCTTGTGGAGAATAGGCATGCACAACCAGGCCCCTGGGACAAAAGAAAGGTGGCACACAGAAAGATTTCCCAACAGCAAGAATGGTGCTAAAGGGGCAAAGGTTACACAGAGCTTGCTGCTCAGGAGAAAAGGCTAGTGGACAAAATCGTCCTTGCTCACTCAGCCTAGAAGGTTGGGAATTTTCAGGAGCTTCAGACATCTCCTGGCTGGCAACACAGCCTCAAGCCCCCCACCCCCACCCCCCCAGCAATATGCAGCCTGCTGCTCCGTCTTCCTGGCTGGGACCAATCTGCACACCTGCTGCCCCCACCATCACCAGAAGAGCTGGAGGGCAGATCCACCTATGGCAGCTACATGGGCAAAATGCAGAGGCTCCTCCCTGCATGCACAGACCACTGGCCGTGGCAGTGGAGGCAGGCGCTACAGCCGGGAAGGCAGGAAAGAGCTCTTTCCTCCCAGCAGGTGTTGGCGCCAACAGCCTGCAACCCCTGCCATTACTCCAGGTGCTCGGAAGCTCCAGAGAGTGAGCTTCTGGGCACTAGAGGGCGCTGCCAACACAAAGTTATTATTCCATAGGAATCACTAGAATGAAACGGCAAAAACATTTTGTACAAACAAGAATTCAAATGGCAGAAAGAGGGCTAACAATTCAAATGCCATAAATCACCAATCTTCTAGATAAAGATTTCAAAATAAAAATGATAAGAATACTCACAGAGCTACAGAAAAATATTCCGTATCTCAGGGAGGACTTCAAGAAAGAAACTTTGAAAAATACAGTATCTAAAATGAAACAGACAATGGAGGAATTTAAAAGCAGATTAGATGAGCTAAGGAAATGGTAAATGAAATAGAAATTAGAGAACAGGAAAACAAAGAAGCTGAGGCACAGAGAGAAAAAAGGATCACTAGGAAGGAAATAGTAAGACAACTCTGCAACCAATCCAAATGGAACAATATTTGCATAATAGGAGTATGAGAAGAAGAAGGCAGAAAAAGGGATAGAAAATCTCTGAGGAAATAATTGCTGAAAACTTCCCCAATTTGGGGAAGGAAATAGTCTCTCAGGTCATGGGAGTACAGAGCTCTCCCAACACAAGAAACCCTAGGAACACAACACCAAGACATATAATTAAAATGGCAAAGATCAAGGACAAGGACAGAGTATTAAAAGCAACCAGAGAGGAAAAAAAAGATCACCTATAAAGGAAAGCCCATCAGGCAATCATCAGACTTAGCAGAAACCTTACAGGAAGCGGCATGATATATTTAATGGGCCTCCAACCAAGAATACTCTACTTGACAAGATAATCATTTCAATCTGAAGCAGAGATTAAACAGTTTCCTGATAAGCAAAAGGTGAGGGAATTTACCACCCACAAACCATCTCTACAGTATATTTTGGAGGGAATGCTATAGATGGAAGTGCTCCTAAGGCTAAATAGCTGTCACCAGAGAAAATAAAACCACAGTAAAGGAAGAAGATTGATTAATTACTAAGCAAATGCAAATTTAAATTAACTACCCACAAAGTCAGTCAAGGGATACACAAAGACTACAAATTATAACACCTAAGATACAGAGTGGAGGAGGAAGGAATAGGGAGAGAAAAAAGAAGAATCTTTAGATTGTGTTTGAAATATCATAATAAGTGAGTTAAGTTAGACTATTAGATGGTAAGGAAGTTGCCCTTGAACCTTTGGTAACCATGAATCTAAAGCCTGCAATGCCAATAAGTACATATTTGTCGATAACCACCCTAAATGGAAATGGACTGAATGCACCAAAGACACAGAGTTACAGAATGTATAAAAAAAGCAAGACCCATCTGTATACTGCCTACAAAGACTCACTTAAAACCAAAGACATACACAGACTAAAAGTGAAGGGATGGAAAAAGATATTTCATGCAAATAATAGGGAGAGAAAAGCAGGAGTAGCAGTACTTGTATCAGACAAACTAGATTTCAAAACAAAGAAAGGAACAATAGACAAGGACATTACATAATGATAGAGGGGTCAGTCCAACAAGAGGATATAACCATTATAAATATCTATGCACCCAACATAGGAGCACATAAATATGTGAAACAATACCAACGGAATTAAAGGAAAAAAAATAGAATGCAACACATTCATTTTAGGAGACTTCAACACATGACTCAATCTAAAAGACAGATCAACCAGACAGAAAATAAGTAAGGAGACAGAAGCACTGACCAAAACATTATAACAGATGGCCCTAACAGACATCTACAGAACACTCCAACCAAAAGCAGAAGGATACATATTCTTCTCAAGTGCACATGGAACATTTTCCAGACTAGATCACATACTAAACCACAAAAAGAGCCTCAGTAAATTAAAAAAGATTGAAATTGTGCCAACCAGCTTCTCAGACCACAAAGGTATGTGAAACTAGAAATAAATTATGCAAAGAAAACAAAAATGTGCATAAACACATGGAGGCTTAACAACATACTCCTAAATAATCGGTGGATCAATGACCAAATTAAAACACAGAGTAATCATTATATGGATAGAAATGAAACCAACAACTCCACACCCAAAAACATGTGGGATACAGCGAAGGCAGTTCTCAGAACAAACTCTACTGCAATACAGATTCACCCCAAGAAAGAAGAACAATCCCAAATGAACAGACTAAACTCATAATTAATGAAACTAGAAAAAGAAGAACAAATTTGGCCCAAGGCTTTAGAAGGAGGGACATAATAAAGATCAGAGCAGAAATAAATAAAATTGAGAAGAATAAAACAATAGAAAGAATCAACAAGCCAAGAGCTAGTTTTTGAGAAAATAAATAAAAACGATAAACCCCTAGCCAGACATATCAAGAAAAAAAGAGAGTGTACACACATAAACAGAACCAGAAATGAGAAAGGGAAAATCATATGGACACCACAGAAATACAAAGAATTATTAGAGAATACGATGGAAAATCATATGCTAACAAATTGGATAACCTAGAAGAAATGGACAACTTTCTGGAAAAATACAACCTACCAAGGCTGACCCAGGAATAAACAGAAATCTGAACAGACGTATTACCAGCAATGAAATTGAATTGGTAATCAAAAACCTACCTAAGAACAAAACTCCTGGACCAGATGGCTTCACCGCTGAATTTTACCAACATTTAGTGAAGACCTATTACCGACCCTCATTAGAGTTTTCCAAAAAGTAGAAGAGGCCAACATCACTCTAATACCAAAACCAGGCAAAGACACCACAAAAAAAGAAAATTACAGACCAATATCCCTGATGAACATAGATGCAAAAATACTCAACAAAATATTAGCAAACATAATTCAAAAATACATCAAAAAGATCATTCATCATGATCAAGTGGGATTCATCCCAGGGATGAAAGGATGGTACAACATTCAAAAATCCATCAGCATCATCCACTATATCAATAAAAAGAAGGACAAAAACCACATGATCATCTCCATAGATGCTGAAAAAGCATTCGACAAAATTCAACATCCATTCATGATAAAAACTCTCAACAAAATGGGTATGGAGGGCAAGTACCTCAACATAATAAAGGCCATATATGACAAACCCACAGCCAATATTATACTTAACAGCGAGAAGCTGAAAGCTTTTCCTTTAAGATAGGGAACAAAACAAGGGTGCCCACTCTCCCCACTTCTATTCAGCATAGTACTGGAGGTCTTAGCCACAGCAATCAGACAACACAAAGAAATAAAAGGCATCCAGATTAGCAAGGAAGAACTCAAACTGTCCCTGTTTGCAGATGACATGATATTGTACATAAAAAACCATAAAGAATCCATTGCAAAACTACTAGATCTAATATCTGAATTCAGTAAAGTTGTGGGACACAAAATTAATATGCAGAAATCTGTGGCATTCCTATACTCTAACAATGAACTAGCAGAAAGATAAATCAGGAAAACAATTCCACACACAGTTGCATCAAAAAGAATAAAATACCTAGGAATAAAGCTAACCTATGAAGTGAAAGACCTGTACTCTGAAAACTACAAGACACTCATGACAGAAACTAAAGAAGATACCAATAAATGGAAATACATTCCGTGCTCATGGATAGGAAGAATTAATATTGTCAAAATGGCCATCCTGCCTAAAGCAATCTACAGATTCAATGCAATTCTTATCAAAATACCAACAGCATTCTTCAATGAACTAGAGCAAATGGTTCTAAAATTCATATGGACCCACAAAAGACCCCAAATAGCCAAAGCAATCCTGAGAAGGAAGAATAAAGCTGGGGGAATTATGCTCCCCAACATCAAGCTCTACTACAAAGCCACAGTAATCAAGACAATTTGGTACTGGCACAAGAACAGACCAGACCCATAGACCAATGAAACAGACTAGAGAGACCTGATATAAACCCAACCATATATGGTCAATTAATATATGATAAAGGATCCATGGACATACAATGGGGATATGACAGCCTCTTCAACAGCTGGTGTTGGCAAAACTGGACACCTACATGCAAGAGAATGAAACTGGATTGTGTAACCCCATACACAAAAGTGAACTCAAAATGGATCAAAGACCTGAATGTAAGTCATGAAACCATAAAACTCTAAGAAGACAATATAGGCAAAAATCTCCTGAATATAAGCATGAGCAACTTCTACCTGTACGTGTCTCCTCAAGCAAGAGAAACAAAAGCAAAAATGACCTCATGGGACTACATCAAATTAAAAAGTTTCTGTATGGCAAAGGACACCATCAACAGAACAAAAAGGCATCCTACAGTATGGGAGAATATATTTGTAAATGACATATCCGCCAAGGGGTTAACATCCAAAATATATAAAGAACTCACACACCTCAACAACCAAAAAACAAATAACCTGATTAAAAAATGGACAGAGGATATGAAGAGACAGTTCTCCAAAGAGGAAATACAGATGGCCAACAGACACATGAAAAGATGCTCCACATCACTAATCATCAGGGAAATGCAAATTAAAACCACAATGAGATATCACCTCACACAAGTAAGGATGGCCACCATCCAAAAGACTAAGAACAACAAATGCTGGGGAGGATGCGGAGAAAGGGGAACCCTCCTACACTGCTGGTGGGAATGTAAGCTAGTTCAGCCATTGTGGAAAGCAATATGGAGGTTCCTCAAAAAACTAAAAATACAAATACCATTTGACCCAGGAATCCCACTCCTTGGAATTCACCCAAAGAATACAACTTCTCTGATTCAAAAAGACATATGCACCCCTATGTTTATCGCAGCACTATTTACAATAGCCAAGATATGGAAGCAACCTAAGTGTCCACCAGTAGATGAATGGATAAAGAAGAGGTAGTACATATACACAATGGAATACTATTCAGCCATAAGAAAGAAACAAATCCTACCATTTGCAACAATATGTATGGAGCTGGAGGATATTATGATCAGTGAAATAAGCCAGGCAGAGAAAGACAAGTGCCAAATGATTTCCCTCATTTGTGGAGTATAACAACGAAGCAAAACTGAAGGAACAAAATAGCAGCAGACTCAGTGACTCCAAGAAGGAACTAGTGGTTACCAAAGGGGAGGGATGTGGGAGGGCAGGTGGGGAGGGAGGGCGAAGGGGATTGAGGGGTATTATGTTTAGTACACATGGTGTGGGGGATCATGGGGAAAACAGTGTAGCACAGAGAAGGCAAATAGTGAATCTGTAGCATCTTACTACATTGATGGACAGTGACTCCATTGGGGTATGGGTGGGGACTTGATAATATGGGTAAATGTAGTAACCACATTGTGTTTTCATGTGAAACCTTCATAAGAGTGTATATCAATAATACCTTAATAAAAAATTAAAGAAAAAAAAGAATAAAATACATAGGAATAAACCAAACCAAGGAAGTGAAAGACCTATACTCTGAAAACCATAAGACACTTGTGAAAGAAATTAAAGAAGACACCAGTAAATAGAAATACACCCCGTGCTTATGGATAGGAAGAATTAATATTGTCAAAATGGCCATCCTGCCTAAAGCAATCTACAGATTCAATGCAATTCCTATCAAAATACCAACACCATTCTTCAACAAACTAGAACAAACTGTTCTAAAATTCTAATGGAACCACAAAAGACCCCGAATAGCCAAAGCAATCCTGAGAAGGATGAATAAAGGTGGGGGGATTATGCTCCCCAAATTCAAGCTCTACTACAAAGCCATAGTTATCAAAACAATTTGGTACTGGTACCGGAACAGAGTCATAGATCAGTGGAACAGAATAGAGAGCCTACATATAAACTCACATATATGGACAATTAAAACACAATAAAGGAGCATGGATATACAATGGGGAAATGACAGCCTCTTCAACAACTGGTGTTCCAAAACTGGACAGCAACGTGTAAGAAATAAACTGGATTACTGTCTAACTCTATACACAAAAGTAAACTCGAAATGGATCAAAGACCTGAATGTAAGTCATGAAACCATACAACTCATAGAAGAAAACAGAGGCAAAACTTTCTTGAATATAAACATGAGCAACTTTTTCCTGAACACATCCTAGGGTAAGGGAATCAAAGCAAAAATGAACAAATGGGACCACATCAAACTAAAAAGCCTCTGCACAGCAAAGGACACCATCAGCAGAATAAAAAAGCATCCTACAGTATGGGAGAATATATTCATAAATGACATATTTGATAAGGGGCTAATATCCAAAATATATAGAGTTCACATGCCTTAACACCCAAAATATAAATAACTTGATTAAAAAATAGGCAGAGGATCTGAGCAGACATTTCTCCAAAGAAGGTATTCATATGGCCAACAGGCACATGAAAAGATGCTCCAAATCGCTAATCATCAGGGAAATGCAAATTAAAACCACAATGAGACATCACCTTACACCAGTTAGGATGGCCAAGATAGAAAAGACTAGGAACAACAAATGCTGGTGAGGATGCGGAGAAAGGGGAACCCACCTCCACTGCTGGTGGGAATGTAAAATAGATCAACCATTGTGGAAAGCAATATGGTGGTTCCTCAAAAAAATAAAAATAGAAAAACCATTTGACCCGGGAATTCCAATCCTAGGAATTTACCCAAAGAAAACAACTTCTCAGATTCAAAAAGACATATGCACCCCTATGTTTATTTAAGCACTATTTACAATAACCAAGATATGGAAGCAACCTAAGTGTCCATCAGTAGATGAATGGATAAAGAAGATGTGGTACATACACACAATAGAATATTATTCAGCCATAAGAAGAAAGTAAGTCCTACCGTTTGCAACAACATGCATGGAGCTAGAAGGATTATTCTCAGTGAAATAAGCCAGGCGGAGAAATACAAGTACCAAATGATTTCACTCATTTGTGTAGTACAACAAAGCAAAACTGAAGGAACAAATCAGCAGGAGACTTACAGACCCCAAAAAGGGACTTACAGTTACCAGAGGGAAGGTGATGGGGAGTGTAGGTGGAGGGGCGGGGGTGCTGGGTGGGAGAAGGAGATTAATGGGCATTACAATTCGTAATCATAACATAGGTCACAGGGAAAGCAGTATCACATGGAGAAGACAAGTAATGGCTACAGCATCTTATTACGCTGATGGACAGTGATTGCTGTGGGGTGTGTGTTGGGGGGGCTTGATAACATGGGTGAATACTGAAATCACAATATTGTACATGTGAAATCTTCATAAGATTGTTTATCAATAATAGCTTAATTTTAAAAAATGTTAAAGTAATTTTTATGATGGACTGTATTACATGGTTACATCTATTCTGAAGTATGGTACTAAAACCTAATTAAATTATATACTAAAATAATAGATAACAGAACAAGGAGAGAGGCTATTACGGCACCATTCCCAAGCACATAAAATTTCCAAGAGTCTGGAGAAAAGTAAGAGGGAGGGTAAACGTGGAGGAAAATTCCCAAAATAGGAATGTGTGTAAAACACTCTTGATGCAGTGTCCGCAGCTTTACTGAGGGGTAAAAGTTGTCTACATTTTGATCTGGAAAAAGGTATGCTTGCAAGGTGATAATCAAGAAGAAATACCAAAAATTAGTCAGCAAACGAGACTCATTAATCGGTCTAATTAATACACTGGTGCTATTCTGCTTTTTGCTTTAATTCTCCAGATTAGCTGAATTTACTGAATATTGTATAATTCCTGATATTTCTTTAGGGTTAAATGTCAAAGTGGCAGTTGTTAGCATTAGGCTTTGGTGTTGGGGAGTACTCTGACTCAAACACTATGATTAACTCAAAGTCTAATGGAAGAAGCAGGAGTAATCTGTTCATAGACGTAAGCAGAGCCTTTTATTGGCAGTTAAGCCAATTATGTTAGTCTCCTATCCAAATGAAGGGAAAGAGATATATATGTACTTTTCAAGATCATTCATATCACGTACATAAGCATTTAATGGGCTCTGTTTGAGGACAACTACATTTCAAATTGACTGCATAAGACAAACAAACCTTTTGGATTCTCTGTCAAATTCTTCTCCAATCCATATATATGATTGACAGGCCAGTAGAGAAGTAACATCAAGTTCTTGTACATCGTGTGTTGAAGCCAGAACAATTTCATTAAAGTTTGCCTGTAAAGCAAAGGCATAGTGAAATTTAAGCAATTTCACTAAAAACAAGTACATTCTTAGTAACGATGAAAGGTTTTACCTTATTAATAGCAAATGCCATGATCATATCCGATTCCTTATGAATGATTTTTGCCTTTCCACCTGGATAGCCGAGATCAGCTTCAACCTACAAACATTAGTCAGTAGTTTTAGTTGTCACAGTGTAGCTCCATGTAGAGATATACACATCCCACAAAACTTAAAAGAAGGCGAAGAAAATGTAGAAGCAGCAGCAAGAGAAAAGGCATCAGTAAGTTCAGTGTGTCAAAAATGAGCTTTGGAATTAGCTTAAATTTTCCTATGCCCTGTAATCACCCCAATTATAAAGATTTCCATTGCGATTATAGGATACTGATTAACTGTCACGGAAGAGAGCTAACATAGTTTTCATTAGCATTTATAACAGCAATGTCCCTCTATCTCTTCCAAAAGCGTGCTAAGACACTCCAGTAAGAATCTATACACATTAAGAGGCACAGAGTGGAAGGAAAAGATATAGAAAGACAAAGGAATCACATAAGAATGAGACACTTTTAAATAAGGGTGGTGAGATAGGAATAAGGAGAAGTTGGAAAGAAGAGTTAGGAATAAAGGAGACTGGTGAGAGGCCTGTATGGCTTAGGGTCAAAGATGATGGTAAAGAAAGAAGAGGCAGAATCAAAAAAAACACATTTAAGGACAGGTTAGAAAAAGAGGCAGAAGTGAAGATGGAACAGGAAGCAAGAAAGAGAAGAACCAGTTGCAAAGAAGATGGAGCCAGATCGAGCAGAGCATCTCCTACTCTGTGCCCCTGCGGTGTGTGGGAGCAGTGAGTACTCGGACTACTCAGCCCGCTGGGCAGTGAATGATTAGTATTAGAGATGAGAGGTTAGCTCCTTGAACTTCAAAGAATGAGCTAAATACAAGAGCTCGGAATGCTACCTCGATGCGGCAATCGTCTGCTACGTGGTTTCGTTTGACCTGCTCCACATGTTCTTCCACAGACTAAGTAACGCCACACCACCACAAACAGAAAACACATGCATGAAATGAACTCTTAAAGACAATGTAAAATTTCAAACTGAAATGGTCACTCCATCACTTAAAGACGGCAAAAATGAATTTGCAAGCTTTCCTTTTAAAAGCACCAAATCAAAGAAATTAAACTGAGTAAAACATGCCATCAGATAAATACAAAGAAAACAGGCAAAATTAAAGTTAATGTGACTATATACACACAAAAGCTATTTCAAAATAAAAATTAGTTATTTGTATACCAGCTATGTAATTTAAAGTTCTACCTTAAACTGCAATCTCTAAAAATAAAACCTACTTGCATGAACACATGCACTCTACACTACATAGATTCCTATCCTATAGGGGTTTATTTCAAATATATATTAAAACTACTTATTCCTAGACATAGATTCACAGTACCAACATTTATTTCACTCTTACTCATAAGGAATATACCCATGAAAAGAGAGTCAGGGATTAGAATTCTTGTTAACCATTTACTATAATCACATGATTTTTCTCCTTATAAGTAAATACATATTTGATAAAATGAGGCATGGGAAAGAAATTACACAAATAACTTATTCCTGGTTGATGACAGAGTCACTAGCAATGGCTACAATCAAAAGTAGTATTTCTGCTCTGCAGTGGAAACCTTTGAAGGTTTGAATCGGAACAGTACATTCCTCCTAATACCACTTAAAATGACTCCTTCACTTTCAGCCAAACAGGGCAACTCTGACCATGCCTCTCAGTTCTGCCCTAGGGCTGCCCCAGCTGACAGTGAGGGGATGGTGGATGTGCGCAAGGGCCCACTCAGCGAAAGGCCAAACTGTTGAAGAGCCTATTTGTCTTTAACCAACTAGCTGACTTTGCCACATTTATTGACTTCACAAAAATTTGTTTCGTGAAATAGTCTTCTTTAACATATTCAATGAGTAAAAATCTCATCAATATATCTAAAATGTCAGCATTTCTCAGAATTTTTTAAAACAAATTTTAAAAATTAGCATTTTAGCATTTTAAGGATTTCTTTGCCAATTTTGCCAACTAATCAATTCATTGAATTTATCAAATTATTGTTGCCAAAATCCTACTTAACAATTTAAAATGATAAGTCACTCAATGGGTGGGTAGTTGTAATGCTTCATATTCCTGAACTTAGTGGCCAGTTTTTATTTTGTCTTAACAGCTTTAACAATTTTTTCATAATTTTTTTCTTCAATGAAAACAATTTTCCAGCAGATCTGTGCTATTCCATATGGTAGCTACTAACCATATGTGACTATCTAAATTTAAGTTAAAATAAAAAATTCAGTTCCTCAGTCACACTAGCCACATTTCAAGTGCTAGAATAACCACATGTGGCTGGTGACCACTATACTGTACAGAACAGATTTAATGTCCATTATCACAGCAAGTTGTCGGACAGAGCTGGACAGACAGTAATTTCATTCAATGATTTAAAATTCAAAAGGTACAAAAGGGCACAGGATGAAAATTCTTCCTCCCACCCAAATTCCCAACCATGGCCTTTGCTTCCCTAGAGATAATCAATGCTTACTCAACATTTTAAGAAATGCTCCCTTTATCTCTGTCCCATCTGTCTGTTCATGGAGACCCTCTTCTGACAGAAAAACTGAAGAGAATACATAGTGTGGGCTGCTGATCCCAAGAACACAGAGAATGAGGGGCCTAACGAATGGGAGACTGAGGGGCAGAGGGAGAGAGAAGGTCCGTAAAGGGAGAGGAAACCCAAGAGGAGAGAACAGACCCTGAAGGGCAAGACAGGGTCTGAGGGTCCAAGCCGCTGGACGCGGGGCCTCCCACAGTGCTCTTAGGCTCTCATAACCCGACAGAATCAAATGGCCACAAACCTCATGAATAATTAAAGCATGTTTTCAATAAATCATTACATTTAATAATTTGAAGAACACCTGGAAAATTGACCTGTCAATGAACTGGCTTTCGGTAAATAACAGAGCCCTGACTGAGCAAGTATCTTTTATTTTAAATCTATTTCTTAGATTCCTATATTTTATGGAATTTGGACTCAGCAAATGTGGTAGGAAACAGGAAATGCTATGAACAGTGGATTAAATGAAGTAGGAAAAGAATCTGGCTTGGTGATTTCCCTAACAAATCTGACATCAATAATTTCAATATCATCAGGATCTTTTGTCACAAAAGCTTATTAAGACTCAAAAGAACCTCTATAGCTCATTCCCCTTCTTCATTTAAATACATAATTTTTGAATCCACAGAGAAAATAAATGACTGTTCACAAAGGCTGACCACAATTACCATCTAGGTAAATGGGTGACTTGTGAGAAGAATGAGTCCAGTAGGTTTAATGGAAAGGGAGAAGCATTTCTCTATTTTACCTTGGGAAACTGGGCCATGTAGACTGTCCCTCTCAGTTTGCACTTTTCTAAGTAAAATATAAGTCATTTTTCTTTTCTTACAGATTTTGTTTGCCAAATCTTTAATGCTGACACTCTACTCGAAACACTCTCCAAACTGCCCATTACCTCTTTAAATGGCCAAATGGACTGAAATGTTCATTTAAAAGATCTGTGTACCCCTTATTTTTATAGGGAGGAGACCATTATAAGTTCTAAAGTGCCAGTCTCCCAACTTTCTGATTCTTCTTGAGCCCTGTATGTCATTATGTTACTAAGTTATATTTAGTTTAAGAATCACCATACAATGCAGAACCTCTGCCTCACTTTGTAACAGCAGACTTTCTTCATTGTGTATTTCCTTACTTTATTCTCTCTCACAAAATTATCTTGAATTTCTTCCTTCTAAAGTTTTATCTTATTCATTTCAAAATGCAGAATTAATAAAATGCTTTTAAGTGGCTATGTTACATTTTGAATTAAGTGATATTCAGTGAATCTTAATATAGAGCACACTCATTTATATATCAAATTCCTCAAACCATCCATCACGATGTTTATTACACTAAAAAGCCCAATGGCCAATATTACAAAGGAAGTACCAACTTTCACTTGATTATACATGATTTATCAAGGGACCTCTGTTGTTTCATTATTATGAAATAAAGATTGTAAGTTTTTATCTTAAAAGAATTCATTGTAGTTGGATAAATTATCACCCTTAATGTATGAAGACAATAAGATAAGTTCTAATGTAAAGGTAAATTTCAAAAAAAAAATCAAGGACTGACTTCATTAGAAATGATAAAGAAAAATTAAACAAAAATTACAACAGAAAATTTCTTTTTCCAAATACCTCACTCTGCTTTCTTTTCTTAGTGAAAATATATCTAATAAATGTCTCCTGAAGGACTTCTTGTTTAACAAGGAAATGCCAAAGTCGTTTGACTGGAAGTGCAGAAGAATCCCGGGATCTATTAAAAAAATTAACATATCACACTATTTTTAACTACAGAAAGTGTGTTTCATATTTGCAGATTTTTTTAAACCTCCATTATATATTGCAAAGAAGATACAGCATTAAGCTCAATAAAATTTTACAATTTACTTTTAATTTTTAGTTCTTCTAAATATCATTCCTTCATCTAGCAATTAACTGCCTAATTACATATTCTCTGTATGAACCGGCTGAGCTGATAGTCAAATGACTCTCTTATTATTCTCTTTTTAAATTATACAGTTGGTTGGTTCTGTTGGTGACAGCACATCACCAATGATTATAAAGTCACGGATTTCATTTTTAGCAGCCTAGCAAGCTTAAAAAGCCTCGTTCCTTCAGGCTATGAGCAATACTCTTAATCACGGACAGCTGACTTAAAAAAAAAAGCCTGCTGCTTATTAAAGGGGGCCAAGATGGGCAGGTAGAAGGTCAAAACATCAATAAGAAACCTTAATGTGTTCACTGTTAAATCATTGCCACAAGGTCAGCAGCACTTTGTTTGTATATGTAGATTATTATCCCAAAATATTTGTGTAAGAGTTCTTAAAATAATGTTCCAACAGTACAAGTTTTTTTTCCTGATTATAAGAGTAGTCTGTCTATTGAATTATAGGTAACACTGGGAAAAATAATTTTCTCTCCTGATTTCTGATGTTTTCCTGAAGTATACTGCTGGAAATAGGATTACAGGTTCAAAGTCATGAATGTTTTGAAGGCTACTGGCATATTTTGCCAAACTTGTCTTCCAGAAAGGTTAAACTAAGCGATATATTCTCTCATCAGCATTGAAGAATGTTCTTACTTGAATGGAGTGTTTTCAGGTTCTAGCATTGCTTTATTTCGAAGAATAGCCGGTCCAGCTCCTACTGAAAGGTCAGTTGGGTACGTGTTGATATAGTTAGGGGGTGGGCCTTCAAACCGGTCCATTTTCTCTTGTAAGATCTGTTCCCAGTTCTCCAAGTTTTTAATCACAGCAGTACCTAATGGCGATGTCACAGGCAACTCTGAAAGGCGACACAATGCGTCATTTTGCTGATAAAGAACGTTGATCATCACCCACGTATTTACAGAATCTGAATTCTTACAGCCAAAATCTCTGAAAATCCAAATAAACCTGAAAATGGGACTCAAATACCGTTTGGATTCTTAATGCTTTTAACGAAACAGGCCACTTATCTAAAATGAACTGAGAGAATGTCCAGCTTCTCCCGCTTTTTCTTTCAACCTTCTAGGCAGTCAGTGATTTTTGCTATGAATTAAAACAGACTGGAGTCTAAAATAAACAAGGCCTCATAAAAATCTCCAATGCACTATGTTTTTTAGCACCAAATGCTCTTTCATATAGACTTTTGTGAAGAGAAACTTGATGGTAATGTTATATTTACTAACATTAAATTTCAAATTCCAAACTTACCGGAGAATTCCAATCCAGCAATGGGAAAGAAATTCTTGACATTGTGAAGTGCTAACTTAACCATTGTCAAATGCAGAAGAGCCCAGCTGTTCAAGGAGGGACAAAAAAAATTCTCCTTAATCGAAAAATACAAGCATGAGAGAAGCATAGTAATGATTCTTGTCAGTTGATTAGTGAGTCCCCAGTCCAGAAGAAAGCTTTTTTTTCTAACTTACTATACAAAAACAGCACCTCTGTAGTCTCTGAAGATAAAAGATATGCAACAATGTATCTCACTTGGAATATCTGAAAATTACCTAATGGAAAAAGATTTACCACACAGTCACTTGGAATCTAATAGCACATCAATGAGTTATAGATTAAGTTCTAACACCACATCAATAAATTAGGTATTTTTTCCTCACTAAAAATGTTTGTATTTGCACTCTACATAAGCTATTTTTTGAGACATGATGTGGAAGAAATATTCTGTCTAGAAATTAACCACAAAGTTACAGAATTCCCAGCCTGAAAATGACAGTCAGTTCATGTATAAATTCATATCGATAATGTTATTTTAAATTGGTACATCAAGATTTTCTACAAAAAAAAAAAGGCAAAAAGGAAAAAAGGAAAAGGGAAAAGCCTTATTTACCTATAGGAATTCGGATCTTGGTGCTCCTGAATTTGTGTATCTGAAAAAAAGGCACCATCTTCTTCTTCATCACTGTGAATGCTTTCATCAGAATCATACAAAACGCCACTATCAGACAAAGGGAGAAATGGCTGCAATAAAAGATAAAAGTTATTTTCTAAACACAGAATAGGATTATTTTTGTCCTGACTTAATAGTGAATGTGTTAAATGGTGTCAATCTAATAAAAATTTTATTTCAAAGATGATTCTAGATCTAGAAGAGTTAAGAGAACCAGGTGAAATTTTTAGATTCAATAAAATGAATAGCTAGATACAACATATACTTTTAAGAATCCAGTATTTTTCTTCGGTATCAGTATAATGAGTTAAAAGTCTTAAAAAAAAGACACATTGAAAAATAAAAAAATGACAAAGGAAAAACTTTATGAGAACTGTGAGAGAGCTATAGTGAAGGAAATTACAAATCCTTCTAAAACATATAGTGAGACCAAAACATGTAAGAACTATAATTCTTTACAAATTAATTTAGACCTTTAAAGTAACTGCAGTAAAAATCCCCATGGGAATTTCTTTCTCTTTTTTGAAATTTGACAATGATTCTAAAATTCACTGGGAAGAAAAAATAGACAAGATTAGCTGAGAAATCTTTTTAAAGTGAAAGATACCCTTTCTTAGTGGATATTAATTGCAGTCTAGCAACTGACCAATGGAAAAACACAGTCCAAAAATATATGTATAAAAAACTAATCTAAGACAAAGAAAACATAAGTCAGTGGGAGGAAAGGAAGTTAGCTACGTGTGGGGATAGAACAAGGCTGGTCCCCACTTTATTAGGTAAATAGGAGAGTTAAGAGTAAACAGGGGGAGGAAAAGGAAGACAAGGAAGAATAAACAGGAGGAGAAGAATAAGATGATAAAAGTAAACATTTATTGGGGGAAAGGACCTTCTCTACTTAAGAAAACATAACAAATCAAAGTACGGATAGTTATGACTAAGGAAACTTTTTAAAACTTTTATGTCAAGAACATCATAAACAAAATTAAGAGGCAAAAAAAAAAAAAAACAAAGAAAGTGTCACAAGTAAAATAAATTGATAATATCCTTAGAGAGTCCATAAAAAAAGTAAGGAAAAACACTATACTCCCATTTGATAATTTAGTTAAGAATATGAACAGTTAATTCCTCAAAGTAGAAAATCAAATGGCAGTTTTCATTAAATGTTTTGATGTCATCAGTAGGAAATAAAAATGATTTAATTCATCAAATTAACAAAAACAAAAAGGCAATACTTAATGAGGGTGAAGTCAGATACACTCACTGTTCTCAACAAAGTAGAAATCAATAATCTGGTAATATGTATCAAAAACCTTATTTAGGTTTACACCCCTGACACAGTACTTCTAAATGAAAAATCAGAACACAAACAAGCCTTATGTGAAAAGATAGTAAGGCTTATCTAAAAGTGAAAAAATAAATACGGCTAATATCTGATAAGAAAATGATTATATAAACTACAGCATATTCATCAGATGTAAGAGTTATTTGATCATTAGAAATGAATCTTATCTAAAGAGAGTGATGGACCCAGTGACCAGGGGCAGCCCCTACACCTTCACTGGTTTCCAAATATAATTTCCTACAAAAAGGGACTAGGCTCTTTGGAGAAATGGTTGTTCCCAATCTGGGGTAAGAAATGTACTACAGTAACCCAGAATAACTTAAACTAGATGGGAAGAAAACTTAAAACCTTCTGGAATAATTCTCAAAAAGATTCAGGAGCCAGATTGAAGAGGCTCTCACTGGCAAAGATGGGATAACTGGGCGTGCACAGAGTGACAGCAACAGATCAAAGCACATGAAGTATGTTTGAATCCAGAAGATCATGACACAACTAGTGACAAAACAAAAACAAAACTCACTGGCCTCCTTTGAAGGATGCTAGAGAATCAACTCATCTCTTTGAAAACCGGTACATAAAAAAACAATGAATTAAGCATTTATCCTGTCTTTCCATTCAAAATGTATTTCAGGCGATCAAGGGAAGTATTTCAGCAAATAAATGAAGAATAAATGAGATTATTATCATAATTTAAAAACCCCCATTGAAGCAAGCGATTTTGGCAAAGACCATCAACTAACATCAGAAAAAGAGTGCTTCCCGACAGAAATATACCTCACAGAAAAGAAAATATTACTCCCAGGAAGTAATCCTGCACTCCCCTTTCTCTATGCAATCTGATAAAAAAAGCTGCAACAGGAAATACAGGAATCCAAGGAACATGTTCAGAAGAAACAAAACATGCCATCAGCAAAACCCACTGAGCAATTCTACGGGACAAATTCTCTTGAGGGAAAAAAAAAGATATAAATTTAAAAGAAAGAGATAGAGGTGGAACCTATAGATTAAGAGACTTAAGACATATCTACCAATTGCAATATATGAATCTTATTTTGAATCTGACTTAACAAACAATTGTTCAAAAGCATTTATGGTACAATTAGGAAAATGTGAACACTCTGGGTAAGTGATACTAAGGAAGTGTGTGTGGGGGGTGGTATGTGTAAGATAATGCTGGTGTGGTTCTGTTCAACATCCTTCATTTTAAGAATAATGAAATACTTAAGAAATTTTATGATGCCTGGATTTGCTCTCAAACAATCTGAGGAGTGGGAAGAAGTATAAATATAAGATTGCACATGAGTTGGTAATTTTTGAAACCAGATGATGGAAGCTGTCTCACCTGAGGTTTTCAGTCCTGGACAAGTTCACTGTGGATTCGCTGAGACCAAGAAATGACAATGAAATGTTCTTGGGGTAAAAGGGTTTATACCAGATTTATTATCACTGCAGTAGGTTGAGTGCTAGAATCACGTCTGCATCCAGCAGTCTGCAGGTCCATAATCCTCCTCTGTCTCTGCCTCTCCCCAGAGCACTGGGCAGAGCTCTTTATATAGTGACTCAGTCAATAATAGCTCATTAACTACAGGTGTGGAGGCAGTAGCCTAGCAGCAGGCCAGTTACATCATCAAGTAGTTTAGGTTCAGGTGAGAATCCTGGCCATAGGAACTTCCATTTTCCCCACAGTAGATAAGGACTCATATGCTATTACCTCTACTTTTGTATGTTTTCCATAACAAAAGGTTATTTTGAATGACAGCTTTGATACATTTTTAACGGTATGACAAATTGTTTATCTTATAATGTCAACTGAAAAAGTCAAATATAAAAACTACGTACACCAATACAGTGATATATGAGGGTAAAAGAATAGAAGCAAATTTGCCAAGTGTTATCTTTGGGTAGATGAGTGCTTTTATTCCTTCTTTACATTTTTTTGCATTTTCTCAATTTTCAATATTTATATTAATCAGAGAGGAACATTTTTTTTAAAAAGGAAGTTAAGTTGGCATGTTACTGTTTACAAATCTTAGTGTTGCTATCATTCACGTTAATGATGCAATGGGCTTTCATAATGACAAAGAAATTTTTCAAATTGGAAAGATGGGGGAACTGCCTCTATGTTTTTAAGAGTACTTCATTCGCTAAAAACAATTAAATACAACCCGGTCAGCAGCCTCCAGGGACAAGCCTGAGTGATGCTGGAAGCATAAACTGGAATCCTCATAGAGTGCAAGCCTAGAAATCTGCACTCACAATTTGCCTAACCCACAGGCTTTCAAACTTCAGCATATATCAGCATCACCTGGAGGACTTGTTAAAACACCAATTGTTGGTTCCCACTTTCAGATTTTCTGAATCAGTAGGTCTGAGGTAGGACCCAATTACTTGCATTTCTCACAAGTTCCCAGGTGATGTTGATTCTGATGGTTCTGGGGCCACACTTGGAGAAACACCAGCATGACTCAACTCTTTAGGTAATAAAAAACAAGACTTCAAAACTCACCATGAAAGACTTTTTAAGGACGAGCTTAACCTACCAAAAACAGTGAGATGAGCACCTCAAGAACTCTTAGATGAGTTCTAATAAAAACTTTAAAATGGGAGGAGGCATGATGCGAGATGTATCCATTATTTGCACACATGGCAAAGTGACAACAGTAGAAACACACGTAAAGAAGGAAACATGGAAGGGGATTGCTTGAAAAAGCAAAGTACAGAAATGCAAATATTAGCATGCACCCAGCATGGTTCAGAGTGGGATTATAATGAATCTAGTCACCATGAGTATTCTGATCCCCAGGGAAGGTATGTCATGGGGCCACACCATGGCCTGATGAAACCCCCAAATATCCATCCATCTCCTTCTGCTCTAATTCCATGCTGACCAAGGGAATTACTGATAATCAAATGAAGGGAACTTGGATAGTAGAAACAAGTATTTCAGTCCAAAGAAAAGGATGACGCTGATCTATGTTAGTAACTGACTTCTGGTTTATACCTATGTGGGGAAAATAGAAGTTCCTATGGCCAGGATCTTCACCTGAACCTAAACTACTTGATGATGTAACTGGCCTGCTGCTAGGCTACTGTGTCCACACCCATAGGCAATGAGCTATGATTGACTGAGTCACTATATAAAGAGCTCTGCCCAGTGCTCTGGGAAGAGGCAGAGATGGAGGAGGATTATGGATCTGCAGACTGTTGGATGCAGACATGATTCCAGTGCTCAACCTACTGCCAGGAGAATACAGCCGGGTATAAACCCTTTTACCCCAAGAGCGTTCTGTTATCATTTCTCAGTCTCACTGAACCCATAGTGAACTTGCACAGGGCTGAAACCTTCAGTCAAGACGACCTAAATCCCCCGCAATTTTAGGTTGTCTCATCCATATCAATCATGAATTCAGTTTCTGGATTTGAGAGATTAAATGTATAAACTATGGTGATTCAACCCAGAAGCTACCCCAATATTCCAATGTGATGCTTATACAAGAGTTAATAAAACAGACATGTATAAAAAGCTTGGCCTCATACCCCTTACCTTTGCAACAAAATAATCCCACATACTAAGTTCAGGAGGAATAAACTTTTCCTTGTAAGACGGTCTTTCTGCAGGCACTGGGGGTGGGGTAGCATCTTTTACAGGTCTTCCAGGGACCAGCATTCGCATATTAAACCTCCTACGGTGTTTATCTATGTCTTCAGAAGGAACAGGAGGCGCTAAATAAAGAAGAAAACAACCAGCACTTATTTACCATTATGGATTCAAATAATTAATCTTTCTTTTCATCCTACTCTTGCCATGTTTTAGTCAAGACTAAATTACATCTGTGCTTGGAAACTTTTCTAGTTACTGCATCAGTTTTCCACCAATTGTGGCAAAAATGCAGATGAAGATAGAGCATAAAAGGACATCTTGCATTGGAGCAGCCTATGTGCTATAGAAAATGGAGATTAAAGTCATTCTATGTACAACATATTTAATAAATGGTAGATTGAATAAATAGTAAAGAGAATGCTTGAGTGATTATTTCTGGCTATGTTGTTTGAGAAAGAGCCACTGAATACATAGGATGTAAAGTATGCCTTGAAAAAGAAGGGCAGAAGCTCCATGTGAGAAGAGGAAGGGACAACAAGAAACAAGTGACCAAAGGTTTGGTTAAATAAGGAGCAAAATACCTGTCAGGCAGGCATCAGTGGGGAGAATAACCAGGCTGGTCTAGAGCTAGGCTAGGACTAGTCTGTGGATATGAAGCTGGGAGCTTATCCTATGGGTGATTCTCACTAAAACTTCTTGAGCTAGACACGTGATGAGGTAAGGCTTACTTGATGAATTACAAAGGAAGATGGAAGACGACATAAACAGGGCCCGAACTAGTATGGTTTAAATGATGGGTGGTAGTGACTGGGAGGAAGGGCTAGATATAAGGAATACAAAAAAGGATTACCAGAAGCAGTCAGGAACTGGATAGGGGAGGACCAGAAAATAGAAGTCACCCTGCTCCTCCCTAAACTCCCCATCACAGAAAATGATGATTCTACCTCAACTCTTCTTGCTCCCATATTCCACACACAAGTCATCAGCAAACCCATCACCATAACCTTAAATTGTCCAGAATATGACCACTTTTCACTCTTCATGACCACCACCCTAAGCTAAGCCATCTTATCTTTTTTGTTAATTAAGGCAAAATTGATGCACAATTAAAGATTTTAAAGTGTCTGATTCAGTGGCATTTAGTACATGCACACTGTTGTACGAGCACCATCTCTATCTAGTTCTAAAGCATTCTCATCACCCTAAATGAAAACCCATACCCATTAAGCAGTCACTCCCCACACCTTCCTCACCCCAGTCCCTACAACCACCAATCCTGCTTTCTGTCTCCATGACTTACCTATCCTGGATATTCCATATGAATGGAATCATACAGTATGTGCCTTTTGCGCCTGGCTTCTTTCACTTAGTGTAGTGTCTTTGAGGTCCATGCCGGTTGTGGCATGCATTAGTACTTCATTCCTCTTCACGGCCGAGTAACACTCCATTGTATGGCTGCACAGCATTTTGTCTCTTTGTTCATTCTTGATGGTGACCCGCAGTTATTAAGTGGACTTACTACAACAACCGCCCACGTGGGCCCCCTACTTTCATTCTTCTTGCAGTCTATTCCCTACATAGCAGCTAAAGTGGGTCTTTTGAAAACCTAACTCAGATTATGTGACTCCTCTGCTTGAAACCTTCCAGTAGCTTCTTAGTTTACTTCAAACAACAATGAAATCCCATTACCACGGTCCATGAAACCCTAAACCCCCCAGCTACTTTTCTTGCCTCATCTCTGACTGCACAGCCTTGGTGCATGATAGCTATTCTGGCCTCCTCAGTCCTATATCTCATGACCTCTGCAGTCACTGCCCCATCTACCCAGAATACTCTGGCCCCAGATATCTGCAAGGTGCGATCCCAGACTTCCCTAGGACTCTGCTCAAGTGCTCTCTCATCTGAAACGTGTCTTCTGACCATCCTAACTGTTCCCATCCCAAGCCTCATAAAGGTAAAGGATTTGTCTGTTTTATTCACCCCCATGTCCCCAAAGCCTAGAACATGGCCTAGCATACAATAGGTGTTAAGTGAGTGCAAACACAAATGTATGCTCAGCGGTTGCATGGATGATTTGATGAATGAATTATCATGAAAAAATAACAGAAAATTCAGGAAGAGAAAGAAGTGATTTGGAGGGAAAGTTTAAAATTTAAAGTAGACTACAACGAGGTAGGAAGATAAAGATTAGGAGTCATCCACATATAATGGGAGCAGAAGCAATGGGAATTGGTAAGATCTCTTCCCTTACTTTGACTATATAGGAACCTAATCGTTTAATTCAATCTTGGGCAGTAAGGACACAGGTTAGAACCTGTGCCATTTGCACTCATTGTGCACTGCTTCCTTATCTGAAATGTGACCATTTCTAAGGATAAATTAAGATAATTTCTATTTTCAGCACAAAGATGGAAACCTTTCCTATGGCATGAGTCTACATCTCACCATATCCTACCATCTTAAAAGGTGGAATGAAAAACATATTCTAGTTCAAAAGGGAAGAATACACACATACAGAAGATAGAATTAAAAAAATGAGCATGATTGAAACTATCTTGTACATAACTATAATCTGATGCCAACTGCTGGTATGCTCTGTAAATATTATGAGGATTTATTTAAATCTTTCTCTAAAAGCCATCCTTCCATGACCTCATTCCTTAACATTATCTCCTCACTTACCTTTACTTTACCTTTCCTCTGTTTGCTTTTTATCCCACTCAAATTTGCTCTGATTTACCAAAACATGTTACAGTGAAACTGTATTTTTTATCCTAACATGAGTTTAGTTACATACTATCCTAACAAGACTGGTAATACTTTAAACATAACTCATTTTCAAAATAAAATTTTTTTAAACATCACAAAATCTTTTACCCTAACATGCAAAATTATTTACATTTATTTACTGGCATTAAATTCATCTTACCTGAAATGTTTTCTGATTGTTTTTGAGGTTTTACAACAAGTTTCACACCCCCTCCAAAAACAGCAGCCCACATTCGATTATTTAATGGGTGGGCGGCAAGCCGAAACAATCCACTGGAGGAATTTGTGGCGAGCGCGTGTATCAATAAACTCAAGTAAACAGCAACAACAGCTTCGCACAACAAAATGTTCAGTTTGGGCTGGTCTTCATCTTGGGCTGAGCTCAAGAGACTGATAAGTGAGCTCACACCTGTAAGGATATATAATATCGTAAGAAGTGTATCAGCACAAAACTCCAGAAGAAAAATCACCCACATTTCCAATTCAACCAAAATTATATATCTATATTATACAAAAAATATATATCCATAATTTGAGCAACAAAATAAATGACAGGAATGGATATAACCTGTAAAATAAAATAAGAGTCCATTAATCTATATTGATATAATAGATGAGTGAATTAAGAAATAAAAACGGGAGAGGAGATAGCTCTTCCTTACAGTTCAATTTCAACTAATAAGTAGAAGCATTGATAGAATTGGAAAGTCACCATCTTAGTAACGCTCACAGCAGTATCTGATGCAGGCAAGACTCATCACTGGATGCTGAAATCAGTGGGAAAAACTATCTTTTTCACAGTCTGAAATTATCTCTTCAAATGATATTAATTGCTGAGGAAAAAGAAATAGTAATTTTACAAAGGAAAAATCTGGCAGAAACTCCCTTAAAAATGATCAAAGGTAACATTACTAGTAATGGGATGGGACCAACTGACGTCATATGCCTATAGAAACTTTGTACTGAGAAGAGCACAATATCTCGTGTGGTATCCCTGCCAAAAAAACAGAACCTGAATCTAATAAAAGATTAGAATAACCCAAGAAACTTATTCTAAACTAAGAAAGCATCAGAATAACCCAAATTGAGAGAATTTCTGAAAAATAATGACTAGTACTCTTCAAAAATGTCAAAGACATGAGACAAAAAGAAAGAATGAGAATTACTCCATATAGAGCAGACAACTGAAACACTGCAACTAAATGTTATATGGAAGATATTTGTGGGACGGCTAGTGAGATTTTAAAAGACAAATTAGAAGAAAGTTGTAATGACGTTAAGATGCTGAATTTGGTAATTGTGCTATGGTTATGTAAGAGAATGTTTTTTTTTGCTATTATTAATGTACAATTACATGAGCAATATTATAGTTACTAGACTCCCCCTATTATCAAGTCCCCACCATATACCCCATTACAGTCACTGTCCATCAGCGTAGTAAGATGCTATAGAATCACTACTTGTCTTCTCTGTGTTATACTGCCTTCCTGTATCCCCCCCCCCCGCCACTGCTACATTATGTGTGCTAACTGTAATAACCCTTTTGCCCCCTTATCCCTCCCTTCCCACCCATACTCCAAAGTCCCTTTCCCTTTGGTAACTGTTAGTCCATGCTTGGGTTCTGGGAGTCTGCTGCTGTTCTGTTCCTTCAGTTTTTTCTTTGTTCTTACACTCCACAGATGAGTGAAATGATTTGACACTTGTCTTTCTCCGCCTGGCTTATTTCACTGAGCATAATACCCTGTAGCTCCATCCATGTTGTTGCAAATGTCTGGATTTGTCTTCTTCTTGTGGCTGAATAATATTCCATTGTGTATATGTACCACCTCTTCTTTATCCATTCATCTATTGATGGACACTTAGGTTGCTTCCATTTCTTGGATATTGTAAATAAAGGTGCGATAAACATAGGGGCACACATGTCTTTTTCAAACTGGGCTGCTGCATTCTTAGGGTAAATTCCGAGGAGTGGAATTCCTGGGTCAAATGGTATTTCTATTTTGAGTTTTTTGAGGAACCTCCATACTGCTTTCCACAATGGTTGAACTCATTTACATTCCCACCAGCAGTGTAGGAGGGTTCCCCTTTCTCCACATCCTCGCCAACATTTGTTGTTGTTTGTCTTTCGGATGGTGGCCATCCTAACTGGTGTGAGGTGATTTCTCATTGTGGTTTTAATTTGCATTTCTCTGATTAGTGATGTGGAGCATCTTTTCATGTGCCTGTTGGCCATCTGAATTTCTTCTTTGGAGAAGTGTCTGTTCAGATCCTCTGCAGCTTTTTTAATTGGCTTATTCACTTTTTGTTTGTTGAGGTGCGTGAGCTCTTTATATAATTTGGATGTCAACCCCTTATCAGATATGTCATTTATGAATATATTCTCCCATACTGTAGGATGTCTTTTTATTCTATTGATGGTGTCCTTTGCCATACAGAAGCTTTTTAGTTTGATATAGTCCCACTTGTTCATTTTTGCTGTTGTTTCCCTCGCCCGGGGAGATATGTTCATGAAGAAGTTGCTCATATTTATGTCCAAGAGATTTTTGCCCATGTTTTCTTCTACACATTTTATGGTTTCATGACTTACATTCCATTTTGAGTTTACTTTTGTGTATGGGGTTAGACAGTTTCATTCTCTTACATGTAGCTGCCCAGTTTTGCCAACACCAGTTGTTGAAGAGGCTGTCATTTCCCGATTATATATCCATGGCACCTTTATCATATATTAATTGACCATATATGGTTGGGTTTATATCTGGGCTCTCTAGTCTATTTCATTGGTCTATGGGTCTGTTCTTGTGCCAGTACCAAATTGTCTTGATTACTGTGGCTTTGTAGTAGAGCTTGATGTCAGGGAGCGTGATTCCCCCCACTTTATTCTTCCTTCTCAGGATTGCTTTGGCTATTCGGGGTCTTTTGTGGGTCCATACGAATTTTAGGACTATTTGCTCTAGTTCATTGAAGAATGCTGTAGGTATTTTGATAGGGATTGCATTGAATCTGTAGATTGCTTTAGGTAGTATAGCCATTTTGACAATATTAATTCTTCCTAACCACAAGCATGGGATGTGTTTTCATTTATTGGTATCTTCTTTAATTTCTCTCATGAGTGTCTTGTAGTTTTCAGAGTATAAGTCTTTCACTTCCTTGATTAGGTTTATTGCTAGGTATTTTATTCTTTGGATGCAATTGTGAATGGATTTGTTTTCCTGATTTCTCTTTCTGCTACTTCACCATTAGTGTATAGGAATGCAACAGATTTGGGTGTATTAATTTTGTATCCTGCAACTTTGCTGAATTTAGATATTAGATCTAGTAGTTTTGGAGTGGATTCTCTAAGGTTTTTTATGTACAATATCATGTCATCTGCAAACAGGGACAGTTTGACTTCTTCCCTACCAATCTGGATGCATTTTATTTCTTTGTGTTGTCTGACTGCCATGGCTAAGACCTCCAGTACTATGTTGAATAGAAGTGGGGAGAGTGGGTATCCTTGTCTTTTCCCTGATCCTAAAGGAAAAGCTTTCAGCTTCTTGCTCTTAAGTATAATGTTGGCTGTGGGTTCGTCACATATGGCCTTTATTATGTTGAGGTACTTGCCCTTTAAACCCATTTTGTTGAGAATTTTTATCATGAATGGATGTTGAATTTTGTTGAATGCTTTTTCAGCATCTATGGAGATGATCATGTGGTTTTCGTACTTCTTTTTGTTGATGTAGTGGATGATGTTGATGGATTTTCTAATGTTGTACCATCCTTTCATCCCTGGGATGAATCCCACTTGATCATGATGGATGATCTTTTTCATGTATTTTTGAATTTGGTTTGCTAATATTTTGTTGGGTATTTTTGCATCTATGTTCATCAGTGATATTGGTCTGTAATTTTTTTTTCTTGTGGTGTCTTTGCCTGGTTTTGGTACTAGAGTGATGTTGGCCTTGTAGAATGAGTTTGGGATTATTCCCTCCTGTTCTACCTTTTGGAAAACTTTAAGGAGGATGGGTATTAGGTCTTCACAAAATGTTTGATAAAATTCAGCAGTGAAACCATCTGGTCCAGGCGTTGTGTTCTTAGGTAGGTTTTTGATTACCAATTCAATTTCGTTCCTGGTAATTGGTCTATTCAGATTTTCTGTTTCTTCCTGGGTCAGCCTTGGAAGGTTGTATTTTTCTAGAAAGTTGTCCATTTCTTCTAGGTTATTCAATTTGTTACCATATAATTTTTCATAGTATTCTCTCATAATCTTTTGTATTTCTGTTGTGTCACTAGTGATTTTTCCTGTCTCATTTCTGATTCTGTTTATGTGTGTAGACTCTCTTTTTTTCTTGATAAGTCTGGCTAGGGATTTATTTATTTTATTTTCTCAAAGAACCAGCTCCTTCTTTCATTGATTCTTTCTATTGTTTTATTCTTCTCAATTTTATTTATTTCTGCTTTAATCTTTATTATGTCCCTCCTTCTACTGACTTTGGGCCTCATTTGTTCTTCCTTTTCTAGTTTCATTATTTGTGAGTTTAGACTGTTCATTTGGGTTTGTTCTTCTTTCCTGAGCTAGACCTGTATTACAATATATTTCCCTCTCAGCACGGCCTTTGCTGCGTCCCACACAGTTTGCAGTGTTGAATTATTGTTGTCATTTGTCTCCGTATATTGCTTGATCTCTGTTTTTATTTGGTCATTGATCCATTGATTACTTAGGAGCATGTTATTAAGCCTCCATGTGCTTGTAGGCTTTTTCATTTTCTTTTGAGTAATTTATTTCTAGTTTCATACCTTTGCGATCTGAGAAGCTGATTGGTACAATTTCAATCTTTTTGAATTTACTGAGGTTCTTTTTGTGGCCTAGTATATGAGCTATTCTTGAAAATGTTCCATGTGCACTTGAGAAGAATGTGTATCCTGTTGCTTTTGGATGAATTGTTGTGTAGATGTCCATTAGGTCCATCTGTTCTAATACGTTGTTCATTGCCTCTGTCTCTTTATTTATTTTCTGTCTGGTTGATCTGTCCTTCAGAGTGAGTGGTGTGTTGAAGTCTCCCAAAATGAATGCATTTCATTCTGTTTCCCCCTTTAATTCTGTTAGTATTTGTTTCAGATATGTAGGTGATCCTGTGTTGGGTGCACAAATATTTATAATAGTTATTTCCTCTTGTTGGACTGAGCCTTTTATCATTATGTAATGTCCTTCTTTGTCTCTTGTGACTTTCCTTGATTTGAAGTCTATTTTGTCTGATACAAGTACTGCACCTCCCACTTTTTTCTCCCTATTAGTTGCATGAAATATCTTTTTCCATCCCTTTACTTTCAGGCTGTGTATGTCTTTGTGTTTGAAGTGAGTCTCTTGTAGGTAGCATATAGATGGGTCTTGGTTTTTTATCCATTCAGTGACTCTACGTCTTTTGATTGGTGGATTCAGACCATTTATATTTAGGATGATTATCAACAGGCATGTACTTATTGCCATTGCTGGCTTTAGATTTGTGGCTACCAAAGTTTCAAGGGCAATTCCCTTACTATCTAACAGTCTAATTTAATTCACTTTGTATTGTATTACAAACACAACCTAAAGCTTCTTTTTTTTTTCATACTTTTCTTCCACCTCCATTCTTTTTTATGTTATGAATCATATTCTGTACTCTTTTTCTATCTGTTGGGTGACATGTGTTTAGCCTTAAGAATACTTCTATCAATAGAAATTCTTCCAAAATGCACAGGAGAGGTGGTTTCTGGGAGGTAAATTCTCTCAGCTTTTGCTTATCTGAAAATTGTTGAATCACTCCTTCAAATTTAAATGATAACCTTGCCTGGTAGAGTATTCTTGGTTCAAGGCCCTTCTGCTTCATTGCATTAAATATATCATGCCACTCCCTTCTGGCCTGTAAAGTTTCTGTTGAGAAATCTGATGATAGCCTGATGGGTTTTCCTTTGTATGTGATGTTTTTTCTCTCTCTAGCTGCTTGTAAAAGTCTGTCTTTATCCTTGATCTTTGCCATTTTAATTATTATATGTCTTGATGTTATCTTCCTTGGGTCCCTTGTTTTGGAGATCTGTGCATCTCGATGGCTTGAAAGACTATCTCCTTCCCCAGACTGGGGAATTTTTCAGCAATTACCTCCTCAATGACACTTTCTATCCCTTTTTCTCTCTCTTCTCCTTCTGGTACCCTTATTATGTGAATATTGTTCTGTTTGGTTTGGTCACATAGTTCTCTCTATATTCTTTCATTCTTAGAGATTTTCTGTGTGTCAGCTTCTTTGTTTTCTTCTCTAATTTCTATTCCATTTACTATCTCTTCTACTACATCTAACCTGCTTTTAAACCCCTCCATTGTATGTTTCATTTCAGATATGGAATTTCTTAATGATTGAATCTCCAACTTAAATTCGTTCCTGAGTTCTTGAATATTTTTCTGTTCCTCCATAAGCATGTTTATGATTTTTATTTTGAACTCTCTTTTAGGAAGATTGGTGAGTTCAGTTTCATTTGGCCCTTTTTCTGGTGTTTGTGAGATTTTGGTCTGAACCATGGTCTTTTGACGTTTCATACTTTTGTGTGGTGCCCTCTAGTGCCCAGAAGCTCCAGTCTCTGGAGCTGCTCAGTCCCTAGACTGAGGTTGGGGGTTGTAGGGGAGCAGAGCTGGTGCCCTATTTCATGAGGTCTGCTCTGTTCGTGAAGTCTGTATGCAGTCTGGTGCAGCCTTCTTTCCTGTTGCTCTTTTAGGGTTAGTTGTATTAACTATATTTTCACACTATCTGTGGTTTGGGGAAGAGTTCTCTGTCTCACCTCTCACGCCACCATCTTGAATCCTCTCTGAGAATGGCTTTTTATCAAAGACACTGATATATTTAGATTTAAAAGATCATTAATATCTGGACTTTCTCTCTAAATATTTCAGAAATACACATATATACATACACATTAAGTAACTGAGTGGGAGAAAGAGAAGGAATGAATGATAAAGCAAATATGGTAAATGTTAACATTAGGGTTCCATGGTGAAGATTATACCAAAATTCTTCATACTATTGTTCCAACTTTTTTAAGTCTGAAATTATCTCAATAAAAAGCTAAAACAGAAACATATTTCTAGAAGCATGCATAGATGAATTTAAAATCCACACACTGACACTGTCACTTCTTCTTACTGTCACTCTTTACAATAATCATTGACATGTAAACATAGAGTTATAGAGCAAGTAGAGAAAAAATTAAATGGCATAGCCGACCAGGAAAGGGTATTAAAAGAGAGTGGAGAAGGTGTGGAGAGTAAGAAAGCTAACCAAAGGAAGAAGGAATGGTGGACAGTATGATGTCTGTGCCACAGAATGGCCACTCCTACCCCAGTATCTAAACTCACACTCTTGAGAGTAACTGTATTCTCTTTGATACAGTTATGAAAATAGCTCTCTGATACTGCTAAGACTCGAATTCAGAATTTCTGAGGATAAGGAAGGTGATGTGCTCACCCTTCTGAAGGATGTTAACCTGCTTTTTTATGTTGAGCAACACAGCTGGTTTCTGAAGTCTTAACTTTCTGAGTCTTCAGACATTACAGCAGCTAAGAATTCTTAATCCAAGGCAGAAAGCATCACCAAAAACAAGTAAGAAACTATTCAGCAAATCCACAAAGAATAACAATCAGGAATCAGTTAGTAGATTTTTAAAAAGGAGTTGCCAAATAGAAGATTAAAAAAAAAACAGCAAAGACTTAAGTTCTCACCAGGCCACTGAGCAGGAGAAGAATTTGGTGTTGCATGTTCTTCAATGCTTTCTGTCCGCAAACGTCGACGGTCACTTAAAAGAAGTCCTTGGTAAGCCATTCCTGTGAACTGGTTTCCTTCCGTCTGACTGCTAACACAAGTAAGGTTCATTTATGTGTTGTCTTAACAGAGGTTAACAAGCAACTGCACTTTATACATGTTTATTTTAGATGATTACAATAAAAACAGAACTCTTGAAACTGAATTAACTATTCTAGTAAGAATTTATTTTTAAAATTTCTTGAAATTAGTCACAAATCTTTACTGACAGTTTTTAAAACAAAATTCCAAACTACCAAATTTTACTCTGTTGTGCACATGACATTTAGCCTTTTAAATCTTTTCCAGATGCCACTTAATACTTTTATATCTTTTCTATATTCACCCATTTTTATTAAAAAAAAATCTGAGGTAAGGAGACTAATGTTGGTACTAGGATATATTAGACAGAAGGTTTCAGGGAACTGTTTTGTTGCATGCACTTCTTAAGCTCTGCAGAGTTGTACAAGCTTAGCTCTGAATTAAAATATGAACTGAAATTTAGAGAATTATATTTTAGAAATACCTAATCCTAAAGCCTACTGTATCTAAATACTTACTTCCCTTTGTTCAATATTGGAAGAAATACAAAAACATCATGAAAAGCTGATACCCCTGAGAGTCAATCACAGTCTAAGGACTAGAAAATGCACAATGAAAAAAAAAAGTATTTCAATTCTCATTGGCACCATTTTAACCAGTGGCTGATATCAAACAAGTCGTCTTTTGATCACTAAGGTGACCACAGTCAACTACCTCTTTTTTCCCTTATTTACATTTCTAAGCCTTTGAGTTACTTACCTATGTATGGCTTTATTAAGCTAAAATCAGAGTACAGGCCATTTTGAGGGAGTAATTCCTTATGCAATATCTAATCTTCTCACAAAAGTGCTGCTAAATTTAGAAGAAAAATAATCTAGACATATGCTGAATATAAATTTAATGTGATTCTATTTATATTACAAACTTTTCATTTATTAATATAATTGACTTAAATCTGGGTCATCTTTCCAAGTGATTCGATTTCCTACTGCTAGTAAGTATACTGTCCTAGTCATTAAAAAGAAAAGTACACACTGATGAAGGCAATTTGACATTTAGAAAAATTAAAACATTACTTCTAATTGCTATCACTTCCAAAGACTTTTATATTATAGGTAAATGGCTAAGTAAAATCGATTTTAATGACTCAATGTTAGGAATATATCATTTTTCAAAAGTATTTCCTCTTTCAACTGAAAACCAGTTAAACAAATACAAGCTAATCCAATGCGAAAAGGAACAGTTCCTCAGGGGAAAGAAAAAATGTGAAATGGATAATGGACACTTTTTGAAAACAAAAAAAGATAGCAATGATGATTATTTACATTTATTATTTGCCATTTTCCATATGTCTCTATTGTTACTAGGTGGCAGCTAAACAGTTATTTCTTATTCCCTCTCACCTATTAAAATATATATGATAGTCATAGTTAAGGATTTTTCAATCTCTAGGAAACAGAACCTTAATATAACTCTGAAACAGTTTAGTGTCTTTGCTGTATTAATACCACTTTGGGTGCCTGTTTTGTTTGTTTTACCTGTAGCTGTGACTGTCACATAATGCTTGGTAAATTGATGCAGAAAGTGATGCTGCCAGTGAGTGAAGTGTGTGCACCTAAAACCAAAACAGCCACAATTACATGTTATACTAGCATTTCTATATAACAGTAATATCTTAAGAGTTTAGAAAATACTCCAGATTATAGCAATATCATAAATAAGGCTAGATCCAATATGTGACCACTAACTCTACTTTAAAAATGTCTAAAATACAGTCACCCAACTTAATATGCAGGACCACAACAAAACTAATTCAGACACATTTTCATCAAATACTTACTTACTGTGAGCCTGCGATTATTAACCAGGCTCTGAGCAAATCGCCAATGTTCTTATTACTGGGCCTGTCCCAGCCTGTTAATGATTAGCTTAAATAGTAATAGTTGAGAAAAAAAAAGCAGGACCAAAATAAGTACAGAATTTTCAGAGCTTTTATTTAAACTTACCTTATGAAATCCCCCTTGATAAAAATACTTATCTTATTAAAATAATGAGTTAAATATTTAGAAAACATATCAAATCACTGTGTGAAATGGCTGATTTTTAAGAAAGCAAGTAATTTACTTAGTACTTATGAATAATGCATGGTCTCAGAATTTTAAATTTAGGAAGTTTAAAAATTATCAACATAACATAAAAACTACACCCTAAAATGCAATAATGAATCAACATTTTCAGACTCAAAATTTTAAGATTTGAAGGGACCTTAGGAATAGTTTTCTACTCTTTGAATGCCTTACCCAAATTTCTAGAAACTGGAAATGTTTACTTAGAATTTATATGCATTTAATGCCTTTTCTATATGTCCAATTTACCTAACAATAATTTAATCTCTGATAAAATGCTGATAGAGATTAATTCATGTTATGGATAGGTTGATGTGACTAGTAAACCCTGAGTCCTTCAGAAGAATGTACTACCCTCTGGTAGTATCTTTGACTGTGCCTTTCAAACAAAAGAAATACAAAATAAAAATGTTCAGGACCTGAAATAACATCAGCCACTGGAATTAGGAAAAGCATAGCACAAACACACTTGTTCTAGCACAGCAGGAGTCTGGGCAACTCTCTGGATACTGCCAAGTGCCCTAGTGTTTCGTAGAATCTACCCATTTTTAAGTTTTCAGCACAGGGCATAGGTTTAATCTGGGGTAACTGTTGAAACTCTGATTGCCCCTAACTACTGCATAGCTTCCAACAAACACAAATATCAGGAAAACAGTAAAAAGGATACTTTTTCTGGACTATTTAACAATCATGGTTCTCTGAAAGATACTCCCTGAACTTATATTTTCATAACATCTTGGCATGTAAGCAAATAGTCATAAATATTTCCAAGTTAATGGTTCATTTAAGGGGAATGGAGGATCCAAAGGAATATTAAGTGGCAAGAATACTGTCTAGAAACTTAATTTTATAACCAAAAATAGACTTGCCTGTCTTAAAGGAAGACAATTATTTTTTTTCTGGAGTAAGAAGGATGCTTACTTTCAAATTACATTCATTGGACAAATAGCCTTGACCTGATCAGGACTGAGAAGGCAGCACATACAAACACTTTAAAATACTTCCTCTAAATACAGACTGGAAGACACGTATAGGCTGTTTACCTTCACATTGTGCACAATATCAAATGATCATAAACTTTACATTACCTTCACATCCCCAATACTGGGATGAGGTGGTGTTTTCATCTGAACAATAGTATAAAGTATATCATGGATGTGATTATTTAAGTACAATACAGGATTAGCTATGACTGTTTTTGTCGAAGCAATACTTGCTGAAAGCAGAGGCAGAGTGGTAGGCAAGGGCAGTGGGGACTGCAGCTGCTTCACTGTGGTTTCCTGTAGGTGACAGCAAATTGGTTTTTTCCAAGTAGTTAAAATGAAGGAGAAAAAAACAATTAATAGCTATATGATAAAATAAAATACTAGTGATAGACATGAATAAATAAGTGCAATATGTTCATGAACTTATTCACACACTCTACAAAAATGTATTGAGCATCCAGTTTGTACCAAGTACTCTGCTAGATGCAGAAGATACAAAGGTGAGCATGACACAGCTGTGGCCTCAACCTTTTATACCTACTCCTAATTACCACAGCTTTAGTCTAAAAACACCCATGCACAGGGTAAGTATCTGCCTCCTAACAAGAAAGGTGCTGAACATATTTAGATTAATTAGTAAAAAGAACTTTGTAGCTGTAACTGGAATAGGTACAGAAATGATTAAAATAACCAAGATTGAAAATAGAAGTGAAGTTCATACCTGCTGTGATTCTTGTAGCAAAAATTTGAGTTCCATCCTTACTGAGGCCAGTCCGCCACCTTGGGCCCCATGAAGGCTACAATAACTAAGAAACACTCGGAGGAGATCTTGATTTTTCTGCAACCACAACTTCCGTCTTTCTGCATGCTCTCGTTTAGCCTGTAATCTCCGTCTTTCTATTTGGTGGCGCTCATAGGAACCACTATCTGGTTTGCCCACCATTTCTTCGTGATCCAGAAGATCACTCTCTACTTTGGCATATGTTTTACTGGCATATTCTTTAATAACCGATTCATGATTACATATCTCATGCAAGGCAGCAATTTCCTTTTCAAGCCAGTTATAGAGTTGAAATCTGAGTTTTCCTCCATCTACCTCATAACCTGTAGCCAATGTCCTTAGTTCAGTCATAAGGATCTTTAAACAGGCCCTGAATTTCAGTTGTTCAGCAATCACATCAACTTCAGTATCTCCTTCAAGAAAATCCTCTTCCTGAGGAGTCAATAATACATTAGGGTCTGAGGCTTTCTGATCTCGTCTATCTTTTTCCCTAACATCTGTACTCTTCATTGCCAAACCAACAGCATCTTCTTCCTCTTCTTCTAAGGCACTATCATGCTCTTCACCCCAGTCAAGATTGAGAGGTTCCTCATCAACTTTTACTATTGGCTGACTCCAGTCAAACGGCGATGAAGTTACATTTGACCAAGCAATGCCATCACTCAGAGTTTCTGATTCTGAGGGTACATCACCCATCTTTTTAGAAACGAAGTCAGGCTGATCTTTGCTTACAGGTAAGGCAGATATTTTGGTAACTTTTGGAATTTTGGAGAGCACCTCCAAGGCTAAAACAGGGCATCCAACTTTAAAATGGGCATTTGCAGTGGTAAAGAATAATTTTCTTTCTATGAGGTTAATTTTATCAACAAAGTTTTTTTCAGTTTTGAGGCCTAATGTTGCCAAAGTTCCTTCAGGAGAGGCAAGGTTTCTTCGAATAAGCAAAGGATGAGTTCGAAGGTAGTTGTAGAAACTAAACACCATTGGGTTACAAGACTTGATGGTAACTACAGAAATCAAACAGATATAATCAAGAATGTTGTTGATTTGAACTTACATTACAAAAGAATAAAGTGTCAGAATTGCCTCAGAATAAAAGATACTGAAATATTACTTATACTTTTTAAATGGAAGTGAAAACACATGATTTTTATTTTTAATTGGTTCCCTAAAAAGGGAGGGAAGAATAGGGTAGAGAGGTAGAAAAGAAATTGATTTTTCTGAAAATATCTTGTTTTTTATATGTTTTATTTCAAAACCATGTTAACACTTTATATAATTTTAAAATAAACTAAATTAAAAAAAACACAAAAAAGTAAAAGCAAAATTAAATAAATGATTCTGTGTATCCAATTGGTAGCATAACCACACAGAGAGGAACTATAAAGTAAATTTAAAATAATCCTTAGTGGAATATAATAAAAACAAAAATAACTACCAAAAAAAAAAGCTTAAACTGTTTTCAGTAATCATGTTGTTATGAAAAAATATTATTCTGAAAAAACATTCTGAAACTACTATATTCATATAGTCAGTACTGTCTTTAATGACATGAGAATTCAAGCTTTTCATTATGACACAAATTTGAAATCTAAGAAGAACCCCATAAATTATATTTGAAACAGAAATTTCACTGTGAATTCATGAATTCTCAGTTAAAAAAAATTTTTTTTGTAACTCCATTCACTGAAATAACCTAAAAATTATGATCAAGGCAGGAGCAATAAAGATCTCTATGCCCAGGCTGTGGTCTCTAAATGTTATTTCCCACCAAAGGGAACCAGGATTCTTTGGAGGAATGGCCATTTCCAGATTTTATGGGGCAGGAAATGTATAAGATGAGCCTGAAAGATTTTGCCAGGGAATAATGTCAAAAGGATTCAAGAAGTTGAAGAGGTTCCCACTGGTTAAAGATGGGATAATCTGAGCCTCCATGCCAATAAATTACAAATGGATTAAAACATGAATCTGTCTAAACCTATGAGTTCAAATTTAACTTTTTAAAACAAAAGCTAATTGGTAACCTTTGTAAGATGCTGTATTATTTTGTAAACTGGTAAATAAATAGAAAGAATCAAACATGTATGTTACCTTAACTATACATACTACTGGACTTCAGAGTATTTAAAGCAGTAACCTCCCTGGCTAAGGGAGATTGCACTCCAGAAAATTAGTCCAGCTCATAAACGAAGGATAAAATGACATTATTAGAATATCATCATTTTATAAATACAAAGAAAGAAAGGATCTAGGCAATGATCATTGATGGCTGGTATTAAAACAAAAAACAAAAGCCAATGCTGTAAGTTCTTTGATAGAAGTATGCCACAGCACCCATGAACTATTTCTACCAAAAAATCTGATAAAAGCCTCTAGAATATGAATTACTAATTTACAAGAAATACTGAGAACACGGAGGAAAAAAACACACATTAAATGACAAAAGGGGGAACAACCAAAAAAACCCCAAAAGTGAGAAACTGCAGAATAAACCACCTGACTTCTTTAACAAATAAATTGCAAGGAGAAAAAAGGAAGGAGGAAAAACTATAGATTAAAGTAGACATAAGAGACACTGCAACCAATCACAATATATAGGCCTCATTTGACTATTTAAACAAATTAACTGTATAAGATTTTATGAGACAGGGAAATTTGAACACTGTGTATCTGATGATTATTGATAAAATCCTATTACAATGGTATGTGATCTGTTTTTTTGTAAGAGTCCTTATTTTTTTAGAGATGCATGTTGAAATATTTATAGAAAAAACAATACATTGCAATTTACTTCAAAGTAAATCTATGTTGAGAGTGGGGGTGAGTAAAAAGGATGGGCATATATTAGGTTGATCACTTCTGAAGCTGGGTGATGGGCTTACAGACTTTCTTTATATCATTCCTCTTTTATATACAGTTGAGACTTTCCACAATAACAAGTTTTAAAAAATTAATGTGGAAACATTAAGAAAAAAGCAGAACATTCCTTCTATAAAAATGTGCATTAAAAAAAAAAATTACCTGGGTGACTCAAGCAAGCCTTTAGCATTAAAAATAGTGATAAAATGTGGGCTAGAAAATTATAACTATGGAAAGTACAAAATGAAAAATAAAAGCTTTTATCTCCTCACTCCTATTCCCAAAATGTAATGAGTGACTAGTGTTTAATTTCTTGTGATTTATTCCAGAAAACAGCAAAGAGAAAGGGACAAAGAGACATACAATGTGTGTGTTGTATGTGAGTGTGTATGTGTGTGACATATATACATTAAAATCACACTGTTCTGCATCTTACTTTTTTCGCTTAATGCAGCACATATTAACAAATCAATCTACCTCATTTTTTAATGGCACACTTTCGATAGTATGGATGTATTTTAATTTATTTTATTTATGAATACTTAAAATGTTCCATGTTTTTAAATTATTACAAACAATGCTGATAAATACCCTACAGGAGCTTTAAAAAAATTTAAATTATTTGGGACAACTAAGAGTAAAGAAAGCTTACCACACAAGGACAGTTTTTCTGGACCCATGAACTAAACCAATAATATCTAAAATCTCTACTTTTAAAAAAACTGGCTATATGATTATATGGAAAGAACTGTATTAACACGAAAACATTCTGTATGCTCTAGTTTAAAATGAAATCAGAATAGTATGGTAATCTTATTTTATATACCCCAATAGATAACTGCAAGTAAAAATGTGTACCACTCAAATTATAACATAATGCTAGATTCACTTGTGACTAATCCTTTAGCCACGTAAGAAATTTTGACGATAATTTCTCAAAGTTGAAAAGTAAATCTGGTAATGATTACTTTTTGGTTTTACATCTTTAACTTAAGTGAACATTAGCTCAGAAACTGTCTTCTTTTAAAAAGGAAAAAGAGAACCCCACAAATGCCCTACCTTGATATTCATCGTCCTCCTTTGGTGTTTGTTCCAATAACGTGTCCAAGGCTCGGGTGTAATCTTTCATTACCCAATATGCAAGACTACGCAGAAAAGGATCAGGATGTAACCTTTTGCAATCAAATCCTGAGCCATCCTTTTGGCAACCCAAAATCTTCTCATTTAGGATGGATATATAAGTGGACGAGGTCTCAATTTCAGATTCATATAAACGGGCAATAACCATGGCTAACTGAATATCTTCCATTTTTTCAAGACATACCTGTAAATTTAAATATTAAGAAATTTATTTAATGATAATTATTTAGAGATATGAAATATCCCATAGATATCCTGAAATTATCTACCATTTATATTCTAATAGTGTAGAGAAGGGGTCCAGAGGTTGAGACAATGAAGGGTGGTTAAATGATTGCTTCATAGGAGATTAAGGAACATCAAGAAGAAAAGTAAGAAACTAGAACTCAATAGCTCCCAGCCTAGAAATATATTTGTAAAGTACGCATAAACAAAGAATATCAACATCATCTCAGACTTAGGTCAATTTAAGTTAATAACATTAATTTTTAAATTAAATGTCACTTATGATATTTAAATTCATATATACCAGTTCCTCTTACTTCCAAATATATTTCCATATACTGTAGATAAAATTACTATTGTAAAAGAACCTTTTATTTACATAGATAATAAGTTATGAAATAAAGCCACATATTCTATTTTTATGCTCTATGAATTTATATTCTAATGTAACTACTCATCTTGAGAATTTGAGGTCACTCAGGCAATATGAGCATCTCTCAGTCAATTAATATTTCTCTTCTTCACCTGAGTGTCTTCTAGGCTGAACTTCCCATTCATAATTATAAATATTTGCTATTTTCAAAAAATCATACATCTGAGAAAATTGTGAAACTATGACTAAATTCTAAATCTAAAAGAATTCCAGTTTGTTCAGTCTTTCCATTTCTTATATCATGTATCATTTGCAATTCTAGTTTTCCTTCACCTTGTTTCGATTGTTCATAATGAAAATAGGTGCCCTAAGAGAAAGATCTCATAAATAAACAGAAGCAGTTGCAATTACTTTCTTAATCAGCTGTCAGTATTACATATCAAAAAACTCACTTTTCCTCTTCATTCATTTTCTAATATCTAAGAAATTGCAAAACAGTACAAAATGCAATTTCAGTTTATTTATGAATTTCATTTAGAAGGAAAAGAACTCAAAGTATCTGCCTTTCTACAACAAATAGTGAGATTGTGATCTCTGTATACTTCATGAAATAGTCCAGAATCACAAGACAGCCAGGAAGAAAATATTCATAAACCATCTTCTGCCATTTTTTAATACATTTATACTTGAAATATATTTATCATGAAATGGAATATCCCCTATATAAAATTTTTCATTTATGTTTTTTACTTGAATTTATTTACAGTTTCCTATCACAGTGCTACTGTTTAAGTTCAGTAACATCTGTATTCTCTGTCTGACAAACATATGACAAAAAATTACAATCTCCTCTACAACCTTTGCATGTTTTCAATCTCTTAAAAGTATTTCATAACATATTTTCTTATTTATACCTCTATGGCATCTTTCAATGAACCTGCTAACAAGAAAAAAGCAGCAGATTGTTCAAAGCGCTGTTTTCCCAGTAAAGAGAAAGCATTTTTCAAAGCAGCTTTCCGCCATCGATCTTCATTAAAGTTGTGGCTGAAAAAAGTTGTCATTTTTTCATCATGCTGTGACCTGGGAACCAGAGCACAAACATGAGCAGTGAAGTCAAACGTAAAATATCTTGAATCTTTTACAGAATATGTGAAAACAGAAAATAACCTCTAACATCCATCTAAAAGAAGAACTAATAGGTATTTGTTATCTAGCTTCTCTTCACTTTTTCTAATAAGAAAAGCTCAAATACCTTACATACATATAAACAGGAAGCAAGAGCATTTTTTACTTTGAAAGTGCTTTTATAAATTTTTTTCACAATATCCCACTCCTTAGGTTCAGGCACAATTGATATTGTACCTATTTTTTTCTTTTGCTATTATTAATATACAATTACATGAGCAACATTATGGTTAATAGACTCCCCCTATTATCAAGTCCCCACCACATACCCCACTGCAGTCACTGTCCATCAGCGTAGGAGGATGCCACAGATTCACTGCTTGTCTTCTCTGTGCTACACTGCCTTTCCCATATCCCTCCACCCCACCCCGACCCCCGTGACATTATGTGTGCTAATTTTAATAGCCCTTTTCCCTCCTTGTCCCTCCCTTCCCACACCTCTTCCCCAGTCCCTTTCCCTTCGGTAACTGTTACTCCATTCTTGGGTTCTGTGAGTCTCCTGCTGTTTTGTTCCTTCAGTTTTTTCTTTGTTCTTATACTCCACATATGAGTGAAATCATTTGATACTTGTCTTTCTCTGCCTGGCTTATTTCACTGAGCATAATACCCTCTAGCTCCATCCATGTTGTAGCAAATGGAAGGATTTGTTCTCTTCTTATGGATGAATAATATTCCATTGTGTATATATACCACACCTTCTTTATCCATTCATCTACTGATGGACACTTAGGCTACTTCCATTTCTTGGCTATTGTAAATAGTGCTGCGATAAACATAGGGGTGCATATGTCTTTTTCAAACTGGGCTGCTGCATTCTTAGGATAAATTCCTAGGAATGGAATTCCTGGGTCAAATGGTATTTTTATTTTTAGTTTTTTGAGGAACCTCCATACTGCTTTCCACAATGGTTGTACTAATTTACATTTCCACCAGCAGTGTAGGAGGGTTCCCCTTTCTCCACATCCTCACCAACATTTGTTGTAGTTTGTCTTTTGGATGGTGGCCATCCTCACTGGTGTGAGGTGGTATCTCATTGTGGTTTTAATTTGCATTTCTCTGATGACTAGTGATGTGGAGCATCTTTTCATGTGCCTGTTGGCCATCTGAATTTCTTCTTTGGAGAAGTGTCTGTTCAGCTCTTCTGCCCATTTTTTAATTAGCTTATTTGCTTTTTGTTTGTTGAGGTGCGTGAGCTCTGTATATAATTTGGATGTCAACCCCTTATCGGATATGTCATTTATGAATATATTCTCCCATACTGTAGGATGTTTTTTTTAATGTACCCATGTAATTTATTTAAATAAATATTATTTACCTTCACAGATGTTTCTGTCTTTTATTACAAAAGTACATTAGTAATAGCTTTTTCCTTTCTGCAGGACAATCCTTCATACACAGACAAACACTTGGAATCTTCCCTCCTTTACTCCATTCAGTTGACTTAGCAGGACTTCCAGAGCAGCATTCATAAATTTTGAGGTATGAAAAAGCTTAATTCTTGATGTTAATCCTAATTTTTTAAAGTTTATTTTGATATCATTAATCTACAATTAAATGAGCAATATTATGGTGATTACACTACCACCTTCATCAGGTCCCCCCCGACCAACCCCATTACACTCACTGTCCATCAGCATAGTGAGATGCTATAGAATCACTACTTGTCTTCTCTGGGTTGTACAGCCCTCCCCGTGGCCCCCTAACATTACATCTGCTAATCGTAATGCCCCTTTTTCCCCCTTGTCCCTCCCTTCCCATCCATCCTCTCCAGTCCCTTTCCCTTTGGTAACAATTAGTCTGTTCCTGGGTTCTGTGAGTCTGCTGCTGTTTTGTTCCTTCAGTTTTTTTCTTTGTTCTTATACTCCACATATGAGTGAAATCATTTGATACTTGTCTTTTTCAGCTTGGCTTATTTCACTGAGCACAATACCCTCTAGCTCCATCCATGTTGTTGCAAATGGTAGGATTTGCTTTCTTCTTATGGCTGAATAATATTCCATTGTGTATATGTACCACCTCTTCTTTATCCATTCATCTACTGATGGACACTTAGGTTGCTTCCATTTCTTAGCTATTGTAAATAGTGCTGCGATAAACATAGGGGTGCATATGTCTTTTTCAAACTGGGCTGCTGCATTCTTAGGTAAATTCCTAGGAGTGGAATTCCTGGGTCAAATGGTATTTCTATTTTGAGTTTTTTGAGGAACGTCCATACTGCTTTCCACAATGGTTGAACTAATTTGCAGTCCCACCAGCAGTGTAGGAGGGTTCCCTTTTCTCCACATCCTCGCCAACATTTGTTGTTGTTTGTGGTTTGGATGTTGGCCATCCTCACTGGTGTGAGGTGATATCTCATTGTGGTTTTAATCTGCATTTCTCTGATGATTAGTGATGTGGAGCATCTTTTCATGTGCCTGTTGGCCATCTGAATTTCTTCTTTGGAGAAGTGTCTGTTCAGCTCTTCTGCCCATTTTTTAATTAGCTTATTTGCTTTTTGTTTGTTGAGGTGTGTGAGCTCTCTACATAATTTGAATGTCAACCCCCTTATCGGATATGTCATTTATGAATATATTCTCCCATACTGTAGGATGTCTTTTTGTTCTACTGATGGTATCCTTTGATGTACAGAAGATTTTTAGTTTGATATAGTCCCACTTGTTCATTTTTGCTTTTGTTTCCCTTGCCCGGGAAAATATGTTCATGAAGAAGTTGCACATGTTTATGTCCAAGAGATTTTTGCCTATATTTTTTCCTAAGAGTTTTATGGTTTCATGACTTAAATTTAGGTCTTTAATCTACTTTGAGTTTACTTTTGTGTATGGGGTTAGACAGTAATCGTTTCATTTTCTTACATGTAGCTGTCCAGTTTTGCCAACACCAGTTGCTGAAGAGGCTGTCATCTCCCCATTGTATATCCATGGCTCCTTTATCATATATTAATTGACCATATATGCTTGGGTTTATATCTCGGCTCGTTATTCTGTTCCACCAGTCTATGGGTCTGTTTTTGTGCAAGTACCAAATTGTCTTGATTACTGTAGCTTTGTAGTAGAGCTTGAAGTCAGGGAGCGTAATTCCCCCTGCTTTATTCCTCCTTCTCAGGATTGCTTTGGCTATTCGGGGTCTTTTGTGGTTCCATATGAATTTTAGAACTATTTGCTCTAGTTCATTGAGAATGCTGTAGGTATTTTGATAGGGACTGCATTGAACCTGCAGATTGCTTTAGGCAGGATGGCCATTTTGACAATATTAATTCTTCCTACCCAAGAGCATGGGATGAATTTCCATTTATTAGTTTCCTCTTTCATTTCTCTTAAGAGGGTCTTGTATTTTTCAGGGTATAGGTCTTTCACTTACTTGGTTAGGTTTATTCCTAGGTATTTTATTCGTTTGGATGCAATTGTGAATGGAATTGTTTTCCTGATTTCTCTTGCTGATAGCTCATCATTAGTGTATAGGAATGCAACAGGTTTCTGTGTATTAATTTTGTATCCCGCAATGTTGCTGAATCCAGATATTAGATCTAGTAGTTTTAGAGTGGATTCTTTAGGGTTTTTTATGTACAATACCATATCATCTGCAAAAAGGGACAGTTTGAGTTCTTCCTTGCCAATATGGATGCATTTTATTTCTTTGTGTTGTCTGATTGCCATGGCCAGGACATCCAGAACTATGTTCCATAAAAGTGGGCAGAGTGGACATCCTTGTGTTGTTCCCGATCTTAAAGGAAAAGCTTTCAGCTTCTTGCTGTTAAGTATAATGTTGGCTTTGGGTTTGTCATATATGGCCTTTATTATGTTGAGGTAACTGCCCTCTATACCCATTTTGTTGAGAGTTTTTATCATGAATGAATGTTGAATTTTGTCGTATGCCTTTTCAGCATCTATGGAGATGATCATGTGGTTTTTGTACTTCTTTTTGTTGATGTAGTGGATGATGTTCATGGATTTTCGAATGTTGTACCATTCTTGCATCCCTGGGATGAATCCCACTTGATCATGATGGATGATCTTTTTAATGTATTTTTGAATTTGGTTTGCTAATATTTTGTTGAGTATTTTTGTATCTATGTTCATCAGGGATATTGGTCTGTAATTTTCTTTTCTTGTGGTGTCTTTGCCTGGTTTTGGTATTAGACTGATGTTGGCCTTGTAGAATGAGTTTAGGAGTACTCCCTCCTCTGCTACTTTTTGGAAAACTTTAATAAGGATGGGTATTAGATCTTCACTAAATGTTTGATAAAATTCAGCAGTGAAACCATCTGGTCCAGACATTTGTTCTTAGGTAGTTTTTTGATTACCAGTTCAATTTCTTTGCTGGTAATTGGTCTATTCAGATTTTCTGTTTCTTCCTGGGTCAGCCTTGGAAGGTTGTATTTTTCTAGAAAGTTGTCCATTTCTTCTAGGTTATCCAGTTTGTTAGCATATAATTTTCCATAGTATTCTCTAATAATTCTTTGTATTCTGTGGTGTCTGTAGTGATTTTTCCTTTCTCATTTCTGATTCTGTTTATGTGTGTAGACTCTCTTTTTTTCTTGATAAGTCCGGCTAGGGGTTTATCTGTTTTGTTTATTTTCTCGAAGAACCAGCTCCTTCTTTCATTGATTCTTTCTATTGTTTTACTCTTCTCAATTTTATTTATTTCTGCTTTAATCTTTATTATGTCCCTCCTTCTACTGACTTTGGGCCTCATTTGTTCTTCCTTTTCTAGTTTCATTAATTGTGAGTTTAGACTGTTCATTTGGGATTGTTCTTCTTTCCTGAGGTAGACCTGTATTGCAATATATTTCCCTCTCAGCACGGCCTTTGCTGCATGCCACACATTTTGTGGTGTTGAATTATTGTTGTCATTTGTCTCCATATATTGTTTGATCTCTGTTTTTATTTGGTCATTGATTCATTGATTATTTAGGAGTATGTTATTAAGCCTCCATGTGTTTGTGGGCTTTTTCATTTTGTTTGTGTAATTTATTTCTAGTTTCATACCTTTGTGATCTGAGAAGCTGGCTGGTACAATTTCAATCTTTTTGAATTTACTGAGATTCTTTTTGTGGCCTAATATATTACCAATTCTTGAATATGTTCCATGTGCACTTGAGAAGAATGTGCATCCTGTTGCTTTTGGATGGAGTGTTCTGTAGATGTCCATTAGGTCCATCTGTTCTAATATGTTGTTCAGTGCCTCTGTCTCTTTACTTATTTTGTCTGCTTGATCTGTCCTTTGGAGTGGTGTGTTGAAGTCTCCTAAAATGAATGCATTTCATTCTGTTTCCCCCTTTAATTCTGTTAGTATTTGTTTCACATATTTTGGTGATTCTGTGTTGGATGCATAGATATTTATAATAGTTATATCCTTTGTTGGACTGACCCTTTTATCATTATATAATGTCCTTCTTTGTCTCTTGTGACTTTCTTTGTTTTGAAGCCTATTTTGTCTGATACAAGTACTGCAACTCCTGCTTTTTTTTTCACTATTAGTTGCATGAAATATCTTTTTCCATTCCTTCACTTTCAGTCTGTGTATGTCTTTGGGTTTGAAGTGCGTGTCTTGTAGGCAGCATATAGATGGGTCTTGTTTTTTTATCCATTCAGTAACTGTCTGTCTTTTGATTGGTGCATTCAGTCCATTTACATTTAGGGTGATTATCGATAGGTACGTACTTATTGCCATTCATTGCAGGCTTTAGATTTGTGGTTACCAAAGGTTCAACGGCAATTCCCTTATTATCTAAGTCTAATTTAACTTACTTCATATACTATTACAAACACAACCTAAAGGTTCTTTTTTTTTCCTTCCTTTTCCTTCCTCCTTCATTCTTTGTATGTTATGAATCATATTCTGTACTCTTTGTCTTCCCTTGGGTGACATCTTTTTAGCCTTAGGAATACTTCCATGTATAGGAGTCCCTCTAAAATGCACTGTAGAGGTGGTTTGTGGGAGGTAAATTCTCTCAGCTTTTGCTTCTCTGAAAATTGTTGAATTCCTCCTTCAAATTTAAATGATAACCTTGCCTGGTAGAGTATTCTTGGTTCAAGGCCCTTCTGCTTCATTGCATTAAATATATCATGCCACTCCCTTCTGGCCTGTAAGGTTTCTGTTGAGAAGTCTGATGATAGCCTGATGGGTTTTCCTTTGTATGTGATGTTTTTTCTCTCTCTAGCTGCTTGTAAAAGTCTGTCTTTATCCTTGATCTTTGCCATTTTAATTATTATATGTCTTGATGTCTTCCTTGGGTCACTTGTGTTGGGCGATCTGTGCACCACCATGGCTTGAGAGACTATCTCCTTCCCCAGATTGGGTGAGTTTTTAGCAATTACCTCCTCAATGACACTTTCTATCCCTTTTTCTCTGTCTTCTTATTCTGGTACCCCTATTAGGCAAATATTGTTGCATTTGTATTGGTCACACAGTTCTCTCAATATTCTTTCATTCTTAGAGATCCTTTTTTCTTTCTGTGCCTCAGCTTCTTTGTATTCCTCTTCTCTAATTTCTATTCCATTTACTGTCTCTTCTACCACATCTAATCTGCTTTGAAATCCCTCCATTGTATGTTGCATTTCAGATATGGAATTTCTTAATGATTGCCTCTCCAACTTAAATTTGTTCCTGAGTTCTTGAATATTTTTCTGGACCTCCATAAGCATGTTTATAATTTTTATTTTGAACTCTCTTTCCGGAAGATTGGTCAGTTCAGTTTCATTTGGCCCTCTTTCTGGTGTTTGTGAGATTTTGGTCTGAACCATGTTCTTTTATCATTTCATATTTCTGTGTGGTTCCCTCTAGTGCACAGAAACTCCAGTCTCTGGAGCTGCTCAGTCCCTAGAGAGAGACTGGGGGTTGTAGGGGAGCGGAGCTGGTGCCCTGTTTTGTGAGGTCTGCTCTGTTCGTGAGGTCTGTTTGTAGTCTGGTTCAGCCTTCTTTCTTGTTGCTGTTTTAAGGTTAGTTGTATTAATTAACTATATTTTTAATAGGAGCTCTCCGTCTCACCTCTCACATCGCCATCTTACAGCTCTGTTTTTTACCTATTTTTTGCAGATAAAGGAACCAGGGCACAAAGAAGTAAGCTGATATGATCAAGCTCATCTATCTAAATACTTTTAAAAGTACTAGGTTTCAGACTCACAGCACAATCTTCATTCCATTAAATCATGTTAAGTGTTGAGGCAACTTACCTAAAGAGACCCCACACTACTGCTTTCTTCTTCATTGAAAGGTAGAACAGTGCAGCATCCAAGGCATCATTGTTCCTTTGAAAAGAAGCTTTGGCAACCTAAATGATAAATAAAATACTAAGTTAAATTAACTATTTGATAAAAGAATTACAATCAGTTAATCAACAATTAATGTTGTTAATTCCATAGCTGACAGAACTATGGAGATGGCAAAAGTTGGTTCTACTCTACTATCTCCAGTAACTTATAATAAATGCTCCTAGAGACAACCATTTTCATGCTAGTAATTATAATAAAAGTAATAATAGTCACTAGCATTTATTGATTACTTACCATGTACCAGGCACCAGTTTAAGCACCTTTCATTTATCTTATTTGAATCACTGCAATCCATGAGGTACTATTATTACTCCCATTTTACATATGAGGTGACTGAGACAGATTAAGTGAACTGCCTAAGGTCACACAGTAAGGGATAGAAAAGGGATTAGATCCCAGGTAGTAATAAAACTAAGAGGAAACAGAAAAGAAGGCAGAATATTCACAGATTTGATATTTTTCGTGAAAATTAAACATACTACATTCAGCATTTTGTAAAAGTTAAAATGCTAACTTCTATGGTATATGTGGTATATGATTTCACAATCTGAAGAAGCTCTTTCAACTAATTTTGATATAGACATCTGTGAATAAATATTAATGATACACATACACATTTAAAACACTACAAAAATAAGTGTTCTAGTTTTTTTCTTCTTAGAAAATATATTTTTCAGTTATTTTTCACTCAAACTTTGGTAATTCTGAAGGACTGACATATTCTTTCTGGCATGTAATTAAAATACAGAAGGCTAAAGCTCCATTATTTTAAAGCACTTACAAATTTTAATTCTTAGGTATTCCATGAGAAAAAGTCTCAATGAGCAAAAAATTTCCAAGTAATACCTCCTTTGAGCCAAATAACCAATGTAGTAGAAAAATGACCCTTTAATATTCACATTTCAAACTGTGATCTGAGGTCAATGAGCACCAGAATCATACGAAGCTGATAAAGATGAAGATGCCACAGCTCTGCCCCCTTGTGGCTACCAAATGAAAATCTCTGGGAGTGGGAATGGAGGACACGCATTTTAAAATAAGTTTCCCAGGTGATTCTTCTAACCTTAAAATTTGAGTACTACTATTGTAGAAGAGTAAATTCCTCTTGGGGAAATTAAATTAATACTTCACAAATGTAGTATCGTCAACTGTATTCTGGGAAAGTCAACGGACTACTAAAAGCAACTCAGTTTGTTTAAAAATCATTAATCCAGTAACATTGTATATAATTATACTGTTTTGAACACAATACCAATACAGACCATATTTCTCAAAGATACTGAGATCACCTCTGCAAAATCAGTAAGCTGAGAGGCATAGCAATAAAAAATATTGGATGTTTTATTAGTTCACATGTACTGATGGAAGCAGGAAGCCACCAGGCATGGGAGACAAGAGGGAAAATAACTAAAATTGTATCACAAAAATGCCTTACTCTCAATACTCTTATTTACTTTCCCTTTTTAGTATTTTCTCTGCCTCCAATCATTTATCTTAGTACTTCAATGTTTAGTAACATCTGAATAATATTTATTCATCTTCAGCTAAGGATTTATAGTATGTATCTCAAGGCACAGAAATTATATGTCCCTTCTATTTAATTTTAAGAGATAAATTATTTGTGGAAATAAATGTTGGTATCAGAAATTCTCAATTGTAATGACACCCTTTGTTGGCAAGAAACTAAAGAGATCATTCTAGGCAATATCTGAAACATTTTAGATAAAATATGTCCTCTTTTTTCCTACTGCTTTGGGATAAAAAATTTAATGTGGCTACTATGTTATTTACATGCTATATAACAATTAACTTTCCCTACACACAAAAAACTACACTTCTTAGTTGTAGGAGAACAAATTCCTTCTTACATTTGTGTCTATTTTGAAAAAAGGATTGCTGATATCTTATTGGCTGCCTTAAATGTAGTAGAAAAATGACCCTTTAATATTCACATTTCAAACTGTGATCTGAGGACAATGAACACCAGAATCATACGAAACTGATAAAGATGAAGATGCCACAGCTCTGCCCCCTTGTGGCTACCAAATGAAAATCTCTGGGAGTGGGAATGGAGGACACGCATTTTAAAATAAGTTTCCCAGGTGATTCTTCTAACCTTAAAATTTGAGTACTACTATTGTAGAAGAGTAAATTCCTCTTGGGAAAATTAAATTAATACTTCACAAATGTAGTATCGTCAACTGTATTCTGGGAAAGTCAACGGACTACTAAAGCAAACCATGAATGAGAACTCTACTTTCACAACCCTGATAGGGTAGAAAGGACACAAACTAAATCTCACTTACAAATGAAGGGAATTTGGACACTTTACCTAACTCTCTGAGTCTTAGTTCCATCAGATGGAAAGTGTAGATGGTTACATTATTTCATATGAAATAATTTATGAAAAGTAACAAATACCAAAACTGGCATACAGTAGGTGCTCAGTAATAGAGTTTCTGCAGTACTGAAAGAACTTACAGCTTCCACTAAGAAACTTGTTTCTAAAGGCTTAACAGAAACTTTTCTAAAATCTACCAGAAAATTTATCCCAAAAACTTGTCCCAATAAGTGTATACCATGTTTGATTTGCTGCGACAGATATGTTCTTCAAGTGCACACAGATCAAAACTTTTTATCAAATGGTATTGTAAGTATGCAAAGGAAGTTTGCTACTTATTAAACTAGCCATGCAGAGAATCCTTAATATAAAAAGAATTATTTTCCTATAAAATGCATATAGCTGATAAGAATTTATTTCCTAAATTTAGAATTTTGTATTTTCTTAAACTACAACACACCTCAGCTGATACCATAAATATTATAAACTCAGCATATATGGTAAAAGACAACTGATATACTGCATGGAAATTTTATAAAAGTCAAGTTTTGGAATCTCAAAAAATTTTCATCTAAAAAAGATGTCAAGATGGACAAATTAACTTTGTACTACAGGTTTTCTGGAAAATAAAATATTTTATCCTTTAAGAAAAGACTTTTTTTTAACTTTAATATCCAATGAAGTAAAATTACCTTTTCAATGCATCTTCGAAGAGTGTTAATATTCCTGACCCACCAACCTATTCCCATAGCTCTTAACTCAGACCACTGAGGGTCCCCTCTCTGAATTGCTGGAATCATGTTAATCAGTTCTTCCTCAGCCTCAGAATGAAAAGCCCAGGCAAAATGGCAAGTAGACACACCTAAATTAGAAATACAAAATAATAATCTTCAGAATCTTATCAAAAAAGAACAAAAGCAATTTTTCACAAAATCATGTATTCATTATTTCTGGAGAATTTTCAAGCAGAAAAAAAAGGGACGCAAGGGAGTCTTTCATTATTCAGGATTTTAAACTATAGTGTCTAAATACAAGATGAGTGACAGGATACTCACAATCAAAATCCCTATCTTTTCCCCTAACATAATGCTATATTTTCCTTACAAAAATACAGAAATTAAGACTCAGCCATTGGAAAGAGAGGTATCTGAGTATCAAGCCATACATATATATACACCTTCAAACTTATCAATAATGAAATTTTTGGTCAAGTCAAAGTACCTTGGCCCATGTCCTTGACTGTTATTATTTCACAGTGCCACTTGGTTGTGGACCATATCCTTTAGTCCTGAATACTTAAAGATGCTCCATTCATCCCTCTGGCTAAGCGGCTAAATATCACTTCAAAGTAAGCTCTAGATTTCCTAGGAGTTTCAGGCAATAATAGTCAGGAAGCACATTCATCTACCTCTTAGTGAGTTGGTTTAAAGTAGTTTAAACCTGCCTAATACTGATGGTAAATTCTTCTTGCCTGGTAGAAGACTGGCAGGGATTTAGGCTGTATTCAAAGGCAAGAAAATGAGTTTAATGACACAATCAGGTGGCATGATATATTCAATGCAATGAAACAGAAGGGCCTCGAACCAAGAATACTCCATCCAGCAAGATTGTCATTTAAATTTGAAGGATGGATTAAACAATTCCCAGATAAGCAAGAGTTGAGGGAATTTACCTCCCACAAATCATCTAAACAGTATATTTTAAAGGCACTGCTCTAGATAGAAGTGCTCCCATGGCTAAATAGCTGTCACTCAAATACCAAAACCAGGCAAAGACACCACAAAAAAAGAAAACTACAGACCAATATCCCTGATGAATATAGATGCAATAATACTCAACAAAATATTAGCAAACCAAATTCAAAAATACATCAAGAGGATCATACACCATGATCAAGTGGGATTCATCTCAGGGATGCAAGGGTGGTACAACATTCGAAAAATCCATCAACATCATCCACTATATCAATTAAAAAAGGACAAAAATAACATGATCATCTCCAAAGATGCTAAAAAAGCATTTGACAAAATTCAACATCCATTCATGATAAAAACTCTCAACAAAATGGGTATAGAGGGCTAGTACCTCAACATAATAAAGGCCATATATGACAAACCCAGAGCCAACATCATATTTAACAGTGAAAAGCTGAAAGCTTTTCCTCTAAGATTGGGAACAAGACAAGGATGCCAACTCTCCCCGCTTTTATTCAACATAATACTGGAGGTCCTAGCCACAGCAATCAGACAACACAAAGAAATAAAAGGCATCCAGATTGGTAAGGAAGAAGTTAAACTGTCACTGTTTGCAGATGATATAATATTGTACGTAAAAAATTCTGCATATATGAATTCAGCAAAGTTGCAGGATACGCAGAAATCTGTTGCATTCCTACACACTAACAATGAACCAGCAGAAAGAGAAATCAGGAAAATAACTCCATTTACAACTGCATAAAAAAGAATAAAATACCTAGGAATAAACTTAACCAAGGAAGTGAAAAACCTATACACTGAAAACTACAGGCACTGTTGAGAGAAATTAAAGAGGATACTTATAAAGGGAAATACATCCCGTGCTCTTGGGTAGGAAGAATTAATATTGTCAAAATGGCCATCCTGCCTAAAGCAATCTACAGATTCAGTGCAATTCCTATCAAAATACTGACAGCATTCTTCAACGAACTAAAACAAATAGTTCTAAAATTCATATAGAACCACAAAAGACCCCAAATAGCCAAAGCAATCCTGAGAAGGAAGAATAAAGTGGGGGGATCACGCTCCCCAACTTCAGACTCTACTACAAAGCCACGGTAATCAAGACAATTTGGTACTTGCACCAGAACAGAGCCATAGATCAATGGTATAGAATAGAGAGCCCAGATATAAACCCACACATATATGGCCAATTAATATATGATAAGGAGCCATGGGTAAATGACAGCCTCTTCAACAACTAGTGTTGGCAAAATTGGACAGCTACATATAAGAGAATGAAACTATATTACTAACTCCATACACAAAAGTAAACTCTAAATGGATCAAAGACCTGAACGTAAGTCATGAAACCATAAAACTCTTAGAAAACACAGGCAAAACTCTCTTGAATATAAACATGAGCAACTTTTTCATGAATATATCTTCCCGGGCAAGGGAAACGAAAGCAAAAATGAACAGGGGGACTATGTCAAACTAAAAAGCTTCTGTACAGCAAAGGACACAATCAGTAGATCAAAAAGACATCCTACAGTATGGGAGAATATATTCATAAATGACTATCTGATAAGGGGTTGACATCCAAAATATATAAGAAGCTCACATGCCTCAACATCCAAAAGGAAATAACCCAATTAAATTATGGGTGGAGGATCTGAGCAGACACTTCTCCAAAGAAGAAATTCAAATGGCCAAAAAGCACATGAAAAGATGCTCCACATCGCTAATCATCAGAGAAATGCAAATTAAAACCCAATGAGATATCACCTCACACCAGTTAGGATGGCCTATTTCGAAAAGACAAGAAACAACAAATGCTGGCGAAGATGTGGAGAAAGGGGAACCCTCCTACACTGCTGGTGGGAATTTAAATTCGTTCAGCCATTGTGGAAAGCAGTATGGAGTTTCCTCAAAAAACTAAAAATAGAAATACCATTTGACCCAGGAATTCCACTCCTAGGAATTTACCCTAAGAAGGCAGCAGCCCAGTTTGAAAAAGACATATGCACCCCTATGTTTATCGCAGCACTATTTACAATAGCCAAGAAACTGAAGTAACCTAAGTGTCCATCAGTAGATGAATGGATAAGGAAGAGGTGGTACATATACACAATAGAATATTATTCAGCCACAAGAACAAAACAAATCCTACCATTTGCAACAACATGGATGGAGCTAGAGGGTATTATGCTCAGTGAAATAAGCCAGGCAGAGAAAGACAAGTATCAAATGATTTCACTCATCTGTAGAGTATAAGAACAAAGCAAAAACTGAAGGAACAAAACAGTAACATACTCACCGAACCCAAGAATGGACTAACAGTTTCCATAGGGAAAGAGGCTGCGGAGGGCAGGTGGGAAGGGAGGGTAAGGGGATTAAGGGGCATTATGATTGACACACATAATATAGGGGGAGCACAGGGAAGGAAGTATAGCACAGAGAAGACATGTAGTTACTGTATAGCATCTTACTATGCTGATGGACAGTGACTGTAATGGTGTATGTGGTGGGGACTTGATAATAGGGGGGAATGTAGTAACCACAATGTTGCTCATGTGAAACCTGAGCATAAGATTGTATATCAATGATGCCTTAATAAAAAAATAAAAAATAAATTAAATATGCAGCTACCATATGACCCAGCAATTGCACTTGGGCAATATGTCACAGATAATTGATAACTCATGACTACAGCAAAGCCTGTACATGAATGTTTATAGTAGCTCTGTGATAGCCAAAAACAACCCAGTTTCCTTCTACTGGTGAGTGGCTAATGAAACTGTGATGCTACTCAGACACAAAAGGACCAAACTATTGATACATGAACAACCTGGATGAATTCCAGAGAACTGTGTTAAGTAGAAAAGCCAAAGGTTATATGCTGTATGATTCCATTTATATAACATTCTTGAGATGACAAAAATCAGACAAATGGAAAGAACAGATAAATGGTTGCCTGAGGCTAAGGAGAGGGTGAGAATGGGAAGGAAATAGGTGTGTGGCTATTAAAGGCAGCATAAGGGATCCTTGTACTGATGGAAATGTTCTGTATCTTAACTGCATAATCTCTGTATCCTGGTTGTTATACTGTACTATAGTTTTGCAAGATGTTACCATTGGGGGAAACTGGAGAGCACAGCAGATTTCTTTGTGCTATTTCTTACACATGTGAATCTGTAATTGTCTCAAAATAAAAAATAGAGTATTTCTAAAAAAAAAATGACATCATCAGCCTTGACAATACAAATGAGTTTCTCAATAGTTTAACAATCAATTCAGCAAAGTCAAGGGATACAAAATCAATATACAGAAACTGTTGCATTCCAAATAATAATAAACTATCAGAAAGAGAAACCAAGAAAACAATTCCATTTACAATTTCAGAAAGAATAAAATACCTAGGAACAAATCTAACAAAGGAGGTGAAAGACCTGTACTCTGAAAAGTATGAAACACTGATGAAAGAAATTGAAGAGGACAGAAATAAATGGAAATCTACCCCATGTTCATGGATAGGAAGAATTCATATTGTCAAATGGTCATGCTACCCAAAACAATTTCAGATTCAATGCAATCCCTATCAAAACACCAATGGCATTTTCAATGAACTAGAATAGTACTAAAATTCATATGGAACCACAAAAGACCCCAAATAGCCAAAGCAATCCTGAGAAAGAACAAAGCTTGGGGGTATTATGCTCCCTGACTTCAAACTCTACTACAAAGCTACAGTAATCAAAACAGTACAGTGCTGGCAGAAGAACAGACCCATAGATCAGGAGAGAGAGTCCAGATATAAACCCCTGCTTATATGGTCAATTAATATATGATAAAGAAGCCATGAATATGTAAAGGGGAAAAGACAGCACATTCAATAACTTGTGTAGGGAAAACTAGACAGCTATATTCAAAAGAATGCAACTAGATTATTCTCTAACACCATACACAAAACTAAACTCAAAATGGATTAAAGACCTAAATATAAGACATGAAACCATAAAATTCTTAGAAGAAAACATAGGCAAAAATCTCTTGAACGTAAGCATGAATAATTTTCTTCTGGACATGTCTTCCAAGGCAAGGGAAATAAAATAAAAAATGAACAAGTGGGACTACGTCAAACTAAAAAACTTCTGTACAGCAAAGGACAGCATCATGAAAACAAAAAGGCAGCCTACAGTATGGGATAATATATTCATAAATGATTTACCTGATAAGGGGCTAATATCCAAAATATATAAAGAGCTCATGTGCCTTAACACCAAAAACAACCCCCACAAATAATCCAATTAAAAAATGGATAGAGGACCTGAATAGACACTTTTCCAAAAAAATACAGATAGCCAGCAGGCACAAGAAAAGATGCTCCACATCTCTAATAATCAGGGAAATGCAAATCAAAAACCACAATGAGATATCACCTCACACCAGTCAGAATTGCCACTATCCAAAAGGCAAGATATAACAAGTTTTTGTGAGGATGGGGAGAAAGGGCAATCCTCCTACACAGTTGGTGGGAATGTATATTGGTACTGCCACTATGGAAAACAGTATGAGGGTCCTCAAAAAACTAAAAATAGAAATACCATACAACCCAGTAATTCTACTTCTACATGATCAGAAAAGATATATGCACCCCTTGTCTACTGCCACATTTACAATAGCCAAGATATGGAAGCAACCGGAGTGCCAATAGACGAATAGATAAAGAAGATGTGGTACATAAAATACAATGGAATCAGCCATAAAAAAGAAAGAATCCTGCCATTTACAACAAGATCAATGGACTTAGAAGGTATTATACTAAGTGAAATAATCCAGGCAGAGAAAGACAAATACCTATATGATTTCACTTATATGTGGAATCTAAAAACAAAACAAATAGCAGTAGACTCATAGACACTGAGAAATGACTGGTGGTTACCATGGGGGAGGAGTTGGGGTGGATGGGTAGGGAGTGTTAGGGGGCTAAAAGGGCCAAGTTTCAATCATAATATAAGTTGGCCACAGGGATAGTAGTACAGCATGGAGAATACAGCCAATGATTCTGTAACATCTTCCTACGTTGACAGTTACTGCACTAGTGGGGGTGAGGATTTAATAATGTATTTTAACTGTTGAAATCACTATGTTGTATACTTGAAACCAATATAATATTGTATACTCCAACAAAAAATCTATTTTAAAAAGTTTATCTACCAATAACACTTTACTTAGAGCAGGTAAAGAGGGAACATAAGGGAAGTGAACCACACAGAGTGGTGACAGACAATGGAAATGCTGGGGAAAACTCAGAGAAGCCTAAGAAAGAGAACAGACTAGTGAAGTAGTCATCTATATGAGCCCGTGTTGGACACAAAGAAATGTCTGTGGTCAATGATAGTCACAATGCAACACAGTTCTCTCAATGTTATAAGCCATCAATATCACTACATATTTTTTTCATTAACAACTACCATATAGGTTTCCCATATAATTTAAAGCTTTTCTAATAATTACTGCTTCACAACAGTTCCTTTAGAAAGTGTTAAAGGAAAAATTATGACCATTTTGAATAATAATTTCAAGTCTTTTACATTTTCCCATTTCCTAATATTTATATACAACTGCGTTTGAAATCATATCACAAAATCAGTCCAACATGCCTTGACTGTCACTATAATTTTAGGGAGAAAAATGGAAAAAATTTACCAACATCAATCTGTAGTTTTTCAGAACTTAAATGGCTTTTTCTCACTATTTAAATCTTTAATTTAAGAAATAGTTACTACATCTAACAAATAAAATTTTGCTTTAGAAATTGCTATTGCAAAGTAATACAAAATGCATGCTTTTAATGATATGAAATTTATTATATAAAAGAATAATATAAAATATATTACACTCCATACCCTTACATGAAATTTGATTAATTAAATTTTTGGTATGATTATGAGGAAACAAACAAACAAAAAACACAGGCATGTCAGGGGAATTAGGGTCAGAAAGAAAGATTAAGAGAACTGTGAATGTATTTGGAAACCTAACTATTATAGACAAAGAAAGGTATTACGAAGAAAAAGAACAGAGGCACCAACAGACACTTCTGTTTGCCTACCAGTGGCCAGCTGTTCTTTGCAGTTTATCTCCATTTTTAGCTTTTCTCTGTATATGCTGGCTAACTTTTTTCCTAAAAACTGTTCCCATGACCATCATCTACAATGCCCCAGCCACTTCTCATCTTCAGGGTTTTAACAGTATCAAAGGTAAAATGGAATTTGACAAAACTTTAGAAACTGAGGTGTTTTAGATCTCTCGAGGCAATGTGACTACCATTTAAAACTAAATTAAAAGAACCTTAAAAAACCATCCTTTAAACATATCCAAAAGGCATAGGTTGCTTAAAATAATAATATCAAATGTTGGCCACTGGGTTGAATTTTGGTATCATCAAACATTGCTTCTGGGAATGCAAATGAGCAAAGGTCTTTCTGACTATGGGAATACTTATCAAGAATTAAGAATTTCTAGCCTTCTGATTCAGTAATTCCGATGCTGGAAAATTAACATGAGGAAATAATCATATATATATATATATATTTATATGCAAGGTTATAAGGTTATTCATTACAGTAATAATTCAAATAGAACCTCTGCACACAAAATCTGTTTCAAAAATAACAATATTAGACAGCTGTTTAGAATCATATTTTCATAGACCATTTATTGAAGGTAAAGGTAAGTGCTATGGGTAAGAATAACTATAAAGCCTGGTATTCTAAGTCCTACAATACTAATGCATATTGTAAGGGGCTGCATCCAGGATGCTGGTTTCAAAATGAACATAGTCTAATGAAAACTGCACTGGACTGGGTGGGATTCTAATTCCAACTCTACTAATAAATAGCCCTATATATTAGTCGGGTCACTTTATAGTTTTGATATTTTAATCTGCAAATTAGGGCGCTGATATAAATCCTGATGTCTCAAATCAGGGTATGTGGCAGTGTGCTGGAAGCATGCAAATCTACTGTATTACTGTAAGGCAGATATCCCTGGAACATCTGCTTTACTTGTGAGTATATAACTTAGAACATAATACTTATACTAAAATAAATATAAATAACAACATGTAGGACGAATTTTACATAATTTTTAAAGAAAAGACACCAGCCGTCAAGGAAATTTGGGACCACTTTGGGTTACAACCTCAAGCATACCTAAGCTACAATGACTTTAGTGTATAAAGTCTGAGAAACTGAGACTGATGAGCTAAACTCAGAGTAGGGCTGAACGTTACAGAGAAAAACCAGTAAGTGGATACTATGTGACAGGAAGATCTTAAGTATGCATATAATGATTTACCTAAAGCTTACACATAAATATGAATACACCAACCAATTCAAATAAAAGCTGTGCAAAGGCTCATACAGGGAGTTAATACCTTGATGGAGTAGTTGTACTCGGTATAAAGGAGGCAGCGATGTCAAAAGGCACGAGTGTAAGCGCATAGCTAGTAAGTACCTCAAACCACACTCATCTAATGTGTCTCTTCCTGTAAACAGAAAATGTATTTAAGGAGAAAGGACTACAACAGACTTACTAACCAACAAAAAAGTAGAAAATAAACACTAAATTTGGTAGTAGTAATTTACACACATATGACATTTTTAGTGCATTCCTTAGTGAAAATTTTAATAACTTTATAAAAAAACATATCTTTATGAAAAACACACGTAAATACTAAAACTCCCAAATGAAAAATGATTGGGGAAAATGTAATTACCTATTAATACAGGTAACAATAGTACTTAAAGCTACTCATAATAAATAAAAAGGAAAGAAATCTTGAAATCCAATTTTAAAATATTAACTATACTTAGTTACAATTTTTAAACCCCATCTGAATTCATGTAGAGAATATTTATAATACGTAATATTTTCTAGGCTAGTTAGCACAACTGAAATACTGTACAATGAAACATCTGAAATTTGATTCCCTAGGCTAGTGGTACAAGGTTAAGGTTAAACCTTAACCTTAACTCCACAGATTTACGGTCAAGAGTTGAACAAAAATGTATAAAAGTATGGCAAGTTTAAACATAACTATAAACCACTGTTGAATAAAAGCAATGCAGAAGTACTAATAGAACCAAGCCCAGTCACACCTTTTAGGAATTACTCAGTGTTAAATCAAATATTTTCTAGAAGAAAATAAAATGTTTTAAATTGTCAAGACTCAAGCTCCAGCTCTACTTCCCATTTAGCTATACTCATTTATCCATTCATTCATTTATTCATTCAACAGTTTAAGCATATACTACATGCAAGGCACAGTTTAGGCATTGGAGATTTGGCAGTGAATAAGGCAGAGTCTCTACTCTCATGGTGCTTACATTTTAGGAGGCAAACAGGAAACAAATAATAATATGCCTAATGGAAAGTTGTTATGGAGAGAAATAAAGCAGGATTGAGAGAAAGAAGTGCTGGAGTAAGAGGGTTCTGTTTTATATAGTGTGGTCAGGGAAAACATGTTTCTAATATGATGACATTTCACAGAAATCTGAGGAGGTAAGGAAATAAGCCATGCATAAATCTGGAAGACGAGCATTCTCCACAGAGGAAACAGTATGTGCAATAATCCTGAGACAAGAATTGAGCTTATAGTGTGTTTCTGGGACTGCAAGGAAGCCAGTGTAGTAGAGTGAGCAAAGGTCACAGGAGTTGGCTTTCATTCTAAATTGAGATGGGAAGCTACTGGTATATGATAAGTAGAGAGATTCAACGTGATTTTGTTTTAAAATAATCATTGTGTGCAAAACAAGCTGAGGTAACAAGAATGACACACTTTGGAAGATTTTGTCAATAGGCAGGAGGCAGCAGTGATTTGAATGAACAAAGCGCTAACAGGAAAGGTGATGAGAAGTAACTGGGTTCTGGATAGAGTAAAACTGATAGCATTTGCCAATAGACTAGATATGCAGTGTGAGAGAAAGCAGTCAGGAATGCCTCTAAGTTGTCTCATCTGAATAAACGGCAGGATTTATTTAGAATCCACTTCCTGAGATGTGCAATTTATTTAATCTCTGAGCTTCAGTTTACCACCTTGTGAAACGGAGTCCTTCATTCCTGCCTTACCTACCACTGTGACCTGGATGAGCCATTTTTATATTGCCTAGCCAATGATACAGTTTTGTATCAGAAAGTTTGAACTATTTTTCATGGACTGTTGTACATCTATTTTTTTAATGTCCTGGAGTAAAAACTCTAGTATATATATTAAGTTTACAACAGAGGCTTTAAGCCTATTCTGGGAGAATGTTGCTCTACTACATACAACCTCATAATGATTAGGAATTTTTTTAAATTAATGTGGTCAGGAAAAAGGTTGTAGGCAAAACCTTTTGAGGTCTCTAGTTATTTTAATTTACAGAAGGGACGACTTTGGGAATGTATTATAAAGGCTGTATGATGAGATTATGCCAGGTGGCTTTGAGGAAGAGTCTTTTTTCCTTAAATTTGGAAATTTTGTCAAATAATTAAAAGAATACAGGCTTAGAAGCAATGCTTTACCAATTTATGAACCCTAGTTCTGCCATTTATTACCTATGTGATCTTTTATAAGTCACAATCTCCCTAAGGATCATTTCTTCATCTATAAAATTAAGTATAATAGTAGCTACCTACTGAAAGATTGTGATAATTAAATATGATAAAGTACATAAAGAATCTGTTACATAGCAATTGTTCACTCTTCCACAATATTTACTGAATGAATAAATGATTGATACCTTTCAGTTTCCTTTGCTAATGCTACAATTTACAATCAATATATTACCTTTAACTATCTGCATATAAGAAAATGGAATCTATTTCGGGAGGCAGTCAAAAACTTTCTGGTAACAGAATAAATTAAATGAGACACATGTCATGTTAAAATTAATAAAATCTCTTCTTTAAAAATTTATTCCTAGAAATGGGAAGATGAACAAGCTGAGCCCATGAGGTCCGCATAAGCCTCACAGCTCAACAGCAAAGTTTACAAGCGGGCCATTAACACTAAAAGTAAAATAAAAATAAACCATAGGAATCAATCTGTTTGAAAAAACAAAAGACGATATATCTGAAGTCATACAAATGTTTCAGTGTAAAATCTCATGGGAAAATGCACTCAGACATCAAAAATCAATGAAGTTGTTTGTGCAAGTCAGAGCCTATCCCAACTGTCTTTGTATTTTTACTATTTTTGTACCTTACTATTAACTTTATTATCTTTTACTTTACTATTATCATACTATGTAATAGTAACTGTCTATATACTAGAGAGGTCTTTTCCCTGCAAGATTTAAAGAAAGACTGCACATGTGAGTCATTACATAGATTTTACAAATAGTTCTATTAATGATAACCTTATACATTTTAGTGAGCTTACCTGAGTAAGTCTTATCTCTGCTTTCATCCAGCTCAGTACTGGTGGTAGCCACTGTATCAGCCAAAGCTACAAGGAACATCTGCTCCAAACGGGTAAGGCCTGGTAGACTTGAGTGCATAAGATGACTGGAAAGTACCCTAGCATGCTCTTGGCCAAAGTAAGCTGGTCCATACTGAGAAAGATTTATCACTTTTGATTTGTTTTCTCTCTTTTCTGGCTCTAAATCAATATCATCTGTTGTTATATCCTGGATTTGGAACAGCTCTGAATACTGATCCTCTGGTTGACCACTGGTGTGACCTTCATAGCTCTGTGGTATTTTTGTACTTTCTTCTGAAATTCTGTAAGTTGTATCTTGGTCTGCAGCAAGCAATGCATATAACGGCAGTGGAGGAATGGAATCTATCTCAGTATAATCTCGAGTACCATCTTTTCCTATGGTGACTGTATCCTTTGCTGTACTGCCACTTACACTAATGGTTCGAGAGAGATGTCGCTTAGTCCCTTCTCCAGCATCAGCATCTCTAACTATTGCAACTTCTCCTGCAATACACTTCACTAAATGAGAGAGGATAGCTTTAGCTCTGCGGACCTTCCCTAAATCCATCAATTCTAACAGCTGAGTCGGATGATACTGCGGAAGGGTAGGGGAGAGTACATGCGCAGCCTCAAATAAGCCACCATCTTGAACTACAGTTGGTGAACTAAAAACATCGTCAGCAATAGCTGTTCCTTCAACAATACTTTTCCTTGACAACACATTGGATTTAAAAGCAGAATGATCTATCTCTTCTGCATCAGGACTACCAACTTCAGTGTCTCCAAATTTGACAGCGTGCTTCCACTGTGCATATACATGCATTTCACAATCCATTCCCACCACCAATATCCCATCTCTTACCCAAGAGAGAGAAACAGGTAGTGAAGGTGTACCATCAACAGAGGACACTAAGTCTATGGATCTAAGAAGAACCCATCTTGATCTAACTCCCTGCTTGATACTACCACCCAGTGGTAAAGTAATGACAGCCACTCCATCCTTGCTATTGATTTGCTCAGTCACAATTCCTGAAAGCCGCCCGTACATGAAGATGTTAGCACCAACCCCCACTGTGAGAATGTGGGAGCCATCTTCTTTTGATACCCAGTCCAAATGTACTAAATGTTTGATATTCGGAATAAGGTATCTATCCTTGCTCAAAAGTGCATCTGATTTGCTGTACACAAACAGATTACTGTCGACACTGACCCTGGAATCAAGTACACTTCCAACCTTGACCAAATCGTCAAGATGAATTGTTTGTTCTAAAACCCATTCTGACCCTCCTGTAGATTCACATTCAAATATACAAACATGCATGGAAAATTCTTTAGAAACAAAACCATTCTGATGGATAGGTTGTTTGTAAGCCACTGCAAGGCGACCTGTGTATGAACAGCTAACAGCAACTGGTCTTCCCACAATGCTCACTGTACTGCTATTATCTTCTCCTTCATCATTCATCAAGGGCCATCTCCTCCAATGATAGGTTTCCTTCTCATCACTTTTACATTGTAGGTTGGTTTCCATACTACATTTCCAGAAGCGTACTTTATTATCAGAACAAGTTGTAACCACTAAATAAGGTGCGAGGCACACTGGATAAATTGAAGAAGAACTCAGATGGCCTTAAAAAAGAAAACGCAAATAATCATAATAGAACCACAAAATAATATGCTAATCATCAAATCCTAGAATGTGATAAAGCCAAAGCCACTATGAGCTTCAGTCCCCCCTTAACTAGTATCCTACACTAACTGTTCATTGGCCAAGGTATCTATAGAAGTCTTAAAACAGCCTAATAGAGAAATCAAATATGCCATAATAATTATTTAATTTTTTTAGGTAACTAAGTTTAAATGAGGCAAATATTTCATTACATAAAACTCAAAGGCAATGAAACAAGTTAACCCTTAATCAATAAATGTTACTGGCTCCAATTTATATATGCCTCTGCCACATCCCTCACTGGACTTCCATTCTACAACTTTTATCACTTTCATCATAGATGCTTAAGTAGCCAATACAGTTTGCCCTTCAAATGTCCCTCACCTACCCTCAAATAATCCATACCTCAGATCTACTCTTACCATCAAAATGTTTCCATACAGCTAAAGCCTCCTTTCTACCAGGTTTAATTAATGCTCTCCTAACATTGAGCCAGAACCCTCATATTTATTACTGACAGCCAAAGGTTAACACTGCCAATCTACTGTCAGCTATAACATGAGGATAACAGTGATTAAGACTGGGGTCAGAAGACCTGTCCATTCAAATTCCTGTCCATCAGTACCTTCCTAACAGTGTGAAAGCCACTAAAACATCTGAGGCTGTTCCATCTAATTAATAGAGATCATGTTACTCCTTCCCCTGGAGTGTTCCTATCAAATAAGACATGGGAAAGCATCTTATAAAACCCCTGCAAATATAACTTATTATTATTAATTCCAATAAACTTAGCTCAGTATATCCCAAATTTACCAAATATTTTGAAAAATTCAAAAACTGGCCTAGGTCTGCATCTGCCACAAAACTCTCATTGCAACCCGTCCAATTCTGAATTCAAACCAGTCTTAGGGATGTATTAAGAAAACCCTCATACTCAAAATTATTCACCATTCATTGAAATAGCCTTGAATTTCCACTTTGGTTCCCAAAAATACTATTCTAGGAACTCCTCAATTACAGTTCCACAAGTGACAGATTATTTTAAATACAGCTGCCAGTCCTGCCCTCCAAACTATTTTATTCACTGTACTGAAGTCAGTATCATTCTAGGCTAGCCAAACTATAATCTTGTATCCTGTAATTTTTCCCCCAAAGTATCTGCCAACTCTTGTTCAAACAAACTTAATAAAAGTAAGACAAGACTAGTACTATGTGGATGAGAAGCCTTAATTAAAAAAAAAACTTCAATGAATTTCAAATGAACGTATTTGTTCTTTGCAATTTTACTATTACAGTATTCCTATTTATAGGCAATCACAGTACAGGCAAGAAACTTCACATTTAAAATATTTCTACCATTTTCTGTGAAGCTGATTACATTTATTACAGGAAATTATTTCTAATAATACCATGTTTCTAAACAAATGTATCACTACTTGAAATTAAGTCTTTATTTCAATGTCAACATAGCACATATTTCAGAAGAGTTCATCCATTTTACCCAGTGAAGATTGTTCTGAGCTACAATCAACTGGTCTTAACATTACTTTACCTGCTGAAGGTGTTGCTCTTATTACTTCAACTCCTTCTGGGAGATCAAGAGGTTGGCTATATACCAGTCTAGAATTCAGAATAAGTTTACTAGCCGTCTGAAGATTGGCAATTGATGAAGAATGTGGCATGGGGCTCACACTGGGAGAGGTTTCTGGAGAAGAGTCTACATTCTTCTGTCCAGGGACTGAAAGTAGACTCTCTGATGAAACACCTTCTGAAGCCTTAGCTTTGAAGATAAATTTAAGAAAGTATGAAATATGTTACTATCATCACTATATATACGAACTAGAATAATAGTTTACCATTTAAGAAACACGGTTTTTTTAAAGTACTTTGGAGACAAGGTCAATTTTCAGACTTTTCCTCAGTTACCTTCATAGACTTTTTTTTTAACTATTTTATTCTTTCTTAGCATCACCAATGTCCTAACAAGGACACTGTCAGTGAAGAATCACAAAAAAACTTAAGTTATCTAGTCCAATGTTCTCAACCGATGAAACATATCAAAAGCTTGAGGAACTTAACATGAAGATTCCTGGGCTTAACCACAGGAATACTGATTCATTAATAACCAGCCCAGGTATTTCTAAAACAAATGGATCATGAATCAAACTCAGAGAAATAACAGGTATTGCCTCATTTAGTAGAAGAAATTTAAATTTAGAGAGCTAAATGGTTTTCCTGAGGTCATATAATTAGCTAGTGGCAGAGAAGACTCTAAAATACTATCAAGTGCTGGAGTAAGATAATGATTTCCAGAACAAATACAAAAAACTAAAATAAAATAAAAGTTCCAAACAAATTTAATTTAACATTAGTTGACTGGCTTTTATAAGGCATATTGACTTTGATCTTCCAGTCTCCAGCTTTCACATTAGAGTGGAGTGTAAATCTCTAAGCAGATTCAGTTATCTGTGCTTCTATACATGGGAGGAACACTTTGTGTCTGTCTGCCCCCATCAGGCTAGGAGTCCATCAAGAGCAAGGATAATGTCTTGTGGCTTTGTACATCTCAAGAAGCACCAGAATACTAAGAATAATCAGTCCCCTTTTGCTTCTGGTGGATGATAAATATGTCAATCCATTTTATAATAGCAGACCACTCAAAATGAAATACAAAAACATTTTTATAAAATGGAATAAACTACAAACTTAAATCAGTAGTCATAAGACAAAAGTCCTATTCCTGGATCTTATCACTAAATAGATATGATTCCTTAAGCAAGGCACTTCACCATCTCTGGTTATGTTCTCATCTGTAAAATAAGGTTGAACTACATCCTTTCACTTCCTGTAAACCAGGTAATTTTCTAATGTATATCCATGCTATGAAAGAAAATAGGGGCAGGAAAAAAAGAGTGAAGCTACAGAGCCAGAAGAACTGATTCTGAAACTTGGTTCAGTGACACACTAGATGTTAGACTTGATCCAGCTGCTTAATATTACTCCATTAGTAAACTAGGGATAATATCTAACACACACATATAAAGTATCTAGCACTTAGAAGGCACTCAACATGTTTTTTCTCCACCTAAATTTAAGCCTTCATTTTATCCTCTGCCAGGATTTTCAACAGACTGATACACTCAAGCATTCACTCTAATGGCAATATGCTCTATGTTAAATCTGCTGCATAAGTTAGAAACAAAAGACAGACGCTATCATAGCTGAAGAGAGCATACTATTTGTTTGCCTCTGTTTAGCATTTGTGACCTTTTACTGCCATCACAAACAAAGTAAGCAAGCGACTCTACATTAACCATAACAGCAGTGGGACACTTCCCTCATAAGCAGTGGAATGGAAGGTATCACGTAATTCCTGTCCTACCACAAGTATCTGTTACTACCTCTAGTACTCTCTTCAGAACCATTCTTGCCTGTGTGCCCAACTCCAGAAAATACTGTATTGTCTGGTGGGTTAAGAATTATCTTCCTTGAAAGACCTGTACTCTGAAAACTACAAGACACTCCTAAGAGAAATTAAAGAGGACACTAACAAATGGAAATGCATCCCATGCTCTTGGCTAGGAAGAATAAATATTGTCAAAATGGCTATACTACCTAAAGCAATCTACAGATTCAACGCAATCCCTATCAAACTACCAACAGCTTTCTTCAATGAACTGGAACAAATAATTCTAAAATTCATATGGAACCACAAAACACCCCGAATAGCCAAAGCAATCCTGAGAAGGAGGAATAAAACAGGGGGAATTACACTCCCTGACTTCAAGCTCTACTACAAAGCCACAGTAATCAAGACAATTTGGTATTGGCACAAAAACAGACCCACAGACCAGTGGAACAGAATAGAAAATCCAAACATTAACCCAAACATATACAGTCAATTAATATTTGATAAAGGAGCCTTGGATATACAATGGGAGATGACAGCCTCTTCAGCAGCTGGTGTTGGAAAAACTGGACAGCTACATGTAAGAGAATGAAACTGGACTGCTGTCTAGCCCCATACACAAAGGTAAACTCAAGGTGGATCAAAGACCTGAATGTAAGTCATGAAACCATAAAACTCTTAGAAAAAAACATCGGCAAAAATCTCTTGGACATAAACATGAGCGACTTCTTCATGAACATATCTCCCCGGGCAAGGGAAACAAAAAGCAAAAATGAACAAGTGGGACTATATCAAGCTGAAAAGCTTCTGTACAGCAAAGGACACCATCAGTAGAACAAAAAGACATCCTACAGTATGGGAGAATATATTCATAAAACGTATCTGATAAAGGGTTGACATCCAAAATATATAAAGAACTCATGCACCTTAACAAACAGAAAGCAAATAATCCAATTAAGAAATGGGCAGAGGACATGAATAGACACTACTCCAAAGAAGAAATTCAGATGGCCAACGGGCACATGAAAAGATGCTCCACATCGCTAATCATCAGAGAAATGCAGATTAAAACCACAATGAGATATCACCTCACACCAGTGAGGATGGCCAACATCCAAAACACAAACAACAACAAATGTTGGCGAGGATGTGGAGAAAAGGGAACCCTCCTACACTGCTGGTGGGAATGCAAATTAGTTCAACCATTGTGGAAAGCAGTATGGAGCTTCCTCAAAAAACTCAAAATAGAAATACCATTTGACCCAGGAATTCCACTCCTAGGAATTTACCCTAAGAATACAGCAGCCCAATTTGAAAAGGACAGATGCACCCCTATGTTTATTGCAGCACTATTTACAATAGCCAAGAAATGGAAGCAACCTAAGTGTCCACCAGTAGATGAATGGATAAAGAAGATGTGGTACATAGACACAATGGAATATTATTCAGCCATAAGAAGAAAACAAATCCTACCATTGCAACAACATGGATGGAGCTAGAGGGTATTATGCTCAGTGAAATAAGCCAAGCCGAAAAAGACAAGTATCAAATGATTTCACTCATATGTGGAGTATAAGAACAAAGAAAAAAACTGAAGGAACAAAACAGCAGCAGACTCACAGAACCCAAGAGCGGACTAATAGTTACCAAAGGGAAAGGGACTGGGGAAAATGAGTGGGAAGGGAGGGATAAGAGGGAAAAAGGGGCATTACAATTAGCAGATGTAATGTTGGGGGGGCACGGGGAGGGCAGTACAACTCAGAGAAGACAAGTAGTGATTCTATAGCATCTCACTACGCTGATGGACAGTGACTGTAATGGGGTTGGTGGGGGGGACCTGATGAAGGGGTAGTTTAATAATCATAATATTGCACATGTAATTGTAAATTAATGATAATAAAATAAATTATTTAAAAAAAAAGAATTCTCTTCCTGACAAGCTGGTTTAGATACCTCTACTATCTCACTTCTGTGAAACAACATGTAACACCAAGAATTAACTCCAAAGGCTTTAAAAGAACTTTCAGATTCCTGCTGCCTTGGAGGATTAGGCTCAACTAGGCACAGGGAAGGGTTCTATCGAGTCATTTGTCTTTTCTAATGCCAGTTCATGGCCCAGTTAGAACCGCTGTTTACATAGCTATGTGACGATGTGGATTACAGAGGAAACAAATTATGTATACATATTATTAGTTTACTGTATTAAATGTTTAATCCATATAAACTCAGTTAAATTACATAATCACCAGAAGTAATAAATCTTTTTAAACCTCTCAAATATTTTGAGTTCACCAGTTTAAAATAGATTCAGTTTGATATGGTTGTCTGTGCAGTTCTTTATCTCAGAAAATAAAAGTTTGTTTTAAAAAGAAAGATCCATCATCAACTTCTTTGCTTCATACTACAGATTTTCTAATTTCCTAAGAAATTAATATGAATGTGTATAGCAAAAGTACAGCTGAATAATATTCTATAAAAAGTTCTGCTTATGAGCTTCAGATGCCAATCCTATTTTTCTAAATAGCAAATATGCTTCTCTGAGTGATGCTAAAGCCAATGTACACCGTATCAGATGGCAGTGTGTATTAATCAACAGAATAGTACAATATTAATTCTATGGGAAAAACTGATTTATAGAAAGACAGTATCTAGAATACATTCATAACAGGTATTCAATAAACATTAATTGAAAATAAATCAGTCAAAAATTTTTTTTCAATATATCTAATGTGCCCGTAGGCTGCTTTATTTTTAGATTGACCTGTTTTACTAATGAGCTATGACCATGTAATTAAAAATTTAGCATATACATACTTCAATTTAGCAATTCCATTTATTTTCATTGGATCCTCATTTTAAGGAATTAAGCAACCTAAAGCATATTCAGTAAAATGAATTTATTTCACATCATCTCAGCAAAAAATTGTTAACATAATTGCTTACCTAAACATGCCTGTACAGATTTAAGATGAAGGTGCCACATATGGAGAATAGAGTTATTATTGCTGTCCTTTTCAATTACCACTAGAAAGAACTTTTCTGAAAATGGTGGTGGGCGATATCCTATTGTTCAAAAGAAAAGGATACTTAAATAATATGTTTCTGTAGGGTTAAAAGAAAGACTTTTTAAAAACTTATGTATAGAAATCAGGAGGAACAGGGAAAAATAGACTGTTATGAGCAGTTTTACGTAATTTTTGTGCCAAAAGTTAGGTAGCTGTCAAAGACTAATGAGGCTATATCAAAAGTACACAAAAGCCAACATGAGGGGAAACCTATTGGTCAAAGATGGGACAATCTGAGCAACAAAAAATAAAAATTAATATAATTTATTAAAATATTTTGACCATAAAAAATCATAAGTTCATAAAAAAGCAAAAGAGAAAGAAAGGACACATCAGAAAAAAGAGGAAAGAAAGGATAAAAAAGAACAGAGGAAAGAATGGAAGGAGGAGAAAAAGGAGAGAGAGAAAGAGAGAAAGAGAGAGCAAAGGAGTGCAAGTCAGCCTCTTTTAATGCTCCTTAAAGTAACTGGGGCACTAACTCCGTATTTAGAAAATTGGCAATTAATAGGAAATAATAATGAAATAAACATTTACCTTGCTTTTCCTATATGAAAAGCATTTTTGAAAAAAAGTTATGGGAGGAGAGGCAGTGGTGGTGGTGGTGTACTTTTTAAAGCAATTTTATGCATATTTTAATGAAAAGATATTATTTATAGACATAGTTTTCCTTGTTGACAACTGCATTTCTTCACATATAAAAATGAGATGTACACAGGACAACAAAAACTTTCTTTAAAAATGAAAACTGTAATAACAATTCATTGGAATGGGCACTACTAGAGCTCAAATTTTGGCCTCTAAATACCATGCCCCATTAAAGGATCTATTTGAAGGGATGACTCCATTCTTGCAAAGGATGTCTATAAGATAAGCCTGGGATATCATGTTGTGCCTGAAAGAAAGTAAACTATTAAGAATAAAGAGGTTGTAGCAAAAGGACTCAGGACCAACTCAGAAAGCATTCTCATTAGCCTAATATAGAGCATTAAAAAGAATAATAACAATAAACTGATTGAAATATGCTAAGTACATAAAAATCCATGAATGATATAAATATTTCTCTGTATGCATATTATTCTTAAATAGTTTCTCAAATGGGTTAATAATGATGCTCAAAAGAAAACAAAAGCCCAACAACAACAATAAGTTCACCAGGAACCACAGTGGTAACGGGCATAAACTCCTTCCTCTGAAACTGCCGATTAAGGAGAAAGACTAAGCACTTACCCTGACTTTCCTAGAAATACCTCTGTATTTCAAAGTAGTCAAATAGCTCCAGTTAATAAGGGAAACCTTTTATTTACAAATGTTTTCCAGCTAATAAAAATATGAGAACGGATATAATTAGAAAACATAATTTTGCAATCCTTAATAAAATAATTGATTCAAAAGCAACAGTATCAATGGAGGAAATCATGAGATAACAGATTGCAGGCAAATTTACACTGGAGCCACCACCTGAATCTTCTGAGTCTTAGCATCACTAAAAATGAGACATTCTTCCAGTATGTTCTTTCTACGTCCCATGAAGGACACAGTATCACCTAGGAAGTTGAACCTGGATCTAACCAAGTCTACAGAGCTAACCTACACTTTAAATGACATCACAAGTAACTATTCATAGAAATTTCTTTAAATAACTTTCTCTAAAACAATCAGTGGCATGATAAGAGTGTAAAGGGCAGTCACTTAAGATTAAAAGACTCTTAATAAACAATGTAACAGAATGAGGACTTTGTTTGGGTATGGATCAGAACAAATTAAATACAACCTCCACATTTTTGAGACAATTGAAGGAAGTAAATATGGTTTAGTTACTACACAATCCTGAGGAATTTTTTATTTCATCAATGTGATAATAGTGGTCACATTAAGAAGTCACTTCCATATGGAAGTATACTGGAGTGAAAAACATAATGGCTAGGTTTGCTTTAAAATAATTCAGGAAGAAAGGAAAAGAAAAGAAGGTCGGTAAAGCAAGTGTAACAAAATCTTAAAATCTTCATCTGAGTAATGGGCACAGAGAAGCTCATTTACTATGCACTCTAATTTTGTCTTTAACTGGCATGTTTCTTAATTAAAAGAAATTTAATTTTTATTGAATTTTTAATTAAAACGGTAACTAAGGCAGGGACAGGGAAGAGGAGAAATATACATATCAAGTCTTTCAAGAAAATAGCTACAATCAAGAAAAATATAGGAGAAAATATGCATAAAAAATAAAGGAAAATCAAGAAAGGCATTGGGAAACCTTTTGGCCTGATTTCACAATGACATAGAGAAATGTCAAAAGAGGGACATAAAGTATTTTTAAATATAAGTCTTTCAATTGAAAATATTATTTAAAATAATATCAAATATAAACATTGTTTTCTAGTAGGTTGACATGTATTTCCTATTGGAAATAGCATGTTAAGTAGTAGCTAGGTTTGCTGGAAAGCATATAAAAAAGTTTAGCCCAGATAAAGGTGAACTACTACAGAAAAGCACTGTATAGTAAAGCAGTACAGCTATGCTATAGCAACAGGGAAATAAAACTGAACATGACAACTGAATAACTTATAGAAGAGAAAAGTTCTGATATATGAAGAAAAATACATACATAAAAGGAAAAAAATTACTAGTGAGGGGTGAAATTATGCTTGAGCTAAGCCTCATAGAACACAACAATTCATTCTGATTTTTCCAGTAAAGAAAAGGAAATCAACTGTACAAATTTAGTAGAAATACTTTAAATGTCTGTACATAATTCTGTTAAAAGATACACCAAGAAAATTAAATGTCCATTTAGATATTTAAAATCTATAATCAAATAAAATAAAGTATGTAGAAACCTTTTGTAAACTAAAAAGTGTTAATTCTAGAAATTGAATTCTCAAAGTAGGACATGTCTTTCCTATTTTCAAATAGAAAATATTCAATGTGATCTACATTCAAATAGAACATGACAGTTTTATAACAAAGTCAAAACTTCTGAAGAAAATGTTTTAAGCTAAGTAATAAAGTTTAAACATCATATGGTTTGCTCTTGAAAGGTCTTATGGAGAATTACTTTCACAAAAAGAAAAAAGAAATACCACACTTCAGAGGAGAAAACCGTGATATGGTCCCTTTAATTCATAGGGTACCTGAGGTTTCTGGTATACCATACAACATAAGGTCTTACATCCCATACTTATCAATGGTCTTCAGCAACTGTTTGGAAACTTTTGAAAACTTATACTAAAATTAATTGGTTTGCTTAAGATACCATGGGGAACTTACTACCAATCAAAACAATTTAACTGTAGAATTGAACAATTACATTAATTTTTAAAACAATTACACTAGGTTTCATACAAAACATTCCTTGGCAAAAGTCTCTGTTACCAGTGTCTCTTAAAATGTAATTTTCACCCACATGCCTTCTTCACCTACAAACAAGCAATTTTGAAAGAAATAACTGGTGTGTTTGCCAAAAATTATGAGAGTTACGACTTTTGACATAAAGATTCATACTCAATGACAGTTTGGAGATTTAAGATCAAGGCATCAAACTCAAGACTATATTTTTAAAAGTACCTTGTGATGGCTGAAAAAATACTTCTGTTTCCTTTTTGTCCGTATCTTCCTTATGTGCTTTATATCCTATAATGAAGTCTTCTTGAAACACATGAAGCAACTGTGTATTTGAGCCACACTACAAATATGAATAAAATGCAGTTTTATCTTTGAAATTCCCTATCTTCCACCCACCACCACCCCAAAAACACTAATGTATAAGAAATAAATCTACCAATTTCTATTCTTCACTGACTTAATTAGGAAAAAGCAACAGAAAAAAATCATTAGGACTACCTAGGCACAAAAAAATTACTTTCAAAGATGCTACAGACATTAGGAGAAATGAGGAGCTCTAATAAAAACAAATCAACAAGTTTGTTTCTCAAGAAAGAAAACCTACAAAAAACAAAAAAACATAGTTAAGTGCTATTATACTACTATGAGATCAAAAATACCAGGTCTTATGACTGGCTGCAGATGGCTATGCATGCTGACTACATCAAGCACACCAGTCCTGGACTCTGCTAGTTTTTCTAATTCCACTTGAGAACAACAACAAAAAAAGGGAAAACCAGAAAGGTCCTCAAAGCACTTGGAATAAGTCTATTTAGTGAGAATTCTGAGGGATCCTACAACAGCCAAGGGAGATGACACGCATTTGGTTAAATGAATTTACATGTAAAAAACAAGGATTTCTGAAAGAATGGATGAACCATCACTGTCAGCTACTACTGCTGGGCTACCTGGTCGTTTTTGGACCACACAGAGACAAAGAATAAAGACAATGACAAATGGCTACTTAGAATTCAAGATAACTGAAATTCAAGGGAAGGCTAAATCCAAACAAAAGTATATTATGGAAGTATGTCAAGACAACTAGATGGCTGCCCCACAGATTTCAAGGAAGGAAAGCAGCTATGATTATCTTTGCACTGGATGGATGGGCCATATACTCTTAGAGAATAAAGAAAATCAGCCTCCTTACATAACAAAAGGAAATAAAAGAACTGTTAGGTTAACCTACAGAATTTTTATGAAAGTTATAGGATATTTTTATGGCTCTCCAAATAGAAACACAAAAAAATCTCTTCACATTCACAGTATAAAAGGTCCCCTCCACCAGTGAGAAGAATAATTGAAAGAAAAGGTAAGGGTGATGTCTTCATGGATCTAGAAATCATATAGCACACTGCACACAAACCTAGAGTGACTTTTAAACTTTGTTGTTTAAGCCTAAGACATTTTTAGTGCTTGCAGTGTATCAGCTCTGGTGTTAAAGACACCCTCAACGAGAAGAGGAAAATCTGGAACAAGCATGAAGTAAAAAGCAGAATGCTAGGTGAGAGTGGTCTGCATTAATATCCCATGCTAAAGAGGGAAGAAGGGGCTAAAGTGGGAATGAATTTAACCCCAGTCCATTAAAAATTAAGACATTTATGGGAATGAAGCCAATCCATTCTTCTCCCATATTCTTAAGGAGTAGAAAAAAGAAATCACAGGCTATGGATTTCCTAGGAGGCATTAATAATTTGAGTCTGGCAGCCACACTTCTATTGCCAAGAGCTGATATGGAAATTTCTCTACATAGTGCAAATTATTATATTTTCCTCAACAGAGTGCATAAAACACCATGGAAAAAATGACATAACTCTACATTTATTTTTAAATATGGTTGCTCTTTCTTTACTTCCTTGTTTGAAAATATTAGTAACTTCCTCAACAAAATAATCTTTTTTTAATATTTGGAATGAATATATTAATTCTATCCTTTAGTTCATAAACACAATCCTGAAGAAACAAATATCTTAACAAATATCTTAATGACTGGAATGGGATTTTAAAACTCCCTAAAGGAAGAACTTATCCTTCTTTCTAGGTAATAGTTAGGGAACAAGAGTGACACAAAAGAACTGTGACTAGAAAGTGAATCTATACTTTGATTCTACTTTCATCTGCATTCTAAAGGGTCTCATAAAAATATCTAATATTCAGCCTAAGAAGGCAAACACTCTAGAGCTGAAGGCATCATCTACTGAGTTGAAATGACTAATCATATAAAAAGAGAAACCACAAACTAAGCCTCTGTGCAGCTGTACTGTATTTTCCCTGATTCAAATGACCTTTAAACAAGAAATAAGGCTGCAGATACAAATTTAACTGGAGAAGAATAATTCCTAAATGATTTGATTTTTCACCATGGGAATAAAGAGGTTTTTTTTAATACTTTGGTTTACTTAGGATCAAACAAGAGAATTATTCTGAGAATGAAATATATCACATGCATTTAAGGCACTCTGGGATAAAGCATATTAATATGAGCAATTCACAAGCATGTGTTTACTTGGTCCGCTATTGCATCGAGCTCAATAATGCAGCCGGGTCGGGCAGTAGACTGTTGGCTCACAATATTAAACACTTCTCCGGTAAGTTTCTGTAAATAAAAAACACAAAATGTTAATCATCAACAACGTATCCATCTATCAACATGATACAGCATTTCAGGCATTAAAGACCCCTCTAAATGACTGACACTGGTAATCCATACATTCACAGAAACATTTCAACTTTCTATACTTGTTTTCATTTTTAAAAATAACTAAGCAGTTAGAAAAATATATAGTGTTATGTAAATAGTATATAACTTCAAAGCATCTAGTTCTTTTTTAACATCTCTTTCCTGCAACCTTAAAGTTCCAAGACAGACTTGTCTGAGGATCCAGCCCGACACTGTGTGTAGGTTTGCAGATACTGCAATGCCATGGAAAAGGACAACCCTCCAAAGAGAAGGTAAGGGCAATGGTTGAGAAGTGGGACTCTGTGTCCTGGGATGAGGATGTCTGAACTAACTAATACAGAAAGCCTAACTTTGGGCCCCAAACTCCAAACCTTCTTACTGAAAAAGCAGTCTGCCTTCTTCCTTCCAACCAGCCTTCTCTTGCATAAAAACCTTTCAGTAACTTCACCTGAAACAGTTCCAGCACAAAAGGATGCCCATTCTCCCCGATTCCACTTCCTTTACTTTTTTTTTTAATTACAGAGTCATTGATGTATCTTATGATGGTTTCAAATAAACAACACAATGGCTTCAACATTCATCCATATTGTCAAGTCTTCACCCCCTCTATTGTGGTCACTATCAGCATAGTAAGATGTTATAGAGTCATTAATGGTCTTCCCCATGCTGTACTGCCTTCCCCATGACCTATCTATATCGTGATTGTGAATTATAGTGCCCCTTAATCCTCTTCTCGCTCCCCACCCATCTTTCTCAACCCCTCCCCTTTGGTAACCATTAGTCTCTTCTCGGTGTCTGTGAGTCCACTGCTATTTCGTTCCTTCAGTTTTGCTGTTTTCACACTCCACAAATGAGTGAAATCATTTGGTACTTGTCTTTCTCCACCTGGCTTACTTCACTGAGCATAATACCCTCTAGATATATCCATGTTGTTTCAAATGGTAGGATTTATTTTCTTTTTATGGCTGAATAATATTCTATTGTGTATATGTACCACATATTCTTTATCTATTCATCTACTGATGGACACTTAGGTTGCTTCCGTATCTTGGCTACTGTAAATGGTGCAGCGATATAAACATACCCCACCTCCATTACTTCTTACTGCCCCCAGGCTGCTAAGAGTGTCAGAACCCGTGGTTAGCCTAAGAGTATGAGTACAAGGTCAGCTCTGGGAAAACAGCTTACACACTGGAGTCGTAGGACCCCAGCTCCTGCCATTCGTACCAGAGGATTCCAGAGAGCATGTATGGGAATACATTCTAAGGTTACCAGACAAAGAGGGAAAAAATACATGGTTGGGGAGGACTAAATTTACTGTTATTGGTAGAGAGATATTCAGGATTTAAGATCCAAGACTTAAAGTGTTAGCTCAGACACCTGCGAGTGGTGTCAACAGTCTGTTGGGTTTGCTCATTTAAATCTGGACTCAACTGTGGCCTACAACACTGGAATTTCTCCAACATGCCATGAATCTTTGCTACTCAAAGTGTGGTCAGTGAACTAGCAGCATCCAACAGCTTTTTACACATGCGGACTCTCAGGTCCAAAAACTAATATAGTTGCATTTTAACAAAATTTCCAGATGATTTGTTTGCGTACTAAAGTCTAAGAAGTCTAAATCAATTATTCTCAGCCTTGGCTACACATTCAATCACCTGGGGAGCTTTAACAATCACTGAGGCTTAGGGCCCATTCACAGAGTTTGATTCATTGACCTGGGGTACAATCTGATCATCAGGTGTTTACAAGCTACTCAGGTGCTTCCAATATGCAGCCAAAGTTGAGATTCCTTCACAGGAGTAAATATCTATTCCAGCTAAGGATTTGCCTTCCCTGCCCACAATTCTTCTGCTGGCAGCACAACTAAATGGGCTCACCCAATGCCTTATTCAACACTACAGAATCCCACTCAACCTCACCTTCCACTGGCCAAGGAACTCACTTTACAGTGGGGGACAGGACCAGGATTAGTATGGAGTGAGTGAAGTACTCACTCTGGGCACAAAACTTAAAAGTTCTACCAAAAGCTCAATAATCAAGTGTAGGGAAAATGAAAGAGCCTATGGCCAGGATCTTCACTTGCTCCTACACTACCTGATAATGTAATTGGCCTCCTGCTATGCTAATACTTACACACCATTGGCAAAGATACAGGGCGAATCTTACTATATAAAGAGCTCCACCCAGTGCTCTTCCCAGAGGCAGAGACAGAGAAGGGCTTGCGGCATGCAGACTGCCCCAGAGGCAGATGCAATTCTAGTACTCAACCTGCCTCCTGGAGAATAAGCTTGGTATAAACCCTTTCACCCCTAATGTTCTCACCAAATCCAGTGTGAACTTCCCCAGGGGCAATCCCCCTCAGGCAAGACATCAAGATAAATAATATCCTAATGCAATATTTTTTCAAAATCAAAATTAATGCAAAAATGATCATGAAGAAAACATCAAAATTTTAAATAAAGGATACAAATAGTGTTTCGATGAGCCATACTAGCACCTAAGGCAAAAGCAAAACTACACAGACATGTTTTTATGTATTTTTTAGTGGTTAATTTTTTCCAGAACACTAAAGTATTTGAAAAATACTGAAAAATTTAAAAGTAGGTGTGTTAAAACGCACACTAATGTGTTGTTTTAAGTTACTAAGTGTGGGGAAGTTGGGGTTCCTATGTCCAGGATCCTCACTGAACTTAAACCACCTGATGATGTAACCAGCCTGTTGCTAGGCTACCACTTCCACACCTTTAGGCAAAAGCTATCATTGCGCTATATAGAGAGCTCGGCCCAGTGCTCTGCGCATAGGCAGAGACACTAGTGCTCGACCTCCCCCCGGGAGAACAAGCCGGGTAATAAACCCTTTCACCCCAAAGAACGTTTTGCTGTCAATTTCATTGGTCACATGGAATCCATAGCAAACTTGCTCGGGGCTGAAACCCATTGGCAAGAAAATTGGTGAAAGTCAGCAGGGTTCATTATTGACCAAGGAAAAAGACAGGCTGCCCTTATGGGAGGAGTGCTTCGGCGGGCTGCCCCTGTGAATGGGGAGACAGTGGATTGTCCCCCAATGGGTATGTGGTCTGAGGTGGCTTGCCTCCTAGAGGACTGGGCCCCACCCCAGGACTGGAGGCAAGTGGAGGTGACACCTGAGGCTGTAGGGGTGGCCCTTGGTATAGTAAGTAAATCCTTTGAGAAACAGAGTGCCCGTGAGAGAGCGGGAACTGTGGGTTGGCTGCTTCTCACAGTATTAAAAAGGTCTACAAAAGGGACCCAAAAATGGCGGCACGAGAACGTGAGCTGCAAACTTCTGTGGATTCCCTGAAGAAGGAAATGGAATTGAGGAGAGAGGAGGCAGCACAAGAACACCGGCAGCAAGGTGCCATTGGAGAGGTAAACAATTCTTTACAGAATGAGACGGCAGCGCTGCCAGGTGTTCTGAAGGAGGAAGAGGCCATCAAGGAAAAAGATGAACTCCTGAGGGAAGCACAGGCGGAGGTGGCATGAGAACGTCAGCTGCAAAGCATTGAGCTGAAGGTAAGAGACCTTCTGAAGACTGAGCTAGCATTGCTGCAAGGCACAGTAGAAAAGGTAAAGGTTGCAGCAGAGGAGGCACTCGGGGGAGGTGAGAGAAAGGTGCCATCAGCCCCAGAAATGGAGGAGCTGGGAAAGGATGAAGGGGTGGTGCCGGAGGCACTGGCCCCTCCTGTATTGAAAGCACGCCCAGTGGTTGTAAAGAAAATAAAGACCCAGCAGCTGAAAGTTCCCCAAGGAGAGGAGCAGCCCCCTCCCCAGGTCGTGGAGCACTGTATGATCCGCCCCTATACACAGGCTGAGCTGGTGGATTTGGGCTCCCAGTTTAGGCAGAAGCCCTCAGAGTCAGTATCAGCTTGGCTCCTGCATCTGTGGGACTTAGGGGTGGATGGAATTGTTCTGTCAGGATCAGAGATGGGAAAGCTGTCTTCCCTGACAGTGCAGCCTGCCTTGAGGTAGCGATTACAAAATGCACATCAGAACCCAGGGAGTCACTCCCTCCTCGATTGGCTTATGGCTGCACTTCGTGCTGTGTGGCCCAATCCGGGTGATCTACATCCTCTCCTGTTAAGTGGCAGATGTATGCTGAGCTCCAACAGGTGTTACAAGAGCTAGACATAAGAAATGCCATCTATAATCCAGAGAATTATGGCCCAGATGAAGAGATTTTCACTACTGGGATGAGAAATATTGTACTTCAAATGGCTCCTATATCCCTCTTTGGGTCTCTAGTGGCCATTCATTCCCCTCACTTAGGGCATCCCATAAGTGAGGTGACACGTACAGAAGCAGACTTAGAAGCTGAAGCAACAAGAACTCAGAAAGAAATAAGACCTGTCACAAGAAGAATTTACAGGGCACCATGAAGGTTACGAGGACACAGATGTGGGTTGATTTAATACAGGCAGGAGCAGATGGAAGGAAATTAGATGGGAAGTCAAACAGGATTTTACTAGAGGTATGGCAACAGCTGAAACCAGAGCAGCAGTTCCAGCCATTGAGACCAAAGAGGCAGAGGTCAGAGACAGAGCCACAAGTCCGGCCTGTGTGTTTGCAAGACTTCCTGCTGGAGAGCGAGCCAACTTCACTTGAGACCACACAGGAAGGTGATTGGGGAACACGGTTTGACTGAGGGGAAGGTCAAGGTATCTGCCTTGAGGGACCAGGGGCGACTGGAGGCCACATGTTGAAATAGCTATCCATTGGTCCCCAGTGAACATACAACGTGTCCTGGCTCTGGTGGACACTGGGGTTGAATGTTCACTGATTCATGGTAACCCTGAGCGGTTCCCTGGGACCCCCCCACTATCATAGATGGATACGGGGGGAAGGCTATCAGAGTGAAACAAGCCCAAATCCCTTTGGGAATAGGGCATCTACACCCAAAAGAGTATACTGTGTATATATCTCCTATCCCTGAGTATATTTTGGGGATTGATAACCTGCAGGGTCTATGGTTGCAGACCACTGCAGGTGAGTTCAGACTGAGAGTACGTGTGGTGAAGGCAGTTCTGAGGGGACATGCTAGGCACCCGCCCATAGCTTTGCCTGTGCCTCAGCAGGTGACTAATACCAAACAATACAAACTGCCTGGAGGGCATAAAGAGATTGGAGAAACTCTCCAGGAGCTGGAAAAGGTGGGTATTATAAAGCCCACTCATAGTCCTTTCAATTCCCCAGAGTGGCCAGTAAAAAAACCAGATTGCTCCTGGCATATGACTGTGGATTACAGAGAACTGAATAAAGTCATACCCCCTATGCATGCTGCTGCCCTCTCTATTGCAGGCTTGATGGATACCCTCAGCCATGAACTAGGAACATATCATTATGTGGTAGATCTTGCTAATGCCTTCTTTTCCATTGACATTGAGCAGGAAAGTCAGGAACAGTTTGCCTTCAGGTGGGAAGGATGGCAATGCACTTTCACCGTCCTTCCACAGGGATACCTCCACAGCCCCACCATCTGTCATGGACTTGTAGCCCAGGACTTGGCTACATGGGAGAAACCGCCAACAGTGTGGCTGTACCATTATATTGATGATGTCATGCTCACATTCAATTCTCTTTCATATCTAGAAGGTGCAGCACCTAGATTGCTGCAACATCTACAGGAGAAAGGATGGGCTGTGAACAGCACCAAGGTTCAGGGGCCTGGTTTGTCTGTCAAATTCTTGGGGGTCGTCTGGTCGGGTAAGACCAAAGTTATACCAGAAGCAATTATAGGTAAAGTCCAGGCCTTTCCTACCCCTACAACTGTAGCATTGCTACAGGAGTTTCTGTGTCTTCTAGGCTACTGGAGAGTGTTTATCCTGCACTTGGCACAAATTCTTAAGCCCTTTTACCAGTTGGTATGTAAGGGCGTCAGGTGGCACTGGGATGAGACATGTGTATCTGCCTTTACTACAGCAAAACGGGCAGTCAAGGCCGTACAGGCTTTGAGTGATAGACCCACCAAGGCCCTGTGAGCTGGATGTTCATGTGACTGAAGATGGTTATGGCTGGGGTCTCTGGCAGCGGCTTGAATGAACTCACCAAACATTCGATTCTGGTCACAACTCTGGAGAGGGGCAGAGGTACGATACACTTTCATAGAAAAACAACTGGCTGCCATGTATCATGCCTTGCTGGCTACAGAACCCATCACTGGAATGGCCCCAATAAAGGTAATAGCCACCTATCTCATCTTGGGGTGGGTACAAGACTGGACCCAAAAGCCAAGGAGTGGTGTGGCACAAACACCCACACTAACCAAGTGGGTTGCTTACCTACAGCAGCTTAGTGACCTCTCTAGTAGCCCCTTGAGTGAAGAACTCCAATGCTTATTGGGGCTGGCAACATATACTAGTGAAGAGCAGGACGAACTTGCTTTTGAACCATTAATAGCAGAGTCCCTATTGGGAGGTAAGAGCCCCTATACCCGAAGATGCATGGTACACATTTGGCTCCAGCCATGGGCAGCCCCCAGAATGGAGGGCCATAGCTTTCCATCCTAAGCAGAGTGGCCACCAAAAGTCACAGTAGTATATCCTGAACGGCCAGAGGTAGGAGCATCTTACCAGGGAGTTTTGTTTTATCATTATGGCCAGTGCATGCACCTCCAGTAGCACTATATATAGACCCTTCGGTAACCCTCACAGGTAAAGGAGTAAAAGTATGGTATACTAGACCTGGAAGGGATCTCCTTCCTGCTACAGTCCTATCACAGGACCACTCTCTTGCATGCATCCTACTTGATGGACAAGATTTGCCTATGTTGGTGGCATTAAAACATTTGTCTTAATGCCCCTAAAGTCTTTGTGGATTAGGAACTTCCTCTGGCTTGAGAATTATTATAATTTTTGTTACCTATATCAAAATCTTGCTGTATCTTAATTTTTATTATCTCTAAGTTGTTGTTATCCTCTGTTGCTACTGTGGAATCTGTTTACAGTGCTCCAGCTTTCTCACACTGGGACCATTGCAGAAGACTGAAAGCACATAGATTGTAAGGCAAGAATCCTGGAGGGGTGGAGTGTGGGGAAGTTGGGGTTCCTATGGCCAGGATCCTCACTGAACTTAAACCACCTGATGATGTAACTGGCCTGTTGCTAGGCTACCGCTTCCATAGCGTTAGGCAATAAGCTATTATTGCACTATATAGAGAGCTCGACCCAGTGCTCTGGGCGGAGGCAGAGACACTAGTGCTCAACCTACCGGCAGGAGAACAGGCCGGGTAATAAACCCTTTCACTGCAAAGAACGTTTTGCTGTCAATTTCTTTGGTCACACTGAATCCATAGCAAACTTGCCCAGGGCTGAAACCCATTGGCAAGACATCAAATTTGTGGTAACTTGTTACAGCAGTAGTAGGAAACTAATAATCTCCTTAATTTTTATTTGATATGCCCTTTTTCCAATAATAAGAAATATCAGATGTTAATTCAGCCATTTCCAATTTCTTTTTTTTCCAATCATTTTCAGTCAGAAAATATATTCATACCTCTTATTAAATTTTATACTCATCAAACATACTTTCAAAGTTACTTCTCTTATTATAATTCAAAACTCTCAACTGAAAATTAGATAAGCAAATAAGTAGATTTTGATAATACTGAAGAGTTTGCTTTCATTAATCCATGAAAGTAAAATTATTATAATAAATTGTTTTTTGATAAATAAAATATTTAAACTTAAAAAAATACTGTGAGGAGTGGGGAGTATGGGAACAACAACAAAAAATACTGTGAATTTTAATACACTTACTTTCTATTTTCAATACTTTACAACTAATTTAATGTTCTGGGGGGAAATTAACCATTAAGGAAACACAGAAACATGTTTGTAAGGTACTGTTTTGCCAATGGGTTTCAGTCCCAGACAAGTTCACTATGGTTTCAATGAGACTGAAGAAAATGACAGTGGAACGTTCTTGGGGTTAAAGAGTTTATACCCAACTTTATTCCCATGGTGGCAGGTCAATCACCAGAATCCTGTCCACTCAGAGCGAGTCTGCACGCAGCAAGCCGGTCTCTGCCTCTGGGCCTCTCTGCCCCGACAACCGTCTCAGTCTCTGTCCTCGGCGCTGCCACCACTCCAGTCTCTGCTCTCCTGCAGCTGTGCAGCAGCCCAGGGCACTGGGCGGAGCTCTTGACATAGAGTAAATAACAATGTATTGCCCACACGTGTGTAGTGAGCTAATAGACAGGGACCAGGTGAGAATCCTGGCCACAGGAACCTTCACTTTCTCCACAGGTACACATTCTTCCTTCTTCAGACTTCAGTGTGGCTCTTCATGACACTGTTAGATCCTGTCTTTATTTAAAATTTTGGCATTTTGTTCATTATGGATTTTCCTGCATTAATTTTGATTGTTTAAAATGTTGCATTAAAAGAGTATTAACTATGATTACATGTTTTTTGGCACTCCCTAAATTTTTTTACCCAAGGTGAGCTCCTCACCCACCCCAGTTTCCAGCCATGTGAAAGAAGTATGCTAGTTCTACTCCCACAAAACTCGAGTTAACCAGGTGGCTTTTTACCTGGAGCAGCTGGCTTACCAGAATAGCCAAATGCCTACTGAAGTTACAGCACCAGCTGGGGAATAATGCCCTATAAGGCTGGGGTGCTGTCCTCCACACTGCAGTACATGTCTTAAATCAATAAGATGCCATTTCTTCCACAGCCAGGTCTGCAGACCACAGAATAGAGGTCAGAGTAACCCCTCTCCCTATTACACCTAGTAACCAACCTATAAAAAAAACTTTTCTGTCCTTAAAATCCTGGGCTTGATGTGTCCGTCTGGAGGGTGCTATTGTTCAAGGAACAAATATTTCCATCAGGGAAGCCGTCAGAGTTCCATTATAGTGGGAGCTGAGACTGCCCCCCAACTATTTTGAACTCATGCTATTTCACCAATATGCAGAGAAAAGTAACTTGTCAGGGTGGTTGCTCCTGGTATGTTACTGCAAAATGAGGGCAAGAAAGACTGTCTGGAACCCAAGAATTTTTGTACTCCCATAACCTAATATTTCAAAAAGTTGATGGGAAACAGCAGGAACTTAAAAAAGACAGGATTTCAAAGGACTTGGATCCTGGGGAATGTTTGGACCAACACAGCGAACACCCAAGTGCTGACAAAGTGTGAGGGAAAAAGGAATTTGGTGGGGGTGGAGGCTGTGATTGTGAGATTTAGGCTCTGGGACAATCTACAGAAGCAGAGCTATGACAGCTTTCCTTCATGTTGTCTCTTCTTCCTCAGTTTCCCTGCTGTGACAAGTACTGATTGTGCAACAACTACAGTTTAGGTTCCAAGTGGGATTGTGATTGAACTGGCATCATTACAAAATGATAAAATGCCAGATGGGAATCTGTGTTTTCCCTGTGTTGGAGATAAAAGTTTCTCCATCTAAATAAAGAACAGGAATAGATGCTGAAAGGTAAAAGGAGTGGACTTGGCTGGCTATTCTTATTTACATCTATACCTTGACCCTTTCTCCATCTTTATCTGCCTTGTTCTTGCCCCAAGAAGCCGACTTTTGGACTATCACCTGGCTACCAGGCTCTCTTCAGCTTCAGGTTGAATTCTGTCAATAGGAGGCCCTGGTCAGAGATTAGAGGGAAGAGATAGAAGTCAGTTTTAGCTCCCTTACTGACCACGGTTCTGGCAGTGACTACATTCCTTTTCAGCTACCTCTCCCAGCACGCAGCTCCTGTTCTACAGCTCTAGCGCTAAGCAGGCTCTGGTGCACTGTTACTTCTCTTCTTGTCTCTCCAGGCACTGAGAAATATTTTTTATTGCTGCTGCAAAAAATTACCACAGACTTAGTGGCTTAAAACAACAAAAATGCATTATCTGCAGAATTCTGCAGATCAGAGGTGTGGCCTGAGTCTCACTAGACTAACATCAAGGTGTCACCAGGCCTGCACGCCTACCTGGAGGCTCAAGAGGACAGTCTGCTTCCTTGCCTTTTCCAGCTTCAAGAGGCTGAGCATATGTTTTAGCTCATGGCCCTGTTATGCCACCTTCAAAGCCAGCAACATCATTTCTCTGACCATTCTTCTTTTGTCTGATCTCCCTTTTGCCACAGCCGAGAAAGTCCTTGCTTTCAAGGACTCATGTAATTAAACTGGGCCCACTCAGACAATCCAGGATAATCTCTACATTTCAAGGTCCTTAATTTATTCTTATCTACAAAGTCTCTTTGGCAATGTGAAGTAACATATTCATAGGTTCTTGGGATTAGCATATGGACATCTTCATGGGGTGAATTATTTTGTCTACCACAGGATAATAACAGCTTCATCCTGTTGCTAGACTATAAGCGCTTTATTATCCCATGTGGGTTAACCATGTGCTCTCCTCTGTAAGGAGTCGTTTCACTGAACTCTCCTCATTTAAGCCTTTACGAGCATCCCATCTAGGCCCTGACACAGAGACTAGGTCAAGGTGGTACTGATTGACTCTGACAAAGTGCAACCTTTACCAATGTATTCTTCCCCACAAAATGCAAAGGCCTTCATATTGCTTCTCCTACTTAGTATGGTTTTCTTTCTCAGATACTATATTCCCACTAAGAACACAGAGCAAACAATTCAAAAAGGAAATACAAGCAGCCAAAAAAAAAATGAAAAAAACATTCCATTTCTGCAGTAATAAAAAATGCACCCATCAAAATAATTAGGTATCAGTTCAAACAGTGAAGATTTTGATAGAAGAAAGAAAAAGATGGTATGAAAAACCTGTGCTTTCATACTCTGCTGAGGAGGTACAAATTGGTAGAGTAACTTTCCATTGCCTTCATAGGTAATAAAATTTTTCAGCATAATATTCATTAATCTATTCATTTACTCAACAAATATTTATTGAGTATGCTCATCAGGTATCAGACACTGGGGTAAGGATTGCCCTTACTTACATTCAAATGAAGACCAACAGCACACAAGTAAATAAGTAAAACAAATTGTCCAATGGTGCTAAGTGCTAAGGGAAATACAAAGAGGGAAAGTGAACAGGAAGTATTGGGCAGGAGTGGACGGGAAGGCCTCACCCAACTAAAGACCTAAAGGAGGCAAGAACACAAGCCATGTGTTATCTGAGGCATGTTATTCCAGGCAGAGAGAACAGTAAGGAAAAGACTCTAAGGGAGGGTGTGGGGCATATTCCAGAATGAGCAAAGAGACTAGTGTGGTAGGAACCAAAAGAAGGGATGGAAAAATACAGTATCCAAGAGGGAGGGGAGACAGGATAGGAGGTAGGAGGTAGAGTCTATAGGGTCTTACAAGTTGCTATACATACAGTGGCTCAGAAGAGTAACATAATCTAAATTCCACATTAAAAATATCATTCTGACTACACTAAGAATAGATTGTAAGAAAGCAGGGAAGAATAGAAAGGTGACAGCAATGGTGGAATAGGAAGCCCTAGACCCACATTCCCCGGTTTAAAGATGCCGATTTAATGGTGATAAAATTCAACATCCTTTCAGGATAAAAACACTCAACAAACTGTGAATAGAAGGAAACTGCTGCCACATAATAAAAACCATATATGAAAAGCCCATAGCTAACCTCATACTCAATAGAAAAAGACTGAAAGCTTTCCTCTGAGATTAGAAGCAAGCAAAAAGACCCACTCTTACCACTACTATTCAGCATGGTACTGGAAGTCCTTACCTCTAAAGTCTGGATGATAACATTATTTTCTTCTTAGAGTTACTGGAAGGATTAAATGACTTAACAGTTGTAAGGCAGTTAGAAGGGAGCCTGGCACACAATAATTACTATATGAGTTTTTTATTGTTACTATTAAAAGGACTGATGCACTAAGGGTAGCCTACTTTCTAGGGGCAGCAGTCTTATATTTTCCAGAAGGAATGAACATCAATGAATCCAGTAAGTTGGTTAAATGAAGGTCAATTAAGCAAGCCTCAAATCCTGTGATAGCCTGTTCTTCCCTCTGATATAGCACTTTTACATACCATATTTACATATTTGTACTACTCAGTAGATATTAGGTCCTTGAGGGTAGGAAATACTTCTGTTCATTTTACTATCCTCAGCACTTGTTACAATTTCACATTAATTTTTTTCATGCCTTATAGCTAATGCACAGTGGGACCTCAATAAAAATTAAAGACTGAATAAATTAATAAGAACAAATTACACTTTGGATTGTTCCTACTTTAAAAGCTTATTTTTAGTAATAGCAACAGATACTAAATCATCCTACATTTCAATGCCAGACTGCCCTTCTCCCATTATTCAATTATTGAACAGTATATAGAATACTTCACTAAAAGTACTGTAAGTACTCACTAAATAATTGTTGAATGAATGAATATCACTAACCTAGCATCACTGGGCAAGAAAGTTCCAAAGTTTTTCTTTTCCTTTTAGGCACCAAAACAATTGTATCTTCAATACTTCAGATGGAAATTTTTTAAAAACCTTAATTAAATCCCTGCCTTTATAAACAGTTTGTTAAACCTAAATATATGCTTGATGACTCAGGATCACATCTATGAACATTATTATTTATGCCTTTAGAGATCTAATGACTTCAAATAATGTCTTCATAATAATAAATACCAAATGTATACTGGTACCTGATGTGGACCATTAGTAATTTATTGTCAGTTGCCTATAAAACAGTTTCTAAACTACACTTTGTTTTCTCCCACTCAATATATATTCCAAACTTAAGCCATCATCAAATCTCATAAATACCTTGCTACAGCTAGTGGACCCACCAACACAAAATAGAAACCTTAGAATCGTCTCATTTATATCCATATTTTACCAACTACTAAGCCCTACTCTTCTCTCCCCATGTTTACCAAATCCCACTCTAGCTCAGTTCATTTTACCACATGCTTAGAAGACCTCAATAGACTTCCTCCTGTCTCCATGCTTCCAGTAACTACCAACCATACTCCATCCTGCAAATTAACCACTTTACCTCCCTATCCAAAAATCCACCTCTTGATTCACAGAATAAAATTCAAATCTTTTCATGTTTCTCATAGAAAACAAGCTAGCCTCTACTTAACACCTACTAAATACCTCATTTGAGGACAAGGACAGCATGTGACAACTTCTTGCTATATTTCAACTCACAATTAGTAAAGGAATTAACTAGGAGAATTACTGATCCGACTTACAAAAAAACAAAAAAGATGAGCAGAAATAATGGGAACTTGATCAAAAGCAATCACATTATGTTAAGAGTTTAAACAATAAGGGAAAGGCTCTGTAGCCTACAGTTTAGAAAGGCAAAAATATCAGAATCCCTCATAGCATGAGGCTCTAAAAGTGAAAATGGCTCTAGAGAGTTGGGAGGCTCAAAAGACTTTGGAGGTTTCTGACTATGCAACTGCACATATAAAACTGATGAGAAAAAAAGTTGGTTAGTGTAGTAGATTGAATAGAGAGTCCCATGCCAAAAAAATTCATGTCTACCCAGAATCTCAGAATATAATATTTGAAAATAGCTTATTTGAAAACAGGATCTTTGCAATATAATTAGTTCACAACAAAGTCCTACTAGATTAAGATAGGGGCAAAATCAAATATCTGGTGTCCTTATAAGAAAAGGAGAGGACACACAGAGGCACTCAGAGAGAAGGCCATGTGAAAACAAAGGGAGAGACCAGAGTAGTGCAGCTTCAAGTGCAGGAACACCATGGATGGCCAGAAGCCACCAGAACTTAGGAAGAGGCATGAAGGAGCCTTCCCTGAGATCCTTCAGTAAGAGTATGGCCTAGCTAACACCTTGATTTCAGACTAAATGTATATGCAAACAACAAAGCTACAAAATATGTGAAACAAAAACTTATAGAACTAGAAGGAGAAATGTATAATTCATAATTATAGTTGGAGATTTTAACACCCATCTCACAACAATTGACAGAACTAGAAAAATAGCAAAGATCTAGAAGACTCAACAAAACCATCAACTGCAACAGAAGCTAACTGACATTTATAGATCACCTCACCTAACAATAGCAGGATTCATTCTTACAAGTGCCATATTACATATAGTAAGACAGATCATGTCCTGGGCCATAAAAACAAACCTCAGTAAATTTAAAAGGACTGAAGTCATCAAGTATGTTCTTCTACCACCATGGAATCAAACTAGAAATCAGTAGAGATAGATGCCAGGAAAATCTTTAAACACTTGGAAACTAAACAATATACTTCTAAATAACCCATTCTCAAGGAAAATCAAAACATATAATTAATGAATGCAAATGAAACTATTACTTCTCAAAATGCCAAAACAGTAATGAGAGGGAAACTTACAGCACTAAATGCATATATTAGAAAACAAAAAAAGTTTCAAATCAAGCTCCTATCTCATGAAACCTAGAAAAATCAAGCTCCTATTGATTTTTCCATTCAGGTCTTTTCCATGAAACCTAGAAAAAGTACACCTCCCCAAAAAAAGCAAGTATAAGGAAGGAAATAATAAAAGGCAGAAATAATAAATGAAAAAAAATCCCGAAGAGCTCAAAAAAACAGCTGATTCTTTGAAAACATCAATAAAATAAACATCTAGCAAGACTGAGAAAAAAATGAGGGAGGATACTAATTACCATGTTGGTAGAATGTATCCCTCACATAACGTACATAACATGAGAATACTTCACATATGTGGTATACTTCCCAAAAACTTGTAACTTCAAGTCTAACAAGAAAAATAGCAGACAAATGCAAAACAAGGAAAAATTCCAAAAAAGAGATGACAAGTACCATGAAAAACTGTCAAAGTCATGAGAAAAACCTGATGAAGAAAACTGAAGAACTGTCCCATATCAGATCATGACAAAGGAGACCTGTGATTAAATGCAATGTGGTTTTCTGGAGGAATCCTGGAACACAAAAAGGACATTAATAGAAAAATCAGGCCAGAAAAAAGATGGTGGTGTGAAAAGTGAGGCAGAAACCTCCTCTCAAAATCACATAAAACACGAAAATACAGCAAATATAACTAATCCTGAAAAAGGAACCTGAAGATTGCAGAACACACTGCCTACATCTGGGGAAAACAGAAGACCTCATGGAAAAGGGTAAAGTAGCAAAGCCATGATCCGGCAAGACCCAAGCCCACCCCAGACCCCAGCTCACAGGAAGGAGGAAGAGAAACAGAGCGGGGAGGGAGTAGAATCCTGGGAGTGCTAAACACCCAGCCCCAGAGATCTGCTCCAGGAGCACGAACCCACATTACATGTTACTCTGGAGATTAGTGGAGTTGGAAAGCAAAGACGGGTGGAATACTCAGAGAGACTGAGATTCCAGCCACTTCTGGAGAACAGGTACGCACAACCGGCTGCCCCGGACAAAAGAAAGGCAGACAGCTTGAAGGACTTCCCAGCAGCAAGAGGGAAACTAAAGGAGCAAAGATTACACAGAATTGCTGCTCAGAAAAAAGGGCAGATGGACAAAATCATCCTGGCACACTCAGCCCAGCAGGTTGGCAACTCTCAGGAGCTTCA